>OX422222.1:61122235-61200143 GCA_949130495.1 Sambucus nigra | reverse complement strand
ACAAGTTAATTTGTCACGGCCTTGTCACGGTCAATGACCTTGATAATTGTTCGTCACGGTCGTGTTAAGGTCAATGACCCATGACACAAAACGCGAGATTTGTGCCACGGTCAATGACCTTGACAAAGGTGGCCGGCTTGAAAGGTGACAATTTTATCATTTTAGTGTAGTGGACACCATCCTTGGGGGGGTGGCGTCTTAGGTGTAAATATATTCCTACAATACGCACCAAAGTCCAAGTAACATCAATATTTAAATTGAGACAAAATCCCTAAAGTCACTTTTGGAATTTGCTTCCAATCCATAACAAAAGACACTTACACAAAACTAAAGATAACTGAAGTAAAATAGAAACTAGGGTGCTTGATGTAGTTGAGACAATTACTCATATTACGAATCTCGATATGCTTCCAATTGTCAAAATAAAAGATGATGTCACTGTTGTATATATTTTCACTGATGTATCCCCTTGAATAAATATAAGTAATTCACTTATAGAGACTAGAAATAAAAAAATATGTTTGTGTGTGAAATCAGATAGACAAAACAATAAACAATCAAGAATAAACACCAAATGACATAGTAAAAAACATAAATAAGAAACAAATTAGTACATTCAAAAAAAAATACATTATAAATGCCAGCAATCCCACAAACCCCAATACATGAGATGCTTTGAATAAAAATTACACACCTAAAAGAAATTCGAGAGACTACCTCATTTCTCAATATTTTTAATTAAATAATCCTGCACTAAAGACTAAGAATAGTGTGAAGATGGGAAAATTTAATCAGGTTTCTTACATTAAACACCCCAAAATGGGTATGTATCTAAACAAACAGAGATTCATCACAATATCATATGTGTATAAAAAGAAAATAGTTATATGGTATGCTTATTACAACAAACGACCCCAAATGGATGTATCAAAACAAAGAGAAATAATGAGATTATACCAAAAATACAAACTCTAGCAATACAAAAACATACACAATAATGGATGTCAGCCATTTATGTGCATATAAACAAATAGAAATAGACGAGAGTATACCAAAAATACTAACCCTTGCAACGCCAAAACAAACAGAATAATGGATGTCATCCATTTGTGTGAAAATAGGGTACCTTGGATGAGAGAAAGAGGCGAGAGATGGACCTTGAGATGGGGTAAGTGTATGCCTAAGAGTGTGAGGGGTGAAAGTCGGAGAGAATGTAAGGGGGCGAGGGTTGCATGTGTACCATGAGAGATTCTTCCCAAAATGCCCCCATTTTTGAATTAAAGGTTATGTTTTGTAAGTAGAAAAAGAGGGGGAAACCAAATAATTAAGGGGTAGGTTTGGTAAAAAAAAAGATGTGATCTCAACCCTTTATTTTGGCAATATATGTAAGGAGGTGGCATCAATATCCACTGTTGAAAATGTGTACATTTTCAAAATACTTCCTTATCATATATATATACTAGTATATGCCCGTGCCTGAAGGCACGACGAAAATTTCCCAAGTACGTAATCGCAATACGACAAAAATTTCCTAAGTACAAAATCACAATACGATAAAAATATTGTTCCCCAGCAAAATATCTACATATCGTGTTGCTTTTTTGGGTATTGCATCATATCGTGTTCAAGATTTAAATTGTGTTCAAAATTTAAATTCGCTAAACGCGAAACGGCGACAATTTTTCACAGTACATAATAGCGAAACGCAAAAAATTTGAAGTGTAATTTTAAAACAATGACAAATAGTCCAATAACATTCAAATAGTGTAGATTCATCAAATAAATTCACATATAATACAAAATATACAATATTCATTCATAGAATTCACATTGTGTCTCAAAAAAACAAAGTGTTAATTTTTAAAAAAAATTGGGCATAGCCTCCTTTGTTTATTGGACTATCCACCCTATTTAAGGGGTAACAACAAATCCAAAAAATTAAAAAAAAAATCCCAAATTCGACAGATTTAGGCAGCGGGCTACATCGGCGGAAGTTTGAGGCAGATTTAGGCAGCGGGCTACAGCGACGATGGAAGATTAAGTCCATGTTTGATTGGTCTTGAATTAAAACCTGAAACGAAAAAAAAAAAAAAAAATAGTTTGTTCCCCAAAACATTGTACGTTAGCAATTCAACTTTCGAGTCGATAAATCTCAGCCGGTACACAATGATCATATGTGGAATGGAGTCTATAAATCTCATCCTCACATGGGGAAGGGGGAGGAGACGTGTGTGAGTGGGGAAGGGGGGAGGGGGCGGGGCAGGAGGTGCGTGTGTGCATATATGTAGTGCATACATGCATATCGCCTCGTGTGCGCGTGGTCGCGTGTGTGAGTGGGAAAGGGGGGAGGGGGCGCGTGTGTGTGTACGTGTGCGCGTGTGTGAGTGGGAAAGGGGGAGGGGGCGGGCAGGTGGCGCGTGTGTGTGCGTCTGCGTGTATGCAATGCATATATGCAATTTGCATATATGCAGTGCATATTGCAGCGTGTGTGCGTGCGTGTGTTTGTGTGTGTGTTTATGTGCGCATGTGTGCATGTGAGTGGGGGAGGGGGAGGGGGAGGGCAGGGGGCGTGTGTGCGCGTGTGCGTGAGTGGGGACGGGGGAGGGGGCGCGTGTGCGTATGCGTGTGCATGTATGCATATATGCAATTTGCATATATGCATATTGCAGCGTGTGTGCGTGCTTGTGTGGGCGTGTGGGCGTGTGAGTGGGGACGTGTAAATTACTTCACATAATTTTGTTTTCATCAAAAGAAAATTACTTTTGAACTATTCCTGGATGAATGAAAAGTACGACTTTAAGTCGATTTGGCTTTATAATGTATAACTCCGAACACATTAATAAATCATAAATAAAATGAGTATTAAAACGAAAGGGAAAAGATGTATACCGTGTGGTGGGGGTTGTCCGAGGTTTCGAGGTGGTTAAGTCATGGATATCTTCCACAACGATGGTGATTCAAAGCATGACACTTGAAAATCTGGCAAAAACCCATAAGAAAAAAAATGTGTTAGATCTGGAAAACTAAAACGAAAAATTAAAACACGTTAGATTTAGAAAAATTGTGTTGGATATTAAACTCCCACACCCGCCCCTAAAAACATTAAAACCATAGGATTATAGCAGATTGCATATATATGGAATTGCATATATATGCATATGCATATGCATTACATATATATGCAGTTCTTATGTTTTGGGGGGGGGGGGGGGGGGACGGGAAGGATGAGCATGTGTGTGTGTGTGTGTTTGTGTGGGGGGAGAGGACGGGAAGGGTGAACATGTGTGCGTGTGTTTGTGGGGAGGGGACGGGGACGGGGATGGGGTAGGTATGCATATATGCAATCTGCATATATGCATGCATGTAGTGCGAGTGTGTGCGAGTGTGCGTGTGTGTGTTTGTGTGCGCGTGTGTGAGTGGGAAGGGGGGGAGGGGAAGGGCAGGGGGCTCATGTGCGCGTGTTTGTGTGCGAGTGGGGAAGGGGGGAGGGGACGGGAAGGGGGGATGGAGAGAGAGAGAGAGAGAGAGAGAGAGAGAGAGAGAGAGAGAGAGGTCTGAGATAAATTTGAATTGAAATTTCAAAACAGAATGGGGCAATGGCATTAGCTAAAAGACATACAACTCTATAATCTATTACCTCCCCACAATCAAGTCAATACATTTATACAAACTCAAAACATATTAAAACGTTCGTTTCATGGTGCCAATAACCTTGAATACCTCGTATAACCAAACTAAGTACTTATAGTGTATTTAGAAGAACAAAAATCAGGCACAAAATTTCCCACGACAAACAGAAATGGAATTGTAAAACAGATATAAGGGCAACCTTTATATTTTCTTCTTCATTCCTCATCTATGAATCTGCACATTTTCGTCCTCTATTTACCTTCTGTTTGCCTTGATTAAGCCTTTTATTTGCCTCCTCGGACTTCGAGGAATCCAATCACAACTTTGATTCATTAGAATCTCCCTTTAACATATTTACCCAAAGCCCGACTTTCTGTTTTGCTATTTCAGCATTCATTTTTCGGTCGGCTAGTCAGTAGGTGCCTCAACAAATTCTTTGGAGGAAGTTATTTCCTGTTGTAGTTTCTCAATCCTCCGTCTATCCTCTCCCAACTGTTCAAACAAATTATTAGCACAACATTTTTCATTTAAGGCCACCCTCCTAAATTATGGTAAAAATAAAAGAGCAGCAAAAGTGTCAACCTTCTAAAATGAACCAACATAAATCCAACTTCCCCACATTTAAAATCAAATCCCATTTTACAGACTGAATATATGCAGATTATTTTTTATTATTTCTTTTAAAGAAATGATTCATACTCGCCATGATTATAAAATAGTAGAGAGATTCCATCAAATAGAAAATATTCATAGAAAATGAAATAAAAACTCAAAATTCATAGAAATGATGTATACTCACCTTGATTATAAAATAGTAATAGGATGACAATGCCTTGTGAGGAATACTTGTGAGCCCACACTTACTTGAAGAGTATTTCATCCCCTCATGTGTAATTTCCAATAGAATCTCCCTACCAGCTTAGACCATTCCTTACAATACTTGGCAATGCCATTCCAAGATCACCTCTAAATTAAAGTAATTTCAGCAACTGTAATATGTTTGAATTGTACCTGATATCAAAAGGTATTCTATGTGAGATATGTGAGATGTAACGAAAATAATATATTAAGAAGTCATTTTCAGCAAACAATTGTGAAGGTAAAGGCAATAGTAACAACAGTTGGGGCTCTAATAAAAAATACATGACCAAATGTAAAGAATAGGACATTTATGAATTCCTGGACCATAACCATAAAACAAAATCAAGTTCGCTTTGCTTATGAATTCCGTAAGAGGAGCAGAATAGAAAATAGGGATTCATTAATCTAACACATTAAGGTGAAGCCAAGAAAAAAAAGAGGGTGAGAGAAATCTTATTGTGTGGTGTGGCTTCCTTACTGGTGACTCGAGTATATTGCCATCTTAATTGTGTGGTTTGCATGCACATACCTGAAAATTTTACTAATTGAATAATTTAAGCATTACTAATTAGATAATTTAGATGTTGTAATTGCCCCATTCGTATATATCTAGGTCGTTGAAAACCATTAAAAAAACAAAATAAAAAAATCATAGTAACCAAACTAAAAGTTAATGACACAATGATTTAAGATAATATGAAGCAATCATATAAATATGCTACTAAAGTAAACCATTTTAAAATAGAAAAAAAAATCTCTAGCGTGACTTGGGGATAAATGCAAGCCACAACTGCCCCTCTATTTTTAGCCAATTGCACTTGAGCAACTAAAGTTCACATACTATTTAAGGATAAAAGCAAACTACAATCTCTTTCAGTCATAGCCATTTGAAAAAAATCATAGGAATCCCAATGAAACCAATTCAATAGCACATGTTGAATAGATTTTTCATTGCTTGCATAAGATGATGTATTGACTTCACTTGAAAGCTGGTGCAGTTGGTACACAGTGGTAGTTGATGATCATATTCTGAAATAATAAAATCATCATCAAGGGAAATACTTATATTTCCATTCAATGTATGCTCTGTTTTATAAAAACAGTTATACCTGTTAAGATTTGAAGTGTATGCAAATAGTGATATTTCCATTCAATCTCTAAACCCAATAAAACAAAAACAGAAATGCACATCTTAGACGAAATCAAATTAACAAAAAAAATATATATGCTTCAAGGATCTGTAAATTAAAAAAGGGGAAATTGGTGTGAAGATTCAAGAATTATAAACAATTTTATGTTCAGCCAACAACCGTCATTTAGAAATTAAATGAATAGATGAGAGGATACCTGAGGGATGTCTTCATTAATTATACAAACTCATTCACATTGCTACTGCAGTAACGTAGTAGGCTGTTTGGGAAAATAGCAAAAACGCAGTAGGCTATTTGGACAAATCAAGCACGCTGCCATGATCATCGGTCAACACGTGCAGCTGTTGAGCATATCCAAGAGAATGGTCAAATGTATGTAATCACTTCAATCAAATCGCTCGATAACAATTCTAATAAGGTTAAAAAATGTTAAGACTTTCATAAACCAATGCAGTATAAAAAATATTCATTCATCTTATAAAAAGGTAAACAAAATTTGATTGAAATAGACAAATAAGTTTACTGAAAAAATAATCAAATATCGATCTATTAATTGTCAAATGACATCAAAACTCAATGCCCTAAAAACAGAGCAATTAATAGGGAATTAGACAAAAACACTAAAAACTGAGCTACGCAAACATAAAAACAGAGTACATATGCTCCTATCGTCAAAGTTAAACACATTCCAAACGATTCGACTTTAAAGTTAAACACATGTATTAATGAAAAACTCATACCTATCTAAAAAAAATAAACAAATGCAACATACCGATACATAGGTGAAACCATTGAAATCAGTACTTGAAGGCATATATCAATTGTATACAATATGGAATCAAAGCGAGTCATTCTCAACTTCCTTATTGATGTTTGAGATGGGATCTAAGGTGGCTAAAAAAGATAAAGAGGGCTGATAAATGCAGCCGAGTAAATGGATAACTGAATCTAACATATTGGCATATTGTATGCTATGAACATCAAATTGTTCAGGCATTGGGGACCATTATCCCAATGAGTTATTTGACATCCTCTTGGGGACCATTATCCCCACTCAAATATATAATTTTCTCAAGGAATGTTCAGAGATGAATTTTGAAATTGTTATTATTTTTTAACAGTTTTATTGAATGTAAAATTATTATACTTGCAAAGATTTTGAAGAGTATTTTAGGTTTTAAAATTTTAAATTGCAAAGATATGGAAGATTATTATCAACGGTTGAACATGAATTTATTATTCGAGCTCTACCAATGTCATGCTGTTAAATAAAAGGTTAAAGTTTGATTATCCATACACCATACACCACAATATATTATTGAGAATATGCCATATTATTAGAGTTTGTACATCGATAACGTTAGTAAAAAGATAAGAACTTATTAATAACAATTGTTTGATAAAAACAATACCAAAATTCACCCTTCTCAATTATGTTTGTTGGAATCATTAATAGGGAAATGTGGAATCTAAAGATAATAAGGAAATGTGGGATCTAAAGATAACTTTCCTTTTCTCATTCATTTAATTGTCAACTATGTTTAGTGTGATAGGCCCGCTAGGTGGGACTGGTATATTATGTAAAAATGCCCTTGTATCTGTCAGTATCGCAAATGATTCACACACAGTGGTATGGTATATTATCTAAAAATTAGGGTGTTTGCTCAAAAGCAGTCCTAAAAGTGTGGGTTAACACAAAATAAGCAAGTTCTAATAACTGTGCTCGACCCAAAACCCCTTATAACATGTATACCATAATCTATTTGCCTTTTATAATGAAGTCACTAACACATTGATCGTTAATAAGAAAAAGAATGTAATCATAGTCAACTCGAAGAGTTGAATAAAACAAAGAGAATAAGTAAAGTATCTGCAACAGAGTTGAATAAATATTACTCACCTTCAATGAATTTCTTATACGAAGTTCCCAACCCGAAGAACTTACTTGCGACTCCAACTACTGAACAGGAACCAAAAGAAAGAAAGTCATTAAATTTAAATATGTTGATATAAAGAACCTATCCTAAAATTTAAACCACCAACAATAAATAAACCTAACCTAAAATATAAAAAAGAACCCAAACCATTAGCAATACTGAACTTGACCCAAACCACCGGCATACCTTTACACAAAAGTGTATAATTAGGTCTTAATATGCAAAAGAAGAAATGAACAACAAATACAACAAATAATTAGAAATGAAAATAGGGTGCGTGGACATACATAACTCAAAACCCTAACTCCTTAGATCTTAATGCCACTTGCCATTATTTTTAAGCGATACCTGAGTAGATCTTCAACAAAAAACCTATAAAAAACATTAGATCTTCAAAACAAAACAAAAACAAACCTTTAGATCTTCAAAAAAAAATTGCGAAAAAAAAAATAAACGATTGAAATAACAACAACAAAAATCCGATTAAAACCTAAATAGAAAGAACATACATAACTCGAAACCCTAACTCCTTAGATCTTAATGCCACTTGCCATTATTCTTAAGCCATTTTGAAAACTTGCCAAAAAACCCTAAGATTAGGGTTTACAAAAAATTCAAATGTAAAAAAAAACTAAAGAGATAAGAAGCCAAACCAGAGTAGATCTTAAAAAAAACTGTAAAAAACCATTAGATCTTCAAAACAAAAAAAAAAAAAAAAAAAAAACCATTAGATCTTCAAAACAAAACAGCGAAAAAAAATAAACAATTGACCTTATATGTGTGTGCGTGTGTAAGAGGGTGAGAGGCCAAGACAGTTGCCGAGGCAAGGTGGCGGGAGGCAGAGGCAGCGGGAGGTGAAAGAGTTGGAGGCCTAGGGTTAGTGAGGGAGGCGGGTACGTTTGTGTTGAATAGAGAGAGAAGAAATGAGTGAGGAATTTGAATCTGGGAGTCGGGGAATGATTTTGAATTCAAGCTTGTTTTGTCCAAGTTGTGACGTCACAATGTTAAAATTGTGATGTAGTATAATGTGAGACCCTTAGATCATCTCAAAAAATTCGATCCCAACCGTTAATTGGTTAAATAAAGGAAGTGAGGAAGAATTACTACGGTTAGAATATTAATTGTATGGGTAATGTCTGATAGCGGGGTGCTATAAAGAAGAGGCAACACTGTTGTATAGGCGTGTGCACTGTTGTAGAAGTGGGTTGCACTGTTGTAGAAGTGGATGGTTGATTAGAACAGATATCGGGATCAAGTTCCAACCTCTGTGCTCTATCTCGAATACGTCGTTGTCTTTGAGCAAATGCACGGGCACCGATGGGTGGGAAGTCCTGACACATTGAGTTAAATTAATTAGAAAGTTAAGACAGCAATGCAATTGTTAAATAAAGGAATTGGGGAAGAATTACTACGGTTGGAGTATTAATTGAGATGCTAATGTCTGATAATGGGGTGCTATCACGAAGAGGGCAGCACTGTTGTATAGGCGTGTGCACTATTGTAGAAGTGGATGGTTGATTAGAACAATTAATGGGATTAAACAGCAACCTTTGTGCTCTTTCTCGATCACGTCGCAGTCTTTAAGCCAAGGCACGGGAAGAAGTGGGAGGAAAGTCCTGACAGGTTGAGTAAAGTAGATTAGAAATGTGTGCAGATAATAAATTATTAAATAATGAAAAAAAATGGGGAAAAAAACGTGGTGAGGGGTTCATTTTCTTTCCCTTTGCCTTTCCCTTTCCTTTTCCCTATCCCCTTCTCTTTATCAAAAACTTGCTCTGTTCGTTTTCTCTTCTGAAAAAAAAACAAATAATGTAAAGAGTTGGGTAGAAAAAGTAAAATTTGTCGTGGATATACCTCTTTAAGAATCATCTCAAGTTTTGATTCATCACGGATCACAATACCGGTGTTGATCCTACGTGTGCCTTCAATTTGTGAAGAGGAGTGCAAATTCTATGAAAGCCTATTGATATAGTAACATAAGGAAAAAGTAGAGTGTAGGAAGTCTATTTTTTAGGGTGTTTTTATACTTACGTTGGAAAATGTTTGTGTGTTATCCATGTCTAAATGAACTAATCTGACCGTCCGTAGGTCCTATTAAAAATGGCAAAATGAGACGATGTTAGTAATAAATCAAACAAATCAATCTCCGAAGTAGGTCACTTACTGAGTTCAATCTCCAAAGCAGTGTTTGGAGCTTAATTAGATGCAAGAAAATATTGGAATCTAAAAATATTTGCTCCTATGTTGATATTAACTTTTATAATAGTGAAAGTACCCAAAATCCAAACATGAACATAAATAGACAATAAAAACATAAAGAAAAATGCACAACGATACCAACTCATAAACAACCCAAAGTGATGTTTGTCAAGTCATAAACAACGATGTGATACGAACATTGTGATACCAATTAAGTAGCTCCAAATGTAACATTGATGTGAATCAACTCATAAACAACCCAAAGTGAAAAACATTATACCTCATAAACAACCCAAAGCATAAATAAGACATACAAAAAAATTGAAAAACAACCCAAAGTGATGTTTTTCAACTCATAAACAACGAAGTAGCTCCAAATGAACATTGTGATACAAATGAAGTAGCTCCAAATGTAACATTGATGTGAATCAACTCATAAACAACCGAAAGTGAGAAACACGATTAAAGAAGCAAAAATAAATCATAAACAACAGAGAACACCTCATTTACTTTTGTACCTGATTTTTGCAACCTACAAAAAAATAGATCCAAATGTAACATTGATGTCAATCAACTCATAAACAACCCAAAATGAAAAACACGATTAAAGAAGCATAAATAAGACATAAACAACATAGAATACCTGATTTTATTTTGTACCTAATTTTTGCAACCTATAAAAAAAATAAAAAAAAATAAATAAAGCCTCCAGAGCATGAGATCCTAAAATTGGAACAAAAAAATGAACCAGAGGAGAAGATGGAGGATCCGACGGCTAGGGTTTCTTTCTGTGCGTGTATGATAGGAGCAGAGGGCGGATCCGACGGGGGGAGGTAAAGCCAGAGGTGGTGGAGCAGAGGGCGGCGGCGTGGGAGAGACAAAGGTGGTGTGAGCGGCGGCTTGAGCTTGTGAGGGGTGAGTGTGGAATGGGAGAGAGATGGGGGAGCGGCTAGGGCTTTTTTGGGAAAGAAAATGAGGAGAAGGGTTGTGAGAGCGAGAAGGGGAAGAGCCCGCACGGGTAGTGAGCCTTGTGAGATGAGTCTTTTTAGTCTCAACCCTTGGATTGTACACGTGGCAAAATGTAAACCCTTTGATTTTTTTGATAAGATAAGATAAGATGGAACTATTCATAACACCATTGTCTTATATTATATAGATATATACACACACACACACACACAACAACAACATCCCCTGATCGGCCACCGCGATGCATGCATATTCTGCTATTAATTCCATGTGCCTCTCGTACTAAATCAATGACTATCGATTTGGAATGGTACCTCGAACCATAATTCAAATAAACACATATTGGAGGAAAACATATTCCTAAGCTTTTGGGATACGTACGTACTTAACGCGCCGAAATGATCATCACACACTATCATACACACAAGCAGTGTTCCACCCTATTTACTATGCTCTAGGGAACACATTCAGACCTCACTGGCATCGCCAAGGTGGGATTACCCACTGCGCAAAACCTCCCGTGATAGCAGACGATATAGGTATGCTCATACACAAAAGAAATCATATAATAGGCATACACACAACCTTTAACTATCTCCAGTACAGGTATAGACACAACCCATAAATATATACAATGCGTAGTATACATATATTGAATAACCAACGTACTAAAGATTCACGCTTATTGCTCTTTTCGTATGTTTTGAGTATCACTCACTACCCGAAGGGTCCTAGTTATCGCTTATGTAATTTCAAAAGTTAAAACATCACTAACCTATTGGTATCATTATTGGGTTTTCATTTAGACTTCCCGTAACCTTATTTGTAAATTCTCAATGCATAACATAGTCATTTAATTACTTAGGCCCTAGTCTCATATTACACTCACTAAGACTAAGTGCAAGCTTTAATTATAGGTCTACTGATATGCCCGAAGTCCTAATATCAATAATAAACCATCACCAAAGTTACCTGTAATTAGTGGTAAAGAAAACCTCACATATACCCAAAGTTTCATATTTTAGCAGCAGTCAATCGATTAACAAATTCATCGATCGACATTGATGGGTCGACCGATTAGAACATTCTCTTACGGTAATCTCCAATAATGTATTTCTTCCATGTTTAACCTATTAAACCTCCATGAAACCTTACCAAATTCCCAAATAAAGTAACCAAATATTAAACACGAGTATATGGACAAATTCTAATGTAAATTAAACATCAAATGTTTAACGATCTAACCAGAAACAAATTTAATCTCCATAAATCACATAATCCTAGTTTTTATATTCTCCATGCATGTTCATCAATATTTCTAGATTTCTTTGGATCTTATCATCATTTAATCTCAGATTTCATACCATAATCACATAGGAACAATATCTAGCTCGATTTTCATCCCAAAACATTAATTGATTCTACATACAATTCCAAGATGTCATTCTTTCATGCAATTTCAACCTGCAACTGTCATGGGTATTATAACATGCTCAAAAGTTTGAAAGATAAAAACTTGCCTTATATTTGTTGGTTTGATTTTGTTGTTTGATGATAGAGTTGTTCTTTCCTTGTTCCGATCTTGATTCCGGTGATGTCGTTGGGGGGGAAAGGTGTAGAATATCCTAAGGCTCCTCTTTTCTTCCTCTCTTATGGCCTACCTTATCTCCCAAGTATTGTAACCCTAGACTCAATCACAAAGTGGCTGATATAATAATTAGAATCTTTTAGTTTTTCCAACCCTAAACTCCCAAATAGCCAAAGTGACGTTACATGGTTTCGGGTGGGCCTTAAAAGGCCCCAAGAATTAATACACCCGGGTACTCTATTATTCCTATTTCGGCCCATTTGGAATCAATTGTAACCTCAGAATCTCCAACAAAGTCACTCTACATAAATTTTATATCTGAAGCTTAGACTAGTCTACACATGACTCTCCGTTGAGATATAACACAGTCCCGTTGATATTATCCGCTATGATGTATTAAAATAACCACATGCTATTTACTACACACTTAGTAAATTTATCCTATAAATATGAATCATAATATGTCCTGGTCAATATTTAATAACACACAACATTTTATTTCAATTAAATTACTGGAAATGTGTAATTAAAATTAAAAATCAAATTAATTAAATTCTAAATATTAAAAAATACGGGGTGTAACATACATTCCCCCCGATAAAGGAATTTCGTCCCCAAAATTCTAATGTACCCCCGATAAATAGATTTTGATATTTCTCGCACATATCATCCTCCCTCTCCCATGTCAACTCATATACATTATGGTTACCCCACTGAACTCGAACCAAGGTCACACTTAAGATCGTATCTTATGCTTATTACGACCAAGTATAGCAACTGGTTTATCCCCAAATGAGATATCTGGATATAAGTCTATCTCCTCTAATGGAACGTGCCAAAAATCCATCTCTCTCCTACAGTTCCTCTTCAGCAATGACACCTGGAACACGTTGTGAATCCACTATAAGTGCTATAATAATCCCAACCTTTATGCAACTGGTCCCACTCTCTCTATAATAAGAAAAGGTCCCACATACCTCGGTGATAACTTCCATTTCTTTCCGAACCTCATGACCCCTTTCATAGGAGACACTGGTACCAAAACCTGGTCACCTACCTCTAACTTTATGTGCCTCCTATTTGCATCGGCAAAACTCTTTTTCCTATACTAAACCATATGGATGCACCACTGAATCAACTCAATCTTTGCAGTAGTATCCTGAATCATCTCCTGCCCTTATAGTTTGTTCTTCCTCACCTCTAATTAGTAAGTGGTTGAATGAAAATGCCATCCGTACAATGCTTCAAATGGTTCTATGTCGATGGTGAACGTGTAGGATCTTGTAAAACCCCGTATTTTTGTGCATTTAAAATTTAATTAATTCGAGAATTCTAAATTACTTATGTGTCGTAATTTTAATTGAATTAATTATGGTAATATTTATTTAAAAATTAATCGAGTAGTGAATGGTTAATATTTAGGGAAATTTAATTACTAAGTGAATAGTAATAATTTATTTACGTCATTCTGAGTATTAGTGACGGGGCATGTACTTATCTCAGTCGGGAGTCGGTATAGACTAACTTGGGTGTGAGATAAGGATTTTTATAAATTAATTCGTATGCCAATTATGAGTGTACGGTTGAGTCCGAATGGGCCGAGATAGTCGAAAAAGTGTACCTAGGGGTAGTAAACGGGTCACGGGACATTTTTAGGCATAGTTGGACCCACACGGGGGTATTTGGGACACTTGGGCTTAGCCCATTAGGCCGAAAAGGGGATTTGGCCTAATTACCTAATTAAAAGAGAAAGGGTAAAGACTGATGTGAAATTAGGAAACACTTAGTGGGAGAGAAAAACCTAAGAGTCAATTAAGGGCAAGATTGGGGGACAAAGGAAATAGCCAAAATAGGTGATTTCATCGTCAAACTTGGAATTCACAACTTCGATTCAGACCCTACGAAATCATAAGGCAAGTGGTTAACTTAATGTAGAATTTAAATTGCATTTTGATTCATATTTATGTGATGTGGTAAACTCAAAATTCGTTTTGGGATTTAAAGGGTACAAACATGGGGGGTTTGTAAATCAATATTCTGATTTCTAAATTGTGTAGAAATTCATGTATAATATGTGATTAGTATATATAGCTTGTATGTTGTGTAAACCCGGATGGATTGGAAATGAATTTAAGATAAGTAATTGATGTTTAAATGGGTTAAAGATTTAAAATGGATTTTTCCCAATTTTATAAAAAACAGTAGAGAACGTAAATTAAATGGTGTTTGTGGACTTTATGGGGGTCCCTTATGACGTTTTTGGCATATATTGTTGATGGGAAGACTTGTGTTTTCGGTATAAGAGGTTAGGGTTTGGATCTTTTCCTCCATGGATGAAACATACGGGGGAAAAAGACGATGACATGTGCGATCGATCAATCGACGGTCGGAAATTTCCGGAAGTTCGACCAGTTTATATATATAAGGGGAATTTATTTTAAATTCTTTTCCTATGCCTCGGGTAATGAGAGATAAAAATGAGGATACAATCTAATTAATTATGAGGAAAAAAATAATTAGGATTTGGAGGAAATTTATGTGTGACACACCATGATTTAAATTTTGGGAATAATAATTCAAAATAGTTAAATACGGATTAAGTGGGCAAGTCCGGGTATATTGGTTGAGAGATACCAAGACGTTAATTTTGTTTAAAGTGAAAGATAAATAATTGGGAGTCGAGAATTTATACTCGGGTATTATTTTATTTCGAGCCACGAGAGTAAGTTCGAATATATTGGTTGGAGTGACACCGAAAGTAATTTAATATAATTAATGTGTGAATTAATTAATAATTGGAGTTGGGCCCTAAAATCATAATAAACTGAATAGGCTTGTGTTACGGACTTAGTACAAGGTATAGCCGAGATAGTTTATATTTTTATATATATATACGATGTGCGATAGTATATTAATATTGTGTGTGCATTAATATCAGTGGCTAGATATTCTTATTTCATATACTCTAGTGTTATAGGGGAGGTTGCACGTAGTGGATGAATCCCCTAGCTTGAGGAGTAAGGCGATTATATTCCCAGGTCATAGCATCCATTATATGGGTGAGGGGCATCTCACTTTTAGGTAAAGAATATGATCGCTTCCAATTTTTACTTATTATCCAAGATAGTTAGCAATTCTGACTTGGGGTGACTAGGTTATGTGAATATGCCTAGTGGGATAGAAATTTAGAGAATTTACATCCGGTGAGTTATTACTGGGGAGGATTTTAATATTAATTATTATTCCTGCATGTTTGTGAATGTTGCAATATAACTATACGTATATAATGAGGTAAATAATTATATACGGTTAAATTAATACAAGTCGTGAATTGTATTATACATATAATCGGTGTGAAAGTTATATAAAGTTTGAAAAGGGAAACGATTAATTAAGTTGATGTTAATAATAACTTAGACATCATAATTATGGCACATTCGGTTAGGGTGGGGTGGTTGCAAGGGGTTATATTCGTTATCTAGTCTTGGGATAAATAACTAGGTAAATTAATTTAGGCGTTAATAGTGCACATTAGAGAAGGGGTGAGGATGTTCTCAAGGGAGTGCGACACTAACTAAAATATGAAGAGCACGCATATATATTTATTACTGCAAGTTAAACATTTGCTAAATGTTTTCCAAATGTTTTGGGTACTAACCCTTGCTATAATAACTTTTAAAAACCTTTTAGGTGTCCAGCCACAGGGACGCCAGGCTTGACTCATTCCAGGGATCCGTTGCTGCAGCATGTGTGGATGTTGCAGGAGTTTGATAGGTGCCTCGTTCTTTTCATTCTTGGTGTAGATACTTCCTATCAGTTATTCAAGCATGTTGCTCACATTTTTATTTTAGTACTTACGTCAGACCTGTTGAGATCTATTACTTGTCTTTACTTTTGCTAGATTTTGAACCGATGATTTATGTAATACCCCGTGATTTTAAATGACTTTTAAAATGGGTTATATTTTAAATTAATGGATTAATTGGATTTTATTATTAATTCATTCATTTGGGTTTTATCCGTATTGTGGATATTAAAATGTATGATTACGAATATTACTTAAAGATATTTAGGTAATATATGAATGTGATGATTATTGAAAATTGCTATTTGGTAATTTGGATTTTTAGTCAGACGCGGTACGGGACGTGTCGGGACTAATTTATTAAATTAAAAAGAAAATTTATTTTCTATCGACCTTATAGTCATTTCGACTACGTCATTGCATCCAGAAGGGTTGAATAGTCCGAAAAGCCTATTTGGATGTTAATTTTGAGTCTCGGGTCATCTGGAAATGAAGGGACAACCCAAAAAGGCATTTTGGTCATTTTTACAAGGGGATAAATAGTGATTTAGGATTTTGTCCTATTATAAGTATTGGTAGATTAAGTGTACGTGGGTTATACATATCCTCTTCACAAATTAGAGAAGTCATCTTCCTAAAGAGAGTGAAAGGGTGCTTGGGAAGAGAAGAGTTCACTTGGGAAGGAGAAGAACTAAGAACTAAGTGTCACCACCACCAACCACCACCGGAGGCTAACCAGAGAAGGGAGAACCACCTGAGATAAACTACACCAAAGGATCAGACCTTCAGTAAAGGCAAGTGTTTGATAATGGAAATTTAAGTTCGTATATTATCCATGCTAGAATAGATATGAAAAGAGAAGACTATTCATGTTTGGAAGAAATAATGGAGTTATTAAATGGATTTCTGGAAACTGAAATGATATAGGAATTTAAATCATGTCGTAGGTTGATAATAATCCAGGAAATAGTCATAAATCTGTTGAAGAAAATTATTAAAACCATTGATGTGTTCTTGAAGATGATATGTAGATAATTTTCTAGAAATAAGGATATAAACATGCTTTTTAATCCAATCTCTTGATGATTCTAGGATGTTTAGATCATTAGAAATCATTTGTATATGTTTATACATCATGTAGTAAGGATTATAAGCCGTTTTGGATGTTAATATGAAGGTGAGAATGAATAAAAATGGTGAAACCCGTAGTTGCAGAAATGCAGAAAAACCAGGCTGTGACCTGAGGGATCGATCGATCGACCCCCTGCCTTCGATCGATCGACCTCCCCAAAATTTCTATAGTTTTTTCTTTTTAATGTTGGTTCTTATCCCAAAATTTTGGTAAATCTTTAGCGATTATTAATTGGATATTATGGGACTTATATTAGTTCAGTAAGCCCTAGTTAAGACTTGGATAAATTTGATTGGGATTTAATTGATTGAGAATAATGATAATTAATTTAAAGGAATTTCGGTTGCTAGATTAAATTGTTGGATTGTAATTGGTATACGTGAGGATTAAATATAGGACCAGTAGGGGTGAGTGAATATATTACCTGGGTATCCTTAAGTTTACAAGCGGGTTTAATCCTAAGTGAAAGAAGAGGTATTTATAATAGATTTGAAACTGTCAGTTTTAACCCTAATGAAAGGGAGAGTTTGATTCGTAGTAATTCGGGAGTTATGATGATATGGATCAGTAGGATATTAGTGGCTTCTTACTGAATATAGGATGAGGAAAAACCTATTTGAACTTTGAGTAATGAGTGAGGCCCGAGAATATTTAAATTAAGAAGTGAAGTTATGATATTGTAATACGTGGGATTTAAGGAAATATATTGCTACGTGTGGGAATAATTTACGGGTAATATATGTACCTTGTTGATAGTATATTATAGGTATGATAATACCTATTTGATTGATTAATGATTATGTGTATGACATACCTAGCTTACTTGCTATCAACGAGAGGTTTGCGCGTGAGGACAATCATATCCTGATGAATCCATGGGATCTTTGATTTGTCGCTCGAGAACATATGTCTATGAAAGACTTATCGGGGAGTTGATAAGTCCGCTGACTGTGGGTACGTAGGTATGTGCGTGACCCATGGATACGAGAACTATGTTCGCCTCCAACTTCTATGTTGTTGTTTATGGTTCGAGGAATCCTTACCAAACCTTTAGTCCCCTATTCGGCGACCAGCGATATTGGGACATGATAGCTTAGTAACGCATTGCACCGCAGCTATGACTCGGGGTGCCGTATTATATATGAATATATATATATATATATATATATATATATATATATATATATATATATATATATATATATATATATAATGGATTAAATGAATGAATGGATATATTGTGGTTAAATCATTTACTATGTGATAATTGTAGATACGTTGTAATTGAGAAAAGAATTGATATAAGTTACTGAATATTTATTGAAGAGCTTAATTCATTCTAATGAGAAATGATTCATTTTAATGAGAAACAATTCATAAATGAGAAATGCATCAGAAGAATTATATAACGTATGGTATGGGACATACGGGGTTATGATATGGGAATGGAATCATATGATGGAAATTAGTATTGAGGAAACATTAACTAGGAGGTTAATAGGAATCGTTAAGTGTGCACTCTAATTGAGAGGTGAGAATAGCAAGTGAGAGTGGGATGCTAACATGTACATAATAAATGATTTATTGCACTTGTTAAATACTTGTTGTTTTATAAATCATTTACACAATCGGGCTCTGCCCGTTTCCTTGCACATTTTCTTTTCTATTCTATCTTCTATATCAGGTGTCCAGCAGCAGGGACACCAACCTTAGTTGATTTTGACGAGCTATGGAGCTATGGAGCTATGGAGTATTTCTTAGACACTTATCTTATTTTGATTCACAGTGTTCTATTAGTAGGGCATATCGCCCAAAGGATTCAGTTATCTTTTCTATCTCAGTCACATACTCTTGTATTCGTGCATTTTAATACATTTATTATTGTTGGGATTACTGTAATGGATTAATATTATTTGGGAATGTTTATTCCAATTGCATTTAAATTCTTTTGTGTTATCTATTTGTTTATCTGTGTTGAAGAATAAAATGTGTTGTGTTATTCTTAAACTAAAAGTGGATTTTGTTGAATTAAAATTTGGAAAGTTTTTAACACCAGCTTAATTGGGTATTGGGTGAGTTGTAAATGTTTTTTGACAGTGATGCTAAGAATGAGCCAAATGTATATTCTGTTTTAATTTGGTATGGGATTGGCCACCCGGTATTTAATTGGGCGAGGTGTTACAAATGGTTGATTTCATTTAATGGTGATTGTTTATATTATTCTATTTCCGGATGATTCTTTAATTTTAGTTAATGAAAAATAAAACATGGCACCAGTCAAATTTTCTCACTTAGGTGGGTAGTAATTAGAAAGGCGACAGTGATGCTAAGAATGAACCAACTCAGAAACCTGTTCTTATTTAATTAAGGACTGATCACCCGGGGTTAATTAGGCGGGGTGTCACAGATGGTACCGGAGCATCAGGTTCTAGTGTCCTTAGGATATGTGCGGCTTACTACGTTTCAGCGTAGCTTTCGTTTGATATAGAGCCCTATTATTAGGACCGTTGATTCATTTTTCGCTTGTGAGATATCGTATTTTTGCTATTTGTTTTTGTATAAATTGTGTACTTATACGATTCGATCTATTTCAGATGGCACCGAAGAGGCAAAGAGCGGAGAGGGTTGAGGCTAGGGATGAACTCAGGGAGGCTCATCAGGAGCCACAGGTACCACCACCCCCACCGGAGTTGATCTCCACTACTCAGGTGGCAGTTTAGTGGCCCAGAAAGTCGAGACAGTGATGAAAGCTATGGATGCTCATTTTCCACAGCTCCAGGCACCACCTCCAGTGGAAGAATGAAACAGCAGGAACCCCGGAATGTGATTTTCTTAATTAAAATCCCAGTTAATAATTTCCTTTTGTATAAACTCAAAGATGATGCGGAAGCGTTAGGGAGATGGTTTAATAAAATTAATCAATTCATATATTCACTTAAACCAATTAATTAATCCAAGTCCTAGAATTTGCCTAAGTCATATTTTTCAATATTAGCAAAATAGGCGAAACCAAATTTTAGCAAATGACTTGAATTAAACAACATTACCCAATATTTAATTTAAGTCCAAATTAAATTGAGTGTGATGATTTAAACCGAATTTTATCTTGAATTATGCTAAGCATGTGTTCTGCGTTATTTATGCAAGATAAAATAAACCAATCACACTACGCCGCGATGTACGAGGAAAAACCCAAGATGGGAAAAAATCTCGGACGGCCCTAGCCACAAATTCACTAGATACGGAATTACAAGTACAAGATAGATAGACTTACAACGACTGACTCGATCCCTCTCAAGCCTCGACGCTTCTTCTTTTAGACACCTCTTCCTAGCGGATAACCTCGGAACACCATCGCGGTCTCAGAATCCACCGATAGGGCTTTCTATGGTCACCGCTACCCGAGCAAGGAGCCTTTCTCCAAGTGGGTAGAATCACAACAAACATCTTCTTCTTTGATGGATGTAGAAGAAAACTAAAACTTCTCTTCTTGAATTCGATAGAGAAAAACCGGTGCCAAACTCCAAGCAATTTGATATGTATATAAGAACTTGGATAAACAATATTTGGGTGTAAAGACTAGAGTGATATATGAAT
Organism: Sambucus nigra; assembly: GCA_949130495.1. Lineage (NCBI taxonomy): Eukaryota > Viridiplantae > Streptophyta > Magnoliopsida > Dipsacales > Adoxaceae > Sambucus > Sambucus nigra. The sequence continues at coordinate 61,179,274 of OX422222.1, read as the reverse complement.
TTCTCTTTGAAAAGTAGCACTCAAAACATGAACATTTTCCTAAACAATTTTTGCTCTCAAACTCTCTCTAAGAGATAAACTAGGACGGAAAAGTTATGGAAATGTTAAGTTGGAAAATGTCATTCCCGCACATATTAAAGTCTGTAAAAGTTGGTTAAAAACCAAGTGGGGAAGTGGGTGTAAAACTGCCAACAAACTGCCAAAAATTGTTCCCGCCTGGCATCTCGTTCGAACGAGACTTCTAACGACATTCCAGATTGAACTCGTTAGAATCTCATTGGAAATCTCGTTAGAACGAAGAATCTCGTTCGAACGACGGACCAGTAAGAACTCGTTGGCAGGTTCGTTCGAACGATATTTTCGTTCGAACGACAATCTCGTTCGAACGACAAACCAGAAAGTTTGGAAAACTCGAATTTAGCCCAGAAAACTTTATAAACTTATTTTAAAGTTTTATTTAATTCTTTCTGAAAATTAAAACACAGTTATTACAAAACCTAACACCCAATAAACTTTGTTCCAAGCTCCTATATATATAGAATTGCATTCATACCTTGGGATCATGGAACTATGGTGGATGACGTAGAAACGAGGCACACAAACCGGCATATTTGATGAACCTTTATACTCTTTGCCGCTACGTCTTCAACAAACACTTCATAGGCTTGAGCATATTACAATTAAATACTATCCTATGAATAAATGTTTTTGTCCGGAATTGAGCCAAAACTATATATGGACTCAATTGGAAATTTGTGTCCTTACAAATCTCCCCCTTTGGCTATTCCAGGACAAAAACCAAACAAAAGTCCTAAAGGGCCGTCAAGCTCACTAGACTCAAAACATAACCCACCAAAACTTGATTCAACCCAAGGATCAAACGCTTTTCCATTAAACAATGCCTCTTTGGAAGAATTCCTGCACACTTAAGCAAACTCATCAAATGCATAAGGAATATCAAAGTATTAAATGCAACTTAAGCAAACTCATCAAATGCATAGGGAATATCAAAGTATTAAATGCAACTTTAATTAATTACTCCCCTTAAATTAATTCTCCCCTTTATCAAACACATGACTATCAAAGTATTAAATGCAACTTTAATTAATTACTCCCCCTAAATTAATTCTCCCCTTTATCAAACACATGACCTACTTAGAAAGACGTCTCCCCCTAAGATAAATCTCCCCCTATCATCATTATTCTCCCCCTTTTTGTTCAGGAATAGGCAAAGGATAATAAAGAACTAATAAACAACATGTTGAAGCTTAAAGTGATTAGACATGAAAGCATATGGGCAATAAAAGCATAGTCAAAGACAAAACAAATATCATATATATATAATCTAGAAATATACCAATGAAGCACTTGCATATATATATATATATAGATATAAACACACACATGACACAAAATACAATAAGTTTGCACACTCGTATGGCAAAAATGTGTCATATGGAAACGGAAGTGTTGGGGTGTGAACTAGTAACGATTAAATTAAGACCCAATCACTTAAAACATGTTCACAGAGTTCTCAATTGATTGCAAACGTCATCACATTTAAATATAACCTCATGTGACAGTAGAATATTGAACTCAATGAACAAGCATACACAATGCATACAAGCCTAGCATGATGATGATTTTACAAACCAAATAGAGTCATGACATTAAAGACAACTAGGATAAACGGACATTGTGCAAACCGTTGATATACCATCCAATTCTCCCTCAATAAGCATATATATTATTTTGCTTTTGAATGAATATATCAAACAAACATAGACCTTGGCAATGTTTTCTTTTTAATGCCAAATATTCTGTTTTTTAGGCCTTTGGATCACGTATTTCTTTTAGATCCAATAAACGGTGGCTTACTATCTGAAAGGATTTAATTCATCCTTTCGGAGCCCTTCCCCGTGCATATTTTTATTTATCATGTTTTCATTTTTCACACAAATCTCACATGCAACGGATTTTGACATGCACTAGTCCTCCTAGGTCAAAGATATGTAGATGACTAGATTGGTAGGAGAACACCTCAAAAAGCTCAAATATAACATGTGACATTAAGATTTCAAAAGAGCTCGTGCATGTGTGAAAAGAGCCATATAAAAATAGAATCCATTTAAACAACACAAAATCCAACTACTCCATATAAAACATGGTAAAGAACATTTTAAGGATTGAAAATCTAAACCAAAAGTTCTAGCCACATGGGAGCATAAAAGATGGGATTCAAACACAAATATATGCCACATAAAGTGTGTCAAACTAAAATACACACATAAAAAATCTTTTTGAGTTTTTAGCATTTTTCACCAAAAATAAATATATATACTCAAACGGATAAACAAAAATCATTTGTATTTTTCATTGATCTCAAATAAAATACAAATGATAAACAAAAATATTTTTATATTTTTCAATAAATTCAAGCACAAAATATAATACAAAAGATAAACAAGTCATAATTTCTATCATATGATATGAAATGAGGCAATGACTAGAAAATGACTAAACAAGCATACATTTAGCATGTGAATATAGCATGAAGTACAAAAGCTAAAGTATGCAAACACTAACACATTCATCCTTTAGATTTAGCAAGGGAGGAAGTATGTTAAAGTAAATGAGAATCAAAAACCCTATTTTCCAAGTCAACCAATTCGGATTTCCTAACCCAAATTAATGAAGAATGACTATCTTTGGGTGTTGGAACTTTAACTACCGTGGTTACTTTACTATGGGGTTTTCTAGGAATTCGTTTAAGATCAAAACAAAATTTCCTAAGATGACCTTTTCGACCAAAATGTGTGCAAGCAAAAACATGTCGAAAAGATTTACCTAAGGAGTGATCTTTAAATGCATTCCTAGTAGATTCTCCTAAAACATTGGTCTTGGCTTTATGAGTATATTCATTACAAGTATTGAAGCCTAAACCACAAGTATCGTTTTTAATTTGGACCGTTCCTAACATTTTATCTAGTTTTTCCGAACGACACTCCAAATCAAATTTGACATTACTAGAATCTTTTAATTTATTTTCCAATTCTAAAATGTTAGATTCTAGTAAAACATTTCGCTCTTCAAAAGCAAGAAGTTCCTTTTTCAAGGATTCCATTAAACCCCTAAGGCTATCTCTTTCGCCTTCTACATATTCAAGATTCTCTTGAAGAGTCTTCACATGTGTCCTAAGGTCTTTTATTAAAACATTTTCATCAACGACCTTGACACTCTCTCTTAAACTACTTCAAATTAGCTCTTTTCAATTTAATAGATTCTTTATAAAGATCTTGAAAAGCATTTTGAAGTTCACTCACATTAACCTCTTCTTCATTTTCACTCTATCTTTCTTCTCCACTCTCACTATCATCAAAAACAAGAGAATCATAAACTATGACCTTGGAAGTGTCATGTGTTAGGGTTTCATCAATCGATGAGTTCTCACTATCGCTCACATGACTATCCATAAAAGCCACAAAATTTTTCTTAGTGGGGGAATCGGGCTTCTCTTCCTTATCACTATCACTAAGGGTCGCATTATATGAAATTGGTCGCTTGCCCTCTTTCCTTAGTTTAGTGGGGCACTCATAAGCCCTATGGCCATAACCTTCACAACCAAAACACTTATTAGACTCGTCCCTATCTAAATTTTCATTACTAGGTTTAGGGATCTTTTCGGTTTTAGGCATCTTCTCCGCTTTAGAAATCTTCTCGTTCTTGTCATGCTTAGAAGATTCAAATTTCTTAAAATCATTTTTAAATTTATCTTTGTTAATTTTGAGAAATTTTCTAAATTTGCGAGAAAATAAAGCCATGTCTTCCGAGTCACTATCACTATCGCTCTCTACTACTTGTTTGACCTCTTTTCGGGCTTTTAAAGCAACGCCCTTTTCGATTTTCTTTTCAGTTTTAGAGGGAAACATATCCAGTTCATAGGTTTGTAAATCACCTACAAGCTTTTCTAATTTCGTAGAGGCTAAAGTGGGTAAAGAATTTAAAACGGTCACCTTTGGAATAAATCTATCGGGTAGGGACCTTAAAATTTTCTTTACAACACGGTCGTCAGGTATTTTCTCTCCTAAGTTAAAAGATGAATTAACAATATCAGAAAGTCTAGCATAAAATTCATCAAACGTTTCTTTTTCATTCATTTTGATAGTTTCAAATTGAGTGGCGAGGTTTTGGAGTTTTGAGGCTTTAACGACACTAGTTCCTTCATGAGTTAATTGTAAAATATCCCAAGCTTCGTTAGCGGTTTCACACGTCATAATACGACGGAATTTATCCGGTTTGACAGCGCTAAATAAGGCATTTAAACCACGGGAATTGAAATTAGCAAGTTTAAACTCATTTTCAGTCCATCTATCGGCGGGTTTGATAACACGTTCATTTTCAACTAAATAAGTTGGTGGGGACCACCCGTTAACAACAGACATCCAAACTCTTTCGTCGATAGATTTTAGTGCCGATCCCATACGCGCTTTCCAATACACGTAGTTTGAACCATCGAAAATAGGAAATTTTGAAAATGGGGAAAAATACATTTTATCCAAAAATTTAAAGGATCTTAACGAAATAATTTATCGTTTTTGGCTCTAATACCAATTTGAAACAGCTGGAACCCCGGAATGTGATTTTCTTAATTAAAATCCCAGTTAATAATTTCCTTTTGTATAAACTCGAAGATGATGCGGAAGCGTTAGGGAGATGGTTCAATAAAATTACTCAATTCATATATTCACTTAAACCAATTAATTAATCCAAGTCTTAGAATTTGCCTAAGTCATGTTTTTCAATATTAGCAAAATAGGCGAAACCAAATTTTAGCAAATGACTTGAATTAAACAACATTACCCAATATTTAATTTAAGTCCAAATTAAATTGAGTGTGATGATTTAAACCGAATTTTATCTTGAATTATGTTAAGCATGCGTTCTGCATTATTTATGCAAGATAAAATAAACCAATCACACTACGCCGCGATGTACGAGGAAAAACCCAAGACGGGAAAAAACCTCAGACGACCCTAGCCACAAATTCACTAGATACGGAATTATAAGTACAAGACAGATAGACTTACAACGACTGACTCGATCCCTCTCAAGCCTCGACGCTTCTTCTTGTAGACACCTCTTCGTAGCGGATAACCTCGGAACACCACCGCGGTCTCAGAATCCACCGATAGGGCTTTCTATGGTCACCCTTAACCGAGCAAGGAGCCTTTCTCCAAGTGGGTAGAATCACAACAAACGTCTTCTTCTTTGATGGATGTAGAAGCAAACAAAAACTTCTCTTCTTGAATTCGGTAGAGAAAAACCGGTGCCAAACTCCAAGCAATTTGATATGTATATAAGAACTTGGATAAATAATATTTGGGTGTAAACACTAGAGTGATATATGAATTTCTCTTTGAAAAGTAGCACTCAAAACATGAACATTTTCCTAAACAATTTTTGCTCTCAAACTCTCTCTAAGAGATAAACTAGGATCGAAAAGTTATGGAAATGTTAAGTTGGAAAATGTCATTCCCGTACATATTAAAGTCTGTAAAAGTTGGTTAAAAACCAAGTGGTGAAGTGGGTGTAAAACTGCCAAAAACTGTTCCCGCCTGGCATCTCGTTCGAACGACATTTCGTTCGAACGAACTCTCGTTCGAATGAGACTTCTAACGACGTTCCAGATTGAACTCGTTAGAATCTCATTGGAAATCTCGTTAGAATGAAGAATCTCGTTCGAACGACATTTCGAATGACGGACCAGTAGGAACTCGTTGGCAGGTTCGTTCGAACGACATTTTCGTTTGAACGACAATCTCATTCGAACGACTCTATCGAACGACAAACCAGAAAGTTTGGAAAACTCGAATTTAGCCCAGAAAACTTTATAAACTTATTTTAAAGTTTTATTTAATTCTTTCTGAATATTAAAACACAGTTTTTACAAAACCTAACACCCAATAAACTTTGTTCCAAGCTCCTATATATATATAATTGCATTCATACCTTGGGAGCATGGAACTATGGTTGATGACATAGAAACGAGGCACACAAACCGGCATATTTGATGAAGCTTTATACTCTTTGACACTACGTCTTCAACAAACAATTCATAGGCTTGAGCATATTACAATTAAATACTATCCTATGAATAAATGTTTTTGTCCGGAATTGAGCCAAAACTATATATGGACTCAATTGGAAATTTGTCTCCTTACAAAGAAGAATGTTCAGCACCATCTGTGCATGATGGAGTGTACGGATGTACAGAAATAGATGCTTGCTACCTTTCGTTTGTCGTGGGCAGCCTTATAGTGGTGCGAGTCAGTTACCACCAATGAGGAGTGGGATTTGACGATGATATACGAATTCTAGGTGCGGTTTGACCGCAAATACTTCCCACCAGTGGTAGAGACTGAGATGAGAAAGAAGTTCAGTGAGTTAGTGCAGGGTGACCCGTCAGTGGCAAACTATGAGGAAGAGTTCATCCGTTTGGCAAACTTTGTGCCAAATAAGGTGAGCGATGAGGAGCGAAAGAAGTCGAGGTTCATAGATGGCTTAGCCTGGAGAATCAGGCAGCATTTGATTGGGAATCCGGCGTTAGTAACGTATACAGATATCGTTAATGCCTCCCTTGTACATTGCCAGGATCATCTCTTCCATGTGAAAGGGAGAAAAATAGTAGAGGAGCCAAGCCAACAGAGCAAAGAAGTTACTGGTAGTGACACGAGTGGTACTTAGCAACAGACTAGCAGTCAGAATGGGAATCATGCTAAGAAATTTAGGTTTGGTGGGATCCAACCGGGAGGACAGGGGTTCAAGCAGGGGCAGTCGGGCCCAAATCAGCAAAAGCTGGTTCCTCGGGGCCGTCAGGGCTAAGGGAATAATGGGGGAGGCCAGTCGAGCCGGCCACGTCAGGGCCAACGCCAGGGGGACGGTCAGAAACGCTGTTTTGTCTGTGTCCAGCCAAGACAATTAAAGAGAGAGTGCCCGCAGAGGGGCAAAGGTCATCAGCAGGTTTCCCAATAGGGGCAACAGGGGCAGATGCCACCAGTAGCCCCAGCTTCACCCGCCCCACAGCAGCAGGGTAAAATGCACTACGGGCATGTGTATAACATCCGGGATGTTCCCAACCCTCCAGCACAGCAGGAACCACCACCAGTTAAGGGTATGTTTCTCATTCATGGTCATGAGGGTAGTATACTTTTTAACACCGTAGCATCGCATTCATTCATTAAATCTAATTTGTCTGAACGGGCCGGATTACTAGAGACCGCGAGTAGTCTTCGTATGTGTGTAGAGTCACCAGTCAACAGCGGGGCTTTGATTCACTCGATTTGTCGGGGGTGGACATTTTAATTAGGAAGCTTAGTTCAGCAGCAAACCTCTTAGTGTTAGATATTGAGGGGTACGATGTCATCCTTGGTATGGATTAGTTGGCAGGTTATCGGGCAACTTTGGATTGTTACGAGAGGACAATCGTGTTCTCCATTCTGGGATAGGAAATGTTCCTAATAGCGGTGCCTCTATCGGAGGGAGGATCGCGCACCCACTTGTATTACATTGAGGAGGAAACCTCACAGGAGGTGGGGGTTTCGATGGGGTTAATCCCAGTAGTGAGGGACTTTGAGGACGTGTTCCATGAAATACCAGGGTTACCACCCAGTAAGGAAATCAAATTTGTAATCAATTTAGCACTGGGTACGAGGCCAATTGCTTGAGCACCTTACCGTATGCCCACTTCAGAGATGCATGAGTTGAGAGAGAAGATTCAACAGCTCCTGGGTCAAGGTTTCATTCGGCGGAGTACATCGCCATGGGGTGCACCGGTGTTGTTTCTGAAGAAGCGAGATGGTTTACTTTGGTTATGCGTAGACTATAGGGAGCTGAACAAGGTGACGATACGAAATAAGTATCCTTTACCTAGGATTGATTATTTATTTAACCAATTGAGAGGGGCGTCTTACTTCTCCAAGGTCGACTTGAGGTCAAAGTATCATCAATTGCGTATTCGAGAGGAGGATGTAACTAAGTCTGCTTTCCTGTCACGGTATGGATCTTACGAGTTTAGGGTGATGCCATTCGGGCTCACCAATGCACCAACAGTGTTCATGGACCTCATTAATAGGGTTTTCAGGGAGTATCTCGATTTGTCATCGTGTTCCTTAATGACATACTGATCTACTCGCGCACCGAGGAGGCGCGCGCAGAGCATCTGCGTATGGTTCTATAGACACTGCGGGATCACTAACTCTATGCCAAACTCGAGCAGTGTGGATTTTGGCTGCGGAAGTTGCAGTTTCTTGGCCACGTGGTGTCTGACCAGGGTATTGTAGTGGATCCGAGTAAGTTGTCGGCAGTAAGGGAGTGGGGACATCCCACGACACCGACTGAGGTGCGCAATTTTCTAGGCTTGGCCGGTTATTATAGGCAATTCATTAAAGGGTTCTAGAAAATTCCGGGCCGTTTGACAAATCTGACTTGGAAGGGGGTACATTTCACTTGGAGTGATCATTGTCAATTAGCCTTCAATGAGCTAAAGGACAAGTTGACCTCTGCACCCGTACTTGCTTTGTCGAAGGGAGGACTAGAGTATCGGGTTTACACTGACGCATCATTATAGGGAATTGGGGGTGTGCTTCAGCAGGAGGGAAGGGCGATAGCTTATGCATCCAGAAAGCTAAAGCCCCATGAGAGGAATTACCCCACTCATGACCTAGAGCTAGCAGCAGCCATTTTTTCCTTGTGGATATGGAGACATTATCTTCTAGGAGAGAAGTTCACATTATTCACAGATCACAAGTCACTTGAGTATCTCTCTTCACACAGAAGGATCTGAATACGAGGCAGAGGCGGCGACTAGAATTCATGAAAGACTATGAGTTTGATATTCAGTATCATCCTGGTAAGGCTAGTGTGGTAGCAGACGCATTGAGATGAAGACCAACTGGGGAAATATCTGAAGTCTAGAAATTGAAGTGGAGAGAGCTTCGATATGAGGATGATGTAGCCAGGGCCAATATGTTAGCATTATCCATCACACCTGAGATCATTATGAGGGTTGTGAAAGATCAGGCAGAGGATCGAATCTGTCGGGATAGGGTGAGCCAGCTATTAGCTAAGGGAGTAGATGGTTACTCGATCAGCTTGGAAGGAGGCCTACGCCTTAATAGGAGGATAATTGTTCCAGAGGATGAGGAGTTAAGTCACGCGATTATGACAGAGTCCCATGGTTCGAGATTTGTGGTACATCCCGACAGGGATAAAATGTACCAGGATATGAGGAGGTAGTATTGGTGGGCAGGAATGAAATGGGACATAACAGAGTTTGTTTTGAAATGTGCCACATGTAAGCTTGTGAAAGTTGACCATCAGGGATGCTACAACTGCTAGATATTCTCGTGTGGAAGTGGGAGAGCATCTCAATGGACTTCATTACAGGGTTACCTGCATCACAGAGGGGTCACGATTCCATATGGAACATTGTGGATCGATTGACCTAGGTGGCCCACTACTTGTCGGTCCGCACGAACATTTAGATGATGCGTTATGCACAGCTATTCATAGCAGAGATTGTTAAGCTGCATGGGGTGCCGATGAATATTGTGTCTAACAGAGACAAAAATTTTGTGGCCCACTTTTGGCAGAGTTTTCAGGAGGCCATGGGCACGGAGTTACGTTTGAGTACAACCATCACCCACAGACCGACGAGTAGATTGATAGAGTTAATCAGATGCTGGAAGACATGCTCAGAATGTGCATTTTAGATTTTGGGGGAGGTTGGGATAATTATCTTCCTTTGGTAGAGTTCGCGTATAAGAACTCTTACCAATTCACGATAGGCATGGCACCGTTTGAGGCACTGTATGTGAGACCTTATCGTTCACCCACTTATTGGTTAGAGGTGGGGGGAAACAATCTATTGGCGACGGAGAATATCCAGGAGACGTCTGCCAAGATAAAGTTGATCCGAGGGTGAATTCGGATAACTCCGGATAGGCCGAACAGTTATGCGGATGCTTCACGGAGACACGTGGAGTTAGAGATTGGGGATCAAGTATTAGTCCGGGTGTACCCTATGAAAGGGGTGATGAAATTCGTAAAGAAGGGTAAGTTAGCACCGAGGTACGTCGGACCTTTCCCTATTATTGAAAGGGTGGGACGGGTAGCATATTCACTGGGATTTCCGGAGCATCTTCAGCGGATACACGACGTGTTCCATGTGGCATCACTAAAGAAATATCGAAGGAGCGAGAGGGCCTTCTGGCACATTCCACTCGAGGAAATTGATTTACAACCAGATATCTCATATGAGGAGAGACTGGTGGCTATTCTGGACCGTAGTGAGCACAAGTTACGATCCAAGGTTGTTAAACTAGTTACAGTATAGTGGGGTCATCACAACGTTAATGAGTCTACCTGGGAGTGGGAGGAGGATATACGGGAACAATATCCACAGCTATTCACCACAGGTACGACCTAATTTCGGGGATAAAATTCCTTTGTAAGGGGGGTATGTTATTTTTGTGCATTTAAAATTTAATTAATTCCGGAATTCTAAATTACTTGTGTATCATAATTTTAATTGAATTAATTATGGCAATATTTATTTAAATATTAATCGGGAAGTGAATGGTTAATATTTAGGGAAATTTAATTACTAAGTGAATAGTAATAATTTCTTTACGTCATTTCGAGTATTAGTGACAGGGTATGTACTTATCTCAGCCGGGAGTCGGTATAGACTAACTTTGGTGTGAGATAAGGATTTTTATGATTTAATTCGGATGCCAATTCTGAGTGTATGGTTGAGTTTGAATGGGCCGAGATAGTCGAAAAAGTGTACCCAGGGGTAGTAAACGGGTCACGGGACATTTTTATGCATAGTCGGGCCCACACTGGGTTATTTGGGTCACTTGGGCTTGGCCCATTAGGAAAAAAATGGGATTTAGTGTAATTACCTAATTAAAAGAGAAAGGGGAACGACTGATGTGAAATTAGGAAACACTTAATGGGAGAGGAAAACCTAAGAGTCAGTTAAGGGCAAGATTGGGGGACAAAGGAAAGAGCCAAAAGAGGTGATTTCATCGTCAAACTTGGAATTCACAACTTCGATTCAGACCCTACGAAATCATATGGCAAGTGATTAACTTGATGTAGCATTTAAATTGCATTTTGATTCATATTTATGTGATATGGGAAACTCAAAATTCATTTTGGGATTTAAATGGTACAAACATGGGTTTTTTGTAAATCAATATTCTAATTTCTAAATTGTGTAGAAATTCATTTATAATCTGAGATTATTATAAATATAAGGTATGATGTGTAAACCCGGATGGATTGGAAATGAATTTAAGATAAGAAATTGATGTTTAAATGGGTTAAAGATTTAAAAAGGGTTTTTCCCCAATTTATGAAAAACAGTAGAGAACGTAAATTAAATAGTATTTGTAGACTTTATGGGGGTCCCTTATGAGGTTCTTGGCATATATTGTTGATGGTAAGACTTTGTTTTTACGGTAGAAGAATTTAGGGTTTGGAGGTTTTTGTCCATGGCTGAAAGAGAAGGGGGAAGAAGACGATGACCTATGCGATCGATCGATCGAGGGTTGGGGATCAATCGATTTACGACCGGAAATTTTTGGCAGTTCGGCCAATTTATATATATAAGGGGAATTTATTTTAAATTCTTTTCCTATGCCTTAGGTAATGCGAAATAAAAATGAGGATTCAATCTAATTAATTATGAGGAAAAAATTAATTAGGATTTTGAGGAAATTTATGTGTGACACACCATGATTTAAATTTTGGAAATAATATTTCAAAATAGTTAAATACGGATTGAGTGGGCAAGTCCGGGTATACTGGTTGAGCGATACCAAGACGTTAATTTCATTTAAAGTGAAAGCTAAATAATTGAGAGTCGAGAATTTAGACTCGGGTATTATTTTATTTCGGGCCACGAGAGTAAGTCCGAATATATTGGTTAGAGTGACACCGAAAGTAATTTAATTATTTAATGTGCGAATTAATTAATAATTAGAGTTGGGGCCATGAACTCATAATAAACTGAATAGGCTTGTGTTACGAACTTAGTACACGGTATAGCCACGATAGTTAATATTTTTATATATATACGGTGTGCGATTGTATATATATATATATATATATATATATATATATATATATATGTAGTGTGTGTGCGTTAATATAAGTGGATAGATATTCTTATTTCATATACTCTAGTGCTATAGGGGAGGTTGCGGGTAGTGTATGAATCCCCTAGCTTGAGGAGTAGGGCGATTATATTCCCAGGTCATATCATCCATTATATGGGTGAGGGGCATCTCACTTTCAGGGAAGGAATATAACCGCCTCCAATTTTTACGTATTATCCAAGTTAGTGAGAAATTCTGACTTGGGGTAACTATGTTATTTGAATATGCCTAGTGGGATAGCACTTTAGAGAATTTACATCCAGTGAGTTATTACTCGGTTGGATGTTTAATATTAATTATTATTCCAGCATGTTTGTGAATGTTGAAATATAACTATACGTATATAATGAGGTAAATAATTATATACGGGTAAATTAATACTGGCCGTGAATTGTATTATACATATAAAGGGTGTGAAATTTAGATAAAATTTAAAAATGAAAACGATTAATTAAGTTGATGTTAATAATAACTTAGACATCATAATTATGGCACACTTGGTTAGGTGGTTGCAAGGGGTTTATATTCGTTATCTATTCTTGGGATAAATAACTAGGTAAATTAATTAAGGCGTTAGTAGTGCACATTAGAGAAGGGGTGAGGATTTTCTCAAGGGAGTGCGACACTAACTAAAATATGAAGGGCATGCATATATATATATATATATATATATATATATATATATATATATATATATATATATATATATATATATATATATATATATTACTGCAAGTTAATCATTTTCTAAATGTTTTCCAAATGTTTTGGGCATTAAACCTTGCTATAAAAACTTTTAAAAACCTTTTAGGTGTCCAACCACAGGGACGCCAGGCTTGAATCATTCCAGGGATCCGTTTCTGCCTCATGTGTGGATGTTGCGGGAGTTTCATAGGCGCCTCGTTATTTTCATTCTTAGTGTAGCAACTTCATATCAGTTATTCGAGCATGTTGCTCATAGTTTTATTTCAGTACTTATGTCAAACCTGTTCAGATTTATTACTTGTCTTTACTTTTGTTGGATTTTGAAATGATGGTTTATTCGGTCAGTTAATTAATTATGAATGGTTTATTTCATTTAATGGTGATTGTTTATATTATTCTATTTTTTGCATGAGTCTTTAATTTTAGTTAATGAAAAATAAAACTTGGCACCAATGTAATTTTCTCACTTAGGTGGGTAGTAATTAAAAAGGAGACAGTGATGCTAAGAATGACCCAATTGAGAAACCTATTCTAATTTAATTTAGGACTGATCACCCGGGGTTAATTAGGCGGGGTGTCACAAAGGTTTTATAAGCAAACTACACCAATGGAAGGTACTTCTCCCATATTTCCCCAAAGGCAAGTATACACATCTATAGAATATCCTCCAACATCTGACTAACTTTCTTTGCCTACCCATATGTATGTGGGTCATATGTGGTACTCAATCACAAATCTGTTCCCATAGCCTTAAGAAAACTCTTCCATAAATGGGTCATAAAAATCTTATCCTAATCCGACACGATATTAATTGGAACCCTCTATAGCCTCACTATCTTTGCGATAAACGACTATGCATACTGCCTCGTCTTTAAATCAATACGAATTGGTAGAAAATGGGAAACCTTTGTCAAACAATCCACTATCAGCTAGACAGAGTTATGACCTCTCTACAATGTCGGTAACCCGAAAATGAAATCCAAATATATACTCTTTTACTTCCACAATGGGGCCTCTAGTGGCTGCAACATCCCTGCCGATCTATGGTTGTCTACCTTTACTAGCTAAAATGTAGCATGCTTCGAGATAAACTTTGATATGTCTTGCTTCATCCCCAACCGCCAGTACTGCCTATGCATATCTTCATACATCTTATCCCCACTAGGATATATCACAAACATTGTCCCGTCAGACTCTGTCATACTGCAAGTCTCAAATCCTAATCCTATGGAACAACGAGTCTCCCATTAAAGCTCAAGCCTCCCTCAAAACTAATCAAATAGGACTTCTCCCCCTTTGCTAGTAACTGGTGTACTCTATCCTACCAAAAGTGATCTTTGGCATGTGCTTTCACCACCCGTATAACAATCTCGAGAGTGACAACCAATACGAACATACAAGCTATATCGATCCCATCATCACGTTGAAGTTCCCTTCACTTCGGCATCTAAACCTCATCTCTCTCTCCAATGGGTCATCAACATAAAGTGTCTTCCACCACATTCGCCTTCCCTGGATGATACTGAGTATCAAACTGGTAATCTTCACGAACTCTAATAATCTCCTATGCCTCATATTATAATCCTTCTACGTGAAGTGGCACATAATTGATTTATGGTCCATGAACGAGCTAAATATATCCACCAGAAGGTAATGCCTCCAAATTCTCGACACAAACACCACCGGTGCTACCTCAAGGTCATGTGTGGTTTAATTCTTCGGTTGGCATTAAGCTTACTAGATGTATAAGTTATATCCCTCTCATCCTACTGTAATAGAATCCTAAGTCCTTTAAACGATGCATCAATATGTACATGATACTACACTCCTACTCTAGGAAATGTGAGCACAAGTGTTGATGTTAATTTTTACTTTAGCTCATTGAAAGATAACTGGCAGTGGTCATCCTAAACAAATGGGTTACACTGTTTAATGGACCCATAATCTTTGATAAACCCTTAATGAACTTATGATAGTATCCGGCCAACCCTAAGAAATAACAAGCCTAGATCACTTTCATGGGATGAACTCACTCCCACACCATCGATACCTTACTCGAATCAATAACATTTCCCCTACCGGATATAATATGGTATATACAACTACACATTCTACATAAAAAATCCACACTTTCTAAATTTGGCATATAACTGATGGTCTCGTAACATCTGCAGAACCATACATAGATGCTCTACATGCTTATCCCTCCAATGACAATAAAATAGAATAATTTCTATGAATATGATCACGAACTGGTAAATGAAATCTCCAAAAACTAGGTTTATAAGATCCATGAACAGCGCTGACACATTTGGTTATCCCAAAAAACATCACCCTAAACTCGTATGATCTATATCATGTCAGGAAACTAGTCTTAGGAATGTCCTCCTCTCTAATGAGCAATTGATGACATCCCAATCTCAGATCTATCTTAGATAAGTACACTACTCCTCTCAGCTGGTTGAACAGATCATTGATCCGAGGAAACTAATACTGACTGATTAGGCATAAATTCTTCATATTTATCCCCTTAATTTCGGTAATTTTATGATCCCGTGCGGTGTAAATAGCTTGGATTTATCTCATATCTATGCTACTAACCCTTTTTGGCAATTATTTCGTATTTTGTGTATCTCCTATGTGTTTTACAGATATTTCATGTAAGTTAGTGCCAAAGAGAACTCAAAATAGTGAAAGAAACCAAGAATCGGGGAGTTGAGGGGCATTTTTGTAATTTTGTAGCCTTAGTCCGGAGGTGGGGCCAACTGGAAAGTTGAAGAGCTTTCAATTACAAGAATACTGGAAAAATTGGCACCTCAATCCGAGTTACGGTGAAGAAGTTATGCCCATTTAAAGTTGAGAAGAAATTCAAGAAAAAAGCTGTCAGACCCAAACCGAACCGAAGCTGAGGAAAAAAGCCGGTCCGCCCATTTGTCACGCACCAGGTCCGTTACTAAATTAGTCACGCTCCAGATCCGTTACTAAATTAGTCACGCTTTCTAAGTGTGACAAATCGGCAGATACGGGATTTTTATTTTGTGCTTATCTTTTAGCCAAAAGAGTTTTATGTTTTGGGGACTCTTCTAAACGACCCTTAGCCTATATATTTAGCCATTAGGACTCTTTTTATTCAGATTTCATTCATGTAAAAGCTCCATAACAAGTAGGAACATCTAGGAACATCAAGGGATTATATTGCTTCACGATTTCTTTGTTTCGGGTTTGTTTTTCACGTTTTAATTCAAGATTCTTTTTATTGTTCTTGCATGCGTATTTTCCGTAGTTGATTCAATTCATTGTTGCGTTCATAATATATATTTACATGTTTAAATCTAGTTTCATCATGAATTCATACACATGGAACGTTATTATTTCATGCATTAGTCCATTTAACATGTCCGGCTAGGTTTTAAAGGTTGGGATGCATGAACCCAACCTGATGTGTTAGTGCATGTGTATAACGTCAATCCGATGAATTTAATGATTAATTTTGATCGTATCGTGTAATTTCATAATAATTGTGGATCTTTATATCTCGTTTGCCCCGGGGTACTCGTGATGATTTAGAGTACAATTTGAGTGTAATTATCGCGATACCGATTTACTCATCCTCAGATTAGGTATGACGCGGGTTTGAACCTCGTATACATAATGCTTGGGAGTACTAAATTCCGGGTTTGAATTAATCGAATAAATTTATGATTGACGTTGTCACTACACTACTCTAGGGTTGGGGGATTGTATTCCCATCCTATTTTCTCATCATTTAGGTCCAAAAAAATTTTGATTCAACTCTTCATTCCTCATTTAGATAATTTAGTAGTTGCATATTTCATCATAATTTCATAATTGCATTTAGTTTAATCAATCCCAAAAACCAAAAATCAATCTTTTCATTCCTTCTTAGAGTCATCGTTAGGATTCTTCCGTCTTATCCCGTCGTCACAACTTCGTTGTCCTTTTTCCCTGAGGATCGATACCCGACTTGTCGGATTATTACTTGAACGACAGGCTTGCACTTGAGCCTAGAGAGTACACACTTTAGAGACACATTCTGAGTCGTGTCAAGTTTTTGGCGCCGTTACCGGGGAATTAGGTAGACTTAAGATTAGATCGAGTTAATCCAAAGCTTTGACCAAAAAAAAAATAAAAAAATAAAAAAAAAAATTCACAACTTTCCTCTCTCCTAAGCTTTAATGCAAAATTCTGAAACCACTCCCACACCCCATAATACTCCAACCAGCATTCACGAAAATCCACTTGTTGAGTATAATCCTGATAGTCCCCACACTCCGAACGCCCCACAGTTCTGGATCCCACCTCCCACACCGTCACACTCAATCTCTAGCAACACTCCCTTCTCCTTCGTAGGACACACTTCGAGCACACCCAGTGAGATCGCCGAGTCATCAAGTGAGAGAGAGATGTCGCAACATAGTAATGCACCTACCGGTGAGGACGAGCCCCCGTACCGCCCGTTGAGAGAATTCTTATATCCCGAGCGCACTGTCACTCCGGGATGCATTATACTCCCGTATAATGCCGGACAGTTTCGTTTCAAAAATGGGATGATCCAGACGCTACCACATTACCACGGTATGGATTCTGAAAAGCCATACCTCCACATAAGGGAATTTGAGGACGTGTGTGATACTCTCAACGATCAAACCTGCACACAAGAGGTAATCCTCCTCAAACTCTTCCCCTTCTCGCTTAAAGCTAAAGCTAAAGCTTGGCTATGGTCTTTACCTCCAAGCTCGATTCCATCCTGGAATGAGCTACAGTATAAATTTCTCAAGAAATTCTTCCCAACACATCGAACAATCTCTATAAAGGCTCAGATTCAAGCATTCAGGCAACAAGAAAATGAGCCATTCCATCGATGTTATGAACGTTTCAACGAGTTAGTGGCTTCATGCCCCCATCATGGATTCGATCCATCGCAAATCATCTCCTTTATCTATAATGGGTTGAATCTTAATTCTAAACAGCTTGTTGAAACCATGGGAAGTGGTCCATTTGTCGATCTAGATGCCCATGACGCTGATCTTCACATGAGGTATGTCGCCGAGACTACCCAATCCTAGGATACCTCTGATCCGAACGCTCAAAACCGAAATCAATAATCTACCACCGCTCCGTCGACGTCCGGTCTATTCCATGTAGATAAGAATTCTATGTCGGACTGTCGGTTGGACACCATTGAGAAAGGACTGCGAGACTTATGTGAGGTAGTTGGATCTATCAAAAATCCTATCGTAACGGTGTGTGCAATTTGTGAGGCGGGACATTCAACTGAGGAATGTCCGATGATACCCGCCTGCAAAGTAATGTTGCAAGAGCAAGTTAGTAGTATAGGAGGCTTTAAGGGTAATTTCGGTGCCCCGCACGGGAATTCATACAACCCTTCGTGGAAAAACCATCCCGGTTTTATCTACGGGCAAAACAATGCCGCAATGAACCCTCCTTCACATGTTGCCCCTCCTCCTCCACAAAAATTTCAACAAGCTGCGCACATGCAGGGACATATGCAAGTACCACCACCTCATGGAAATTATATCCCGCCACAGCGGAGAACTTTCGAGGATACCGTGAATCAATTCATTGCAAACCAGACCGCAACCAATGTCAAATATGATCGTCTGATCGGCGACATAAATGCGAATCTGTCTAAAATACAATCCTCGTTAAGTGTCCAAGAGAAGGGCAAGTTTCCAGCCCAGGGCCAAAGACCTCTCCAAGGTCAAACTAGTGTTAGCTCAACACCCCATGACCATCCTGAGCAATGTAGTGCAATTACCACTCTACGCAGTGGGAGGGTAGTTGACTTGTCACCTCCCCCACAAGACATACTTAAAGATAAGGAGATTTCGCCCGGCACGAAAGAGGCCGAAGATGTCCCCTTGAATGAAGGTGATGAAAACGACACTAGTGAGCCTGAGGTAGTAGCGAAACCACCCACCGCGGCACCATTTCCTCAAAGGCTAATTCCCGCTCAAAAAGGGACCCCACGTGATGAAGTGTTAGACGTGCTAAAGCAAGTAAAGTTGAATTTACCATTCCTCGATGCCATTAAGCAAATCCCAGCATATGGCAAGGTTATCAAAGACTTGTTGACGGTAAAGAGAAAGATGAAGGCAAAGAAGAATGTCTTTCTAGCACAGAATGTGAGCTCAATTCTAATCAATGATCTCCCACCTAAATTCAAAGATCCCGGTGCACCCACCATTTCCTGTATCATTGGAGAAAACAAAATCGAAAAAGCCTTACTTGATTTGGGAGCAAGTGTCAATATCCTCCCTTACTCCATCTATAGGAAACTTGACTTGGGCGACCTCAAGCCCACAAAGGTCACTCTCCAACTAGCGGATCGAACCGTGAAGGTTACACGAGGCATAATTGAGGACGTGATCATCCAAGTTGACACTTTCTACTTCCCGGTAGATTTTGTCATTTGGGACACGGAACCCTCCTTCAACTCGAGCAATCATGTTCCCATCATCCTTGGGCGCCCTTTCTTAGCGACGGCTAACGCAATCATCAATACTCGGAATGGGCGAATGCAACTCACCTTTGGGAACATGACCTTAGAGACAAACATCTTCCATGTCGCTCAACATATGGGGGAAGAAGATGACCTTCACGAGGTGAGTTTCATAGATGAGGTTGTAGGGGAGTACTTTGAGGAAAATGATTGTGGAGATGCTTCGGGGTCCTGCTTAGTGTCGAGCCATGAGAATGAGAGGTCCCACAAGAGAGAGCCGTTAGGGGTGTGCCCTATTTCATCAGGTAATAGTGGTAGATGTGACGATGAGAGCAAAGAGGGGGAGAGGTGTGTTGTGACCGCAATTGAAAGAGAGAGAGAGGGGGTAGAAGAAAGAAAACTGGTGGAGTTGGAGATCGAGCAAGTAAGAGAGGATGTAGGCACTACTAGAGAGGGAGAACTAGGCGACATAAGCATGGAAGAGTTTGAAAGAGAATTCGGGCAGGTGGATGAAAGTATTACTATTGAAGGCCAATCCCTATTGGATTCATGTAGTCACTTAGACGAAAGTGAATTAAAAGCAAAAATCGATGAATTCCTTCGTTGTGACAATCCACCCACAACACTAGAGGCCCCAAAGGCAAGTGAGGAGAAAATTTGCGGTTCATCTGACTTGGAGCCCGACCCATGCATCTTAAAAATTGAACGAAACCTAGGTGTCCCCTCCGAGTCAGTGCACGCAGATCACACGCTGAGCCAGCATCACGAGGATCCCTTTCCAGTTAGTCATGACGAATCTCCCGGTTTATCCTTTATCTATGGGCGAGGTCCCAACTTGTTCCGATTGTTAGCTTATAATCCTAGGACGGGAGAGACAAGGAGAGAATCGACCCTCGTAAGTGGGGTCGGGTGAGTTTGTGGAGAGATGAGAGGTCGCCGCACCCCCGACGCGTATGGGGTGATTGTTGTTGCATTTTTGAGTCATGCATGTGTGTCATATAGTGTCTTGTTGCATTTTTCATATTTGTTTGTTTTATTTTTCCGCACTTATTATTCACTTTGAGTTAGATTTTCGTCCTTTTTGCTTGAGGACAATGCAAAAGTCTAAGTTAGGGGGGTCACAAGTGCGTATTTCGAAAACTTAACAAATTTTCAAAAATGCCCAAAAAAAAAATCATAAAATTTTGAAAAATCCAAAAATATTTTTGTTCAAAATAAATAAAAATTGGAATTCAAAATTTTCAAAAATATCATTAAAAGTCAAATTGGAGTCTCAAATTGTTAATATCCAACATACACAAAGTCGAAATTGACCAAAGATAGAAATGGAGCGAAAATTGACGACTTAACGAATAAATGTGGAGATTAACAAACCCGGTGAGATTCGAGCCTATCACTTTTTGCGAGTTTTTAAATCAATCCGAGTTAATTGTTAACTCAAAGTTCTTTTTAGCAGCTAATAAGTTGTCAAGGATCTCAATTCTTTCATTTTGATCGGTTTTGAAAAATGTGTGCAATATTGCCTTGAAAAACGTGCCAAATTAGTCTCTAAACTTAAATGCACCTCGAAACTCATATGGTAAGCAATTGGCAATTCGGACAATGAAGTAGGCCATCGTTTGTCACCCCAAAAATATTGGACAGAAAAAATAGCGAAAAATTACCCTTTTGCAACCCAAATTGAGCTGAATAATTTTCCCTTTCGTTTGACAACCCGAAAAACCCAAAATAGCCGGAGTTGTGAAAAATAAAAAAAAAATCAGCATTTAAGTCCGAAAAGTGCAACAAAAAGGGGCAAGAAAAAAAAAATATAGCAAGAAAAGAAAAAAAAATGAGAAAAAAGAAAAGAAAAAGAAAAAAAAAATGAGCAATAGCCCGGAAAATGCACAAATGGACATCACGAATGACTTTTCCAATTCCAGCCATCCATACCTCCTTCATTTTACCCAAAGCAACCTTAAACCCGAAAAAGTCCTAACCGAGTCCAAATTGCGAAAATTGATTACCGCGTGGAGAGTTA
Organism: Sambucus nigra; assembly: GCA_949130495.1. Lineage (NCBI taxonomy): Eukaryota > Viridiplantae > Streptophyta > Magnoliopsida > Dipsacales > Adoxaceae > Sambucus > Sambucus nigra. The sequence goes on along the minus strand of OX422222.1, from coordinate 61,157,841 downwards.
AGACACCAAAAGATAATATAAGAGATTAAATGTGCGAAAAAGAGGCAATGTTCCCGTTTTTAAAACCGTAATCCATTGATGAGATCCTATCACTATGAAATTTCCGTCTTTCTACTTGTATGCGTGACTTTGCGTCCATTACATTTACTCTTTATATCACGCATACCGAGAGAATAGCCACATTCTGAGTGATTCGTTTGAGAGAGCATTCTGTGAGAACTTGAAATCAAAATAAATTTTCGGATAAGTAGCGTAATGATCAATCAGTGGAAATTGGCGGTTATATTTCTGGCTACGCACACACACACTACGGTTTGAGACTCATAAATATGACTTGATGATGACTATTTTCTGGAAAAGTTTGAATTGCACAATTTTTGCATATTTTGAATTTTCTTTGAGTCGAATTTTGTGGGTATATTCACTGCAAACCCTCACGAGACACAACTCGTCCTACTAGGGTAACCTAGAGGTTTAAAGGCTTGTTGCATACGCTAAATGCAATCGCTTGCCCGCGAAAAAGGTATTATATCCCAATAAAGTTTTTGAAGGGTCCTTAACTCATACTCTCATTCTTTTACATTGCTCGGGACGCGCAAAGTTCTAAGTTAGGGGGGTTTGATTAGGCATAAATTCTTCATATTTATCCCCTTAATTTCAGTATTTTTATGATCCCGTGCGGTGTAAATAGCTTGGATTTATCTCATATCTATGCTACTAACCCTTTTTGGCAAGTATTTCGTATTTTGTGTATCTCCTATGTGTTTTACAGATATTTCATGCAAGTTAGTGCAAAAGAGAACTCAAAATAGTGAAAGAAATAAAGAATCGTGGAGTTGAGGGGCATTTTTGTAATTTTTTAGCCTTAGTCCGGAGGTGGGGCCAACTGGAAAGTTGAAGAGCTTTCAATTACAAGAATACTGGAAAAAAAGGCACCTCAATCCGAGTTACGGTGAAGAAGTTATGCCCATTTAAATTTGAGAAGAAATTCAAGAAAAAAGCTGTCAGACCCAAACCGAACCGAAGCTGAGGAAAAAAGCCGGACCGCCCATTTGTCACGCATCAGGTCCGTTACTAAATTAGTCACGCTCCAGATCCGTTACTAAATTAGTCACGCTTTCTAAGTGTGACAAATCGGCAGATACGGGATTTTTATTTTGTGCTTATCTTTTAGCCAAAAGAGTTTTATGTTTTGGGGACTCTTCTAAACGACCCTTAGCCTATATATTTAGCCATTAAGACTCTTTTTATTCAGATTTCATTCATGTAAAAGCTCCATAACAAGTAGGAACATCTAGGAACATCAAGGGATTATATTGCTTCAAGATTTCTTTGTTTCGGGTTTGTTTTTCACGTTTTAATTCAAGATTCTTGTTATTGTTCTTGCATGCGTATTTTCCGTAGTTGATTCAATTCATTGTTGCGTTCATAATATATATTTACATGTTTAAATCTAGTTTCATCATGAATTCATACACATGCAACGTTATTATTTCATGCATTAGTCCATTTAACATGTCCGGCTAGGTTTTAAAGGTTGGGATGCATGAACCCAACCTGATGTGTTAGTGCATGTGTATAACGTCAATCCGATGAATTTAATGATTAATTGTGATCGTATCGCGTAATTTCATAATAATTGTGGATCTTTATATCTCGTTTGCCCCGGGGTACTCGTGATGATTTAGAGTACAATTTGAGTGTAATTACCGCGATACCGATTTACTCATCCTCAGATTAGGTATGACGCGGGCTTGAACCTCGTATACATAATGCTTGGGAGTACTAAATTCCGGGTTTGAATTAATCGGATAAATTTATGATTTACGTTGTCACTACACTACACTAGGGTTGGGGGATTGTATTCCCATCCTGTTTTCTCATCATTTAGGTCCAAAAAAATTTTGATTCAACTCTTCATTCCTCATTTAGATAATTATGTAGTTGCATATTTCATCATAATTTCATAATTGCATTTAGTTTAATCAATCCCAAAAACCAAAAATCAATCTTTTCATTCCTTCTTAGAGTCATCGTTAGGATTCTTCCGTCTTATCCCGTCGTCACAACTTCGTTGTCCTTTTTCCCTGAGGATCGATACCCAACTTGTCGGATTATTACTTGAGCGACAGGCTTGCACTTGAGCCTAGAGAGTACAAACCTTAGAGACACATTCTGAGTCGTATCAAGTTTTTGGCGCGATTATCGGGGCAAAAGTCTAAGTTAGCGCTTAATAAGTTGTCAAGGATCTCAATTCTTTCATTTTGATCAGTTTTGAAAAATGTGTGCAATATTGCCTTGAAAAACGTGCCAAATTAGTCTCTAAACTTAAATTCACCTCGAAACGCATATGGTAAGCAATTGGCAATTCGGACAATGAAGTAGGCCATCGTTTGTCACCCCAAAAATATTGGACAGAAAAAGTAGCGAAAAATTACCCTTTTGCAACCCAAATTGAGCCGAATAATTTTCCCTTTCGTTTGACAACCCGAAAAACCCAAAATAGCCGGAGTTGTGAAAAATAAAATAAAAAATCAGCATTTAAGTCCGAAAAGTGCAACAAAAAGGGGCAAGAAAAAAAAATATAGCAAGAAAAGAAAAGAAATGAGAAAAAAGAAAAGAAAAAGAAAAAATTAATGAGCAATAGCCCGGAAAATGCACAAATGGACATCACGAATGACTTTTCCAATTCCAGCCTTCCATACCTCCTTCATTTTACCCAAAGCAACCTTCAACCCGAAAAAGTCCTAACCGAGTCCAAATTGTGAAAATTGATTACCGCGTGGAGAGTTAAGACACCAAAAGATAATATAAGAGATTAAATGTGCGAAAAAGAGGCAATGTTCCCGTTTTTAAAACCGTAATCCATTTATGAGATCCTATCACTATGAAATTTATGTCTTTCTACTTGTATGCGTGACTTTGCGTCCATTACATTTACTCTTTATATCATGCATACTGAGAGAATAGCCACATTCTGAGTGATTCGTTTGAGAGAGCATTCTGTGAGAACTTGAAATCAAAATGAATTTTCGGATAAGTAGCGTAATGATCAATCAGTGGAAATTGGCGGTTATATTTCTGGCTATGCACACACACACTACGGTTTGAGACTCATAAATATGACTTGATGATGACTATTTTCTGGAAAAGTTTGAATTGCACAATTTTTGCATATTCTGAATTTTCTTTGAGTCGAATTTTGTGGGTATATTCACTGCAAACCCTCACGAGACACAACTCGTCCTACTAGGGTAACCTAGAGGTTTAAAGGCTTGTTGCATACGCTAAATGCAATCGCTTGCCCGCGAAAAAGGTATTCTATCCCAATAAAGTTTTTGAAGGGTCCTTAACTCATACTCTCATTCTTTTACATTGCTCGGGACGCGCAAAGTTCTAAGTTAGGGGGGTTTGATTAGGCATAAATTCTTCATATTTATCCCCTTAATTTCGATATTTTTATGATCCCGTGCGGTGTAAATAGCTTGGATTTATCTCATATCTATGCTACTAACCCTTTTTGGAAATTATTTCGTATTTTGTGTATCTCCTATGTGTTTTACAGATATTTCATGCAAGTTAGTGCCAAAGAAAACTCAAAATAGTGAAAGAAACCAAGAATCGGGGAGTTGAGGGGCATTTTTGTAATTTTGTAGCCTTAGTCCGGAGGTGGGGCCAACTGGAAAGTTGAAGAACTTTCAATTACAAGAATACTGGAAAAAACGGCACCTCAATCCGAGTTACGGTGAAGAAGTTATGCCCATTTAAAGTTGAGAAGAAATTCAAGAAAAAAGTTGTCAGACCCAAACCGAACCGAAGCTGAGGAAAAAAGCCGGTCCGCCCATTTGTCACGCACCATATCCGTTACTAAATTAGTCACGCTTTCTAAGTGTGACAAATTGGCAGATACGGGATTTTTATTTTGTGCTTATCTTTTAGCCAAAAGAGTTTTATGTTTTGGGGACTCTTCTAAACGACCCTTAGCCTATATATTTAGCCATTAGAACTCTTTTTATTCAGATTTCATTCATGTAAAAGCTCCATAACAAGTAGGAACATCTAGTAACATCAAGGGATTATATTGCTTCAAGATTTCTTTGTTTCGGGTTTGTTTTTCACGTTTTAATTCAAGATTCTTGTTATTGTTCTTGCATGCGTATTTTCCGTAGTTGATTCAATTCGTTGTTGCGTTCATAATATATATTTACATGTTTAAATCTAGTTTCATCATGAATTCATACACATGCAACATTATTATTTCATGCATTAGTCCATTTAACATGTCCGGCTAGGTTTTAAAGGTTGGGATGGATGAACCCAACCTGATGTGTTAGTGCATGTGTATAACGTCAATCCGATGAATTTAATGATTAATTTTGATCGTATCGCGTAATTTCATAATAATTGTGGATCTTTATATCTCGTTTGCCCCGGGGTACTCATGATGATTTAGAGTACAATTTGAGTGTAATTACCGCGATACCGATTTACTCATCCTCAGATTAGGTATGACGCGGGCTTGAACCTCGTATACATAATGCTTGGGAGTACTAAATTCCGGGTTTGAATTAATCAGATAAATTTATGATTGACGTTGTCACTACATTACACTAGGGTTGGGGGATTGTATTCCCATCCTGTTTTCTCATCATTTAGGTCCAAAAAAATTTTGATTCAACTCTTCATTCCTCATTTAGATAATTTAGTAGTTGCATATTTCATCATAATTTCATAATTGCATTTAGTTTAATCAATCCCAAAACCAAAAATCAATCTTTTCATTCCTTCTTAGAGTCATCGTTAGGATTCTTTCGTCTTATCCCGTCGTCACAACTTCGTTGTCCTTTTTCCCTGAGGATCGATACCCGACTTGTCGGATTATTACTTGAACGACAGGCTTGCACTTGATCCTAGAGATTACACACTTTAGAGACACATTCTGAGTCGTGTCACTGACCTTGTTCAGCTTCCAATAATCAATACATACACAAAGTCATCCATCCTTCTTCTTGACGAATAACCATGGCATACATCGTGGTGATGTACTCCATCAAATGAAAACCTACCCCAGAAGGTGCTGAATTTCCTCCCCCAACTCTTACATCTCTGAAGGAACTATGCAATAAGGCACTTAGGAAATTAGCCTCAAACTAGACACTGAGTGAAGGACAAACTCCATCTCTCGATTAGGTGGTAACTCAGGTACCTCCTAGAACACATCCTCAAACTCCCTCACCACTGTAATCGAATCCAAGTCGATGACTACCTCATGTGAAATCTCATCCTCAATATAGTATGGGTGTGTGCTCGAAGATATTTAAAGAAGAGGCATCACCACAAGGAACATCTCATGTCCCGAAATATAAAACACAATGCCCCTCCTAAAGAAATCCACCATCTCCCTGTACAATGCTAACAATTCCATGCCCAAAATGATATCATAACCCTGCATATCTAATAATAAAAGGTTTGCAGCTAAACATAGTCTCCCAACGTCAATATCTACAGCCCTATAGATCTAGTGCATAAGTAACCCATTGCCTAAAGGTGACCCTACACACATAAGGAAACTGACAGATGTCTCTAATAGATCGGTGGCAGATGCAAATCTTGTAGCAATAAATGAGTGTGACGCCGCTGTTTTTAAACAAAGTCATATCCTCAAACCCATGAATAGGAAATATACCCTCTACTACTGGTGGTGCCTATTATTAGACTACATATCAAACATTATAGACACGCCCATATTGTAACTGCCCCAGCTGTGATGGGGTTTATAGGTCTGGTGTTACGGGGGGTAACTGTGCATGCCATCCCTGTTAGGCCCCCTGCTGTGGTGCTCTATCCTACTGTGGTACTCAACCCCACATTGGGCAGTCTCTCCTCTTGTAACCAACTGTCCATAAATAAAATAATGACCCAAAAAGTCTCCCTACCTCGGGCCCCGATGGTCTTGTTGACACGACCACAAATGTGTCTAAAGTGCGTGCATATATAGGATCAAGTGAAAGCCTATCGCTCAAGTAATAACTCTGTAAGTCAGGATCGTATCCAGAGGGAACTAGGACAAATGCTCGTAATGATGAAGGAATAGAAGACTAACCGTAAATTGATTCGAGAAAAGAAACTAAAAGATGATTAATTGTGAAACAAAATTCTAGTGTCTAAATGAAAATGAAATTTAAATTACTGGCTACGCTACATTCACAGTAATAAAACTACTGCAATCAAGTAAATATAAATGAGGGAAAAGAAGGTTAGGATACAATACCCCCAAACCGTCGTAGATTTACCGAATAAAATAGTAGCTTTTGAATTAGAGAGTTGATCAAACCTAATCTTTATTAATCATAAGCATTACATATATGAAGGTATGAGCCCATAACATACGTAATCAAAGGAAATAATAAAGTGACGCTTCATAGCCAACACGCACATCAGATTCTTAAACACCCCGGTTACTTAGGGCAAACGAGGTTAAAAGGCCTACAATGGTTGTGATCATTACACAACACAATTCGATCAAAATTTTAATTCAAAACTTATTTTTTATTCATGTAAACTACATTGGGTTGGGTTCATGCATCCCAACCCTTGGAAATTTAGCTAGACATAATTAAACTAAGCATAAATGGAAAATCTATTTTGTGTGAATTCATAGCTATGTGAAAAATTGGGATGAAATTTGTAAATAAGAATTGCAGCTTAATTTCAATGAGTTCTCAGACACAAATATAAAAGAAATTGCAATCAGAAAGGAAACAATACTTAGAATGAGAATTATCTTGAATTAGTGCTAAAAACTGGAATAAATGTTGAAGAAGTTAAATCCCTGGGGTTCTTTGGTGCAAAAACCCTCTAAAACTATCAAAAAGAGAACTCCTAAATGTCTGGTAATTAGTTGGAATAAATACCCTATGAAATTACAAGAGTTTGATCTAGGTACAACTCTAAATTTGAAAAAGGAAAATAAAAAAATTATCACCCGAACCGGTCCGGCCTGGGCTATCGGTTTGGTTCAGTCTATACCAGATCGGTTCATTTTTGGAATAATCGGATCGACCCGGTAGTTTGTTTTATTCAAGAACTTTTACGATTTCAGATCGGTTCATTTTATATTGATATCAGATCATTTCGCTCTTGACCGAAACTTTGTCTTCACTGGACCGATTTGTTTTTAGCTCACACCGGATGGATCCGGAGATCTTTTTCTTTTTTATCTTGTTGTGAATTTCAGTTATTTTTGAGGATACATAACTTTTGATCCGGGGTTTTTAATTGGATAATGTTTTTTCCTGCATGCTTGTAGACTCGAGGTTTTCAACTTTAATTTTTGTTCCTCGTTCGAACTCCAGATGTAAAGTTACTCTTTTTCCCTATGAATTTTCTTCCTTTCTTTCTTCCTTGGCTTCTCGGTTTTGAATTTCCTCTTCTCTTCACTTGTATAAAATACTTGTAAAAAGTACGAAGAATACACGAAACTCGATATAATTTATTCGAAATGGAAGTAGAAAATATATGAGATAAATCAACGTATTTTACATGGTACGAGGTGATAAAAGCTGCTAAATTAAGGGGCTAATTCGGAAGAGTTTATGCCTAATCAAACCCCCTTAACTTAGAACTTTGGTCATCCCGAGCAATGTAAAAGAATCATAACTAGGCTCAACTCTTGAAAAACAATTTAATATGATAGAATACCTCTTCCACGGGCAAGCAATTGCATTTAGCGTATGTATAACTCCATTAAACCGCTAGGTTACCCTAGTAGGACGAGTGGTGTCTAGTGAGGGTTTGCAGTGAATATACTCACAAAATTCAATTTTTACTCAAAAAAAATTAAAAATACCTACAAATTGTTTATTTAAACTTTTCTAAAAATAATCACCACAAATTTATATGCTCTAGTCTCAATTTGTCTCGTGTGTGTGCGAAGGCAAAACTTAAATCTAAAATTTCCACCGGTTGATCATTACGTTACTTTCCAAAAATTCATTTTGATTTTAAAATCCCACAGGATGCTCTCACAAACGAATCACTCAGATTGTGGCTGATTCTCTCGGTATGCGTGATTTATAAGAGTAAATGTAATGGAACACGAATTCACGCACACAAAATTAAAAGACAAAAATTTATGGGTGAAGATATTTTCATTGGATTACGGTCATTGGGAAATCGAAAATATCTCCTCTTCTACGCACCAATCAATCTCTCTTATTATCTTTTTGTGTCTTAGCTCTCCATGCGATAATTAATTTCGCAATCCGGACTCGTTTAGGACTTTTGTGAGTTTAAGGTGTATTGGGTGAAATAAAAAAATGATTGGGAATTTCGGAATTGGAAAATGTTCTTATGTTGTCCATTAGTGCTTTTCCGGGCTTTTGCTCATTTTTTTTCTTCTATTTTTTTCACATTTTTCTTTTCTTGCGATTTTTGTTGAGAAATTGTCTTTTCTTTCCCCGTTTCATCGCACTGTTTGGAATCAATTTCTGAATTTTCGTTTTTCACAATTTCGAGCTATATGGTTTATTTAGGGTTATTAAACGAAAAAGGAAAAATTTTATTAGGCTCAAATTGGGTTGCAAAGGGATTTTTTTTAAAACTTCTTATGTCTAATATTTTTTGTTAACAAATAAGGGACTACTTCATTGTCCGAATCAGTCATTAATTTACCATATGTGTCTCGAGAATCATTTAGTTTATAAATATTTGTAGTCCGCTTTTCAAGACAACATTTCACACATTTCCAATAACCGATCGAAACAAGGGTTTTGAGATCTTCAACGACTTATTTTAACACTGAAAGAACTTTGAGTCAACCATTAACTCAGATTGATTTAAAATACTCTCAAAAAGTGATAAACTCAAAATCTCACCTGGTTGATTAATATCCACACTTATTCGTAAAGTCTTCAATTTTCGCTCAATTTCCATCTTTGGTCAATTTCAGCTTTGTGCAATTGATTTTACAAATTTGAGACTTCAAACAAAATTTTGTAATATTTTTGAAAAACTTTAAATTCCAATTTTTATTTATGTTTTGTTTTTTTTAAAAATTTTCAATTTTTTTTGGTAAATTTTGAATTTTTCTAATTTTTTTGGTTTGGGGGTATTTTGAACTTTGTGAATTTTTTAAAGAGCATGCATACTCCCCCCCCCCCCCCCCCCCCCCCCACCAACAACTTAGGCTTTTGCAAAGTCCCCATGAAAAAGGACTAAAAGCTAAACTAAAGAGAGAAGGCATAAAAAATGAACAAAGTACAAAATGCAAGAATAAAACAAGAATGTATAAGAAACGCAAAGATATGCAAGCAAATCTTCCATTATATATGCATGCTAGGGTATGCCCGTGCCTGAGGTCACGATGATAATTCTCCCGAGTATGAACGTGTGGTCAAGTCATAAAAGTTTTGGATCGGGTAAATTTTAAGTCAGAAAGTTTATGTTACAACACAAATAAGTGTAAACAATTTACAAAATTTGGGGAACATTTCCTTTGTTTAAAGGAGTTTCCAGTTTGTTTAAAAAATAAAAAATAATGCAACAACAATAATACCAATTGCCCATTATGAACATTGAATACACTCTTGAGCAAGTTCTATTTCTCTTCTTCAAGAAATAATCATCCACGTCAATAGAATAAAGCTGACTAATCTTTCCCGCCATGGAACTATAGTTGTTTGTCAAAGACGTAGTCCTCTCCACAAACTACCCATTATTCCACTCGAAATAATAATAATAGGGCCTCGATGTGGTTGGTATACAGTTTCTTAGAACCCTGCCAAGTGTACAAATTAAAATTGCTGAAGGAAACACTTAATAACTATGTTTGTTGTGTGATACTTATAAACTCTGAACATTTAATGTCGGGACTTGGTTTAGTTTCCCAAATATTTGTTCTAATAAATTTAAATTCAGCTGAAAAAATCCCATGAATAAATAAAACGCTAAGTTGAATGCTACTCTCCAAAAGATAGACACAATACAATACCATATGTACGTCAGGATGTTGCTTCATTTGGTTGAAGAGTATCCGCCACTCTCCTTTCATAGTCCTGATATGGTATTTGTTTCGATCTCGTAAAAGAAAAGAATATATGAAAAAAGTTATTAAAAATACACAAACTATGAGAAAATTCCAATATAATCTGCTATAGTGTTGTTGATAGCACTTTTTTAACTGTTTTTTACTTTTTTATATATATATGAAAAAAGTTAAAAAACTATATTTACAATAAAGTTTAATTAATCAGGGCTCGTACCTTCACCTAAATGTGCATCTCACCCTTTTCATTCACCGTACCTAAAAAACAGACATTAAATCATGAACTTATTAGCTTAATATTTGAAACAAAATAAAAGAAATGACAGTTTATACAAATACCAACAAAAAATGATTTATTGGAATTTTGGAATTTTTCCAATACTGGTAGTGAATACTCAATTTTATTCATGATAGTGAATACTTAATTTTGGAAATGACTGTGAATACTAAGTTTTAGAAATGACAGTGAATACTGAATTTTGGAAATGAAAGTGAATACTCATTTTTATTTATGCTAACATCTAGAATTTTTGAAATTTTCCTCCAAGTTATAGAACCATAGGAAGCATTCGGCCTTTGCTTTCTACACTTATAATATCATAGTGATTTCATTGTAATAATGGTTGAATAAATAAATAGTAGCTGAAAAGAAACACCTTTTGCATATGCCTCGAAGGTTGGTTACTAGCCATTTCTGATCCTCCTAATAACATTCCATGGTGTATAGAAATTTCATCATAAGTTTTCATCCCACCAATTATGTAAGGATATTCATTCAAAACAGCAGCAACTTCAGCAATAGCAGTAATTATGTAACTTGGTCAAGTCTCTCACCAAGCCTTCGCCTTTTTAAATGGCTAAGTTAAAGCATTCAACGGTTCTTCAACCTACCATCTTTCTTTTTCAAGGATGACCTTATCCAATCGAAGCTAATGCTATGATGCCCTTCCTCTGTTCAAGATAAAGCGAGGACATACTTTTAGATATCGTCCTGGACGAATTAAAAAAGGTATTGTCTCACCGAAAAAAGGTAGTCCAAACATCAATAACACCAACAGTGTTGATCTATAGTTAAGAAGGTTTAGCTCGAGATGCTTAGTGAGGTACTCATCTGCAGCCATGGTGCTCAAGCTTCTTCCTCTGCTCCCGCACATTTGTAATTTATTTTTCTAATCATTTAGGCTTCGTCTTTGCTCAACCATGTTAATTATATTCAACACCTCTTCCTTTGCCTTCAAATCTAGTAACAAAAATGCAGCACTGGCAACATCAAGTCCTGTATATACACATAATCTTTCCCTCCAAGCCTTTCTGTGATTGGAAAGTAGAATCCTCTCCCACCAAAATTAGAAGAAACAAATAGAGTTGTACTCTTGAAGACATTATTGCAGTATAAGAGTGGTGATTTAACCTTTGGTACATGGATAATGATGGAACATGCAATATCGGGTAATAAGTATATGGAACATTTTGAAAACGTCGACAAAAGCATGGAGCATGTCAATTAGCTTTAATCGATCTTGTATACGGAATCACACCATGTCCCTGAAATAAAAAAAAACATGTGCAATAAATTACCGACGTAAACATGACTTTCTTCCATATGTGGGAAAAGGGACATTTGGACTTTCAAAACCACATGGGTTGGAAAATACCAATTTAGTATCCAAATTTGCAAAATTGCGTTAGAGTAACACACATTACACACTTTGACCCTCTCTCCCAATCCACGACCACCCACATTACGCACATAGAGGCCACAGCTTAGTGATCAGTCATCTACACAAAGAGGAACATAAATTAATCCAAAACAAATCAACTACGAAAGAAAATTTTAGTAAATTTTAGTACAACCTCAACTTTGAACAATATTTGAACATACATAGTACTATTGATGTTATTATCAAGAAAATATAAAACTAATCCATCCATATGAAGAATAAACACACATCACTCTTACAACAAAATATACTAATTTATGAAGATGTGGAAGATCACCATATTAGACCATAACAACTATAGTCTGGGAGGAGTAAGTAAAGAACCAAATACACCAATAGGGTCTGAAACAGGATGGGCAGAGTATACCTGAGATGTGTTGAGCACAAAATTGAAGATAAACAAAATTAGTACCTAGAAAGCCAAAACGAATACACAAATAAGCCTTATAAGTAGGATCTTGTAAAAATAACACAAATTTTGAGTATAAAAAAACCTAAATACTTAACCAAGATAACAAATGCACAAACAAAACCTAATGTCAACAAAAACAAAAAAAATGGAAATAAATATGCAACCAACTATACAGATCTAACACCAAAAGCCATAATTTATGGAAATCAAAATCCCTAATTGAAGGAGAGACTACCTATTATAGGAAAAAAGTGGAGTTGAGGTCAGTAACAGGGAGAAAGGCGACAACGGAGGGTGCGACATCATTGAAGGGAAGTGAAAGACCCGCATCTCATATTATATATGTAATACATGACTCAGATCTGGAAAAAACCATAAAAAGAGTATTTGAGTGTGTGTGATTCAAAAAAGGAGCTGAAAAAAGAAAGGTAAAGAGAGTAATACCTGTACCGTTGGCAGTTCTCGGAGACGACGGGGAGAGAATGAAGGTGTGTTGTACGAAGAGGGAGATGGAGATGGAGGGAGGCACCGAATGAAATAATGAGGGGAATTAGGGTTAGTCGTATTCATTCACACGTGTTTTCCTTCATTATCCATGTCATGACTCTTAAGTTATGATGTAGCACACTTAGAAACCCTTAGATTGCATTAGGAGAATCAATCTGGACCCTTAATTTGTTGGCACTATTTAAACACCCCTCTCTCTTATTATATAGATAATATAGTGGTCTACAAAATTTATAGCAACACGATAAAACTTCTATTCTTGTCCTTACCAGAGTTCAATGGCGGGACTTAAAAAATGATGAGACAAAGCAAGCTATAATCTACTATCTTAATAGCTTAGGGATGAAAAAAAATATCCATTGATTTCCTTATTTATAAGTTATGTACTACCCCGTTAGTTATTCCATTCATTAAGACATTATTAAAACCACAATGGGCACTAAATTAGGGCATTTGTGTACTTGAAAGGTAAGAACATCTAAGCTTAAAAATTGGTTTCCTGAATAACCACCTCATAATCAAACCAAAACCTACAAAATATGGAAATAAAGAACAGTTAATGCACCACATACTCAAACTCAAGCACTCAAGATAGAAATAAAAATTCAGACTCTCAAATAGTTAAATATGCCCTAACCATTCAAACAAATGCAATACAGGATAACATAAATGTGTTCAAATTGTAGAGATTTCACAATAATTACTTCTGCCGCATCAACAAACAACACAATAGGAAAAAAAGATTATTTTAGTTTTGATAATCAACGTTAAAAAACAAAGAGAATTGTTATATATACATGTCCAACCGATCGAGTACAAACTTCACCTCAAGAAGAGCATAATCATTCCCAAAAAAGCCTAAATTTAAAAACAAAAAGCTCAAAATATAAATCTTGAAGCAAAAAGAGAATGTATACCTGATCTAAGAACCATATATCCAAATTACAAATAGGAGACAATAGTTGTTCTGCTTAGATCTGCAAAAATAAAAATAAATTAGACCATAAAATAAAAATAAATCCCAAAATATGAAACTAAAAATAAAACCCCCAATTTAGATCTCCATTTTAATCCTTCAATTTAGATTTGCAAAACAAAAAAGCAGAAACTAAAATCGAAAAAAGCCCTAAAAAGCTAAAGATGAATTTGTATACAGAAGAGTTATATATACATGTCCAACAAATTGAGTACAAACTTCACTTCAATAAGAGCATAATCATTCACAAAAGAGCCTAAATTTAAAAATAAAAATATCCAAATAATAATCTTGAAGTAAAGAGAGTGTGTATACCAGATCTAAGAACCACATATCCAAATTACTAATAAGAGAGAACAATTGTTGTGCTTAGATATGAAAACACAAAATAAATGGGAACTAAAAATAAAACCCCCAATTTAGATCTCCATTTTAAACCTTCAGTTTAGATCAACAAAACAAAAAATCAAAAACTAAAATAAAAAAAATCCCTAAAAATCTAAAGAAGAATTTGTATATAGAAGAGTGGATCCAATAATCAATGTTATGTAAAATCTCACAAAGAAATCAACTTGTTAAAACCCTAAAAAATGAATTAATTTTATCCAAACTCAACCCGAAGGTTACCTGATGGAGGAGTGCGGCGACAGAGTAAGGCGTAGAGAGGCAGAATTGTCACGATAACGGAGTAGGCCGTAGGGAGACTGAATCGACACCAGCGGCAGAGTAGGCCTTTTGAGAGTGAAAGGGAGGCGCACGGCGTGGAGGGTTTGGGAGGGAGGCAATGGAGGAGGGAAAGTTTGAGATGGAGGCAATGGTGGTGGGAGGGTTTGAGAGGGGGTTGAGGGGGTTTGAGTTTTGGGAGAGAATGAGGGGGAATCATGAGGGAACGGGAAATGAGTAGGGTTTACTTTGGTTTGTTTCATTTTTCCATGTCACAATGGTTAAGTGGTGACGTGTCACAATGTAAGACCCTTAGATCGAACCCAAAAATTCAATCCCAACCGTTAAATCATTAGCACTATTCTAACACCCCACTCTCTTATTATATAGATGACAAGAAGTTATAAATAGAAAATGGAGAGATTACACAAAAGAACCAATCAAGACATGCTATTGAGGTGGAAGGTGAGATACGCTGGGGGCATTCGGGTCATATGGGTCATAAAAGTAGCTTAGTGGCGGTGCACCCATAGTCATGTGATAGATCTTAGCATGAAGACGATGAATTATGCCAGTATCGCGCTAGTAGGCTTGGGAATCCTCTTGACGGTCGGCGAGGTATTCATTGATGAAACCATCGAAGCGCGATTCTAGTGCGGCGATGCGTCGATCAAAATCTTCTACCGATGGCTCAAAATTAGAATCTTCATCTTTTTCATACTCTTCTTTTTCTCCCTCACCCATTTCAACATCTGCAACCACATCCCCCTCTTCCTCATCGTCTTCATCCTCATCATCATCCATATTTATCTCATCATCATCCTCTTCATCATCCTCATCTACTTCCTCCCTCCGTGCTCGAATTATTTCCCATTGCCTCTCACTTTTAGTGCGGGTGCCCTAACCATAAGGATTGGGAAGGTGATCAAACGCTTAGGGAGGAGCAATGTCAGCATTGGCTAAAATCGACGTGATTAGTCGGGCATAAGGGAGAGGGTATATACCTTTCTTATACAAGGTCGCAAAGAAGATATCTTAGAGAGAATTCACTCCAGGTGTAGTGGGGTCGAAAAGGTGATAAATGAGGGAATTTTGATGGGGGCACATAGCCGAGTCGTTGGAGGTTTGGAGGGTATTGGCGCATACAATTTGGAAGGTTATGTGGGCCTTGTCATTCATTCTACCCATAGGGAATGTCTCGATACCCTAATGTTCACCGAGCGCGATGCGAATTTGAGAGGGAAAATGTATGGGTAAGAGGGGAAAGTCGGATATGGAGGGAAGATAAGGCATTGGGTGAATGGGGGATGCATCTTGGGAAGGGGAAAAATAAAGACAGCAAATCGATCCGAGTACCCAGGACCGGACCGGTCCAGTCCCTTTTTTTCAATGTTCTACATAAACGAACTGATCCGGGTCCCCAGGGGCAAATTGGTCTAGTTCCTTGTAACTTTTTTCTCCCCTTAAATTATAGTGAACTCTTATCTCTTAATTTTCCGGGTGTTCCCACAATAATTTACTACGCAAGAGTGAACTCTTCTCTCTCAATTTCTCGGGTGTTCCCCTAATTATTACTATGAATGAGTGAACTCTTCTCTCTCAATTTCCTGGGTGTTCCCACAATACTTCCTATGCAGGAGTGACCTAGGACCTCAAAACACTTAATTCAAAACCCTAAGTGCTCTCTCGACGTGTGTGCTCCCACTCATATCATATCTTGACTTACACCTATCGAGTCCTAACTACCCTAACCTACTAATAACTACTATACACAGGAATCACCCCATACGCGTCAGGGGCACAATGACCATTCTCTCTCTTAAAACTTTACGACCCTAGGAACAGGTATTGTTTCTCTCCTAGTTGCCCCCATTTTCCTTTCATAAGTAAATTGTCATAACAAGTTAGGTCCATTCCCACAAATTAGGGAGAGACCCTTGGTCTCGGGGTGACTCACTGGGAGGGGATCCTCATGGTGCTTAACTTGTTCTTTGCCTACGTGCACTGACTTGGAGGGGATGGGTGAATGGTCACTATATAGGAATTCATCTATCATTATTTTTCCATTCGCTCTCGTCTAAGTAACCAATCGAGCCCAGTGAATGTTTTCCTTTGACCGTATGGCTCTCTTTCACCTGTTTGGCTTCTTTCTCAAAGCCCGCTAAACTCTCATCTCCTAGATCTCTCTGATGATTAATTTTCCTGTCCTTTCTCTTAGTCTCCTAAAATATATTTGATTCACTTACGCATACGTTCTCTCTCTCGCTCTCAATCGCGATCACTAAACATAATTCACCTAATTCTTGATTAATGTCAGAATTACTGCTCTCACGTGGTGCAATAAGGACTACCCCTAATGGCTCTCTCTTGTAAGTCCCCTGTTGGTCGTGTGATTCCTTTATAAGATTCATCTCTCGTAATTCTTTTTCATCTCCTTCTCTTTTGGTGTTGTTAAAGATATTAGTCTCGAGGGTTATGTTCCCGAAAGTTAATTGCATTCGCCCACTCCGAGTATTAGTAAGTGCATTATCTATAGCTAAGAATGGGCATCCCAGGATGATGGGAACATGATTTCTCAGGAGAATGGATGTCTCCTCATCCCAAATAAAAAAATCCACTAGGAAGTAGAAAGTGTCAATTTGGATGATAACATCCTCGACAATTCCCCGAGGAATCTTCACGGAGCAATCCGCGAGTTGGAGAGTCATAATTATGAGCATAAGTGCCCCCAAATATAGCTTCTTATATATGGAATAGGGGATAATGTTAACACTCACCATTAAATCTATTAAAGATCTTTCGATTATGTTCTTCCCCATGATGCACGAAATGGTGGGTGCACCCAGATCCTTATATTTTAAAGGAAGGTCACTTAACAATACTAAGCTGACGTTATATGTTAAAAATACATTTTTCTTTAACTTTAGCCTTCATTTCACCGTGAGTAATTCCTTAAGGAACTTAGTGTACGCGGAAATTTTCTTTATGGTCTCGAGAAAAGGTAAATTGATATTTACTTGCTTAAGAACGTCAAGGATATCCTCCCGAGATGTCTCTTTGGAGTGAGGAACCAAACATTGAGGGTATGGGGATGCACTGGGAGGTTCTACCACCACTTTTGTCCCGTTTGTGTCGACATTACCAATCTTTTTCCAGCGGACATCTTTGGCCTCTTTCATGCCAGGAGAAATCTCATTTTTTTCTTTTCTCATCGCGTGGAAGAGGTGACAAGTCAACCACTCTTCCATGACGTAGATTGGTAATCGCACTACATTGCTCAACCTACTTACGGGATGTAGCGCTAACAGTAGATTGACTTTGGGGCAGTCTTTGCCCTTGGCCCAAAAACTTACCCTTCTCTTGGATACTTAAAAATGCTTGAAACTTATAGATACTCGTATTCATCTCAGTGAACATGTGCTCAAACTTAACATTGGTTGCATTTTAAGATTAGATGAATTGATTTAATCTATCCTCTAAAGTTTTCCATGGTGGGGTGATGTATGGTGAGGGAGGTGGTACTTTCATTTGTTCTTGCATAGGTGGCACTTGTTGAAATTGAGGAGGGGGTGGATGTAGGGCAACATGGGACGTAGGATTCAATGCAATGTGTTATTTCCAGCCCTAAAATCACGATGGTTCCTCCATGAAGGGTTATATGCGGTCCCTTGAGGGGAATTAAGATTTCCCTTAAACTCCCCTATGGCCTCCACTTGCTCGTTAAGCATGACTTTGTAGGTGGGTATCGTTGGACATGCCTTTGTTTATTGGCCCACCTCACAAATAGCGCACACCTCTTCTTTCATAGCTCATGTGGATTCGGTAATTTCTCTTAATCGTACCTCGAGTATGTCCCTCGTACTTTTCTTAAATTGATCAAGTCGACATTATAAAAAGTTAATTTGTCCAATTGGTACAGACCGGACGCAGAAGGAGTGGTGGACACTTTTTGAGTTCGGATGTGTCCCATGCTTTAGTAGTCTCAGCGACATACTTAAGATGAGCCTCAACATAACTCGCATCTAATTCCCAAAACGGTATTTCACATATAGTTTGAACAAGTTGTTTAGACCCTATAGTAAGCCCTTGATGGAAGAAATTGATGAGGTGATGTTTCTCAAATCCCATGATGTGGGCAAGCATTAACAAGCTCTTTGAAGCATTACTAACACCACTCAAATGGCTCATTATCTCATTGTTAAAAGGCTTGAATTTGAGCCTTGACAGAGTTTGTTTTATCTGGCAAAAATAATTTTGAGAGAAACTTGGACTGAATATCCTTCCCTAATATAATAGCATTCGCTAGTAAAGATAAAAACTAGGTCCTAACTTTATCCTTTAAGGAAAAAGGAAACACTTTTAGGCAAACAACATCTTACGTGCAAGCTTGATCACTAAAGGTTTTGCGCGCCTTTTCGAACTCGCGGATGTGGAGGTATGGTTTCTATGAATTAATGCCGTGAAATGTTGGAAGAATATGTATCATCCCATTATGGAAATGGAACTGTCCTTCATTGTACGGATGTAGAATGCACCTATTGGTGACAGTTCTCTAGGGATATAAGAACTCTTTTATGGGACGATACGGTAGGTTTCCCTCACCTGTACCGAAACTGGCGATATTCGACATTGCTCTCTCTCTAATTGACTCAGAACCCTCACTCAGTCTTCTAGAAGAGTGACTCAGCATGTGACTTGGGATGGATTTTGGAGGTGTAGGAGGTGGAACCCATAATTGTGGGACATGAGCAGTGTGTGGGCTATCAGGGTCGGACTCAACTAATGGGATTTTTCGTGAATTCTTGTTGTAGTATTTTGAGGAGTTTGTTTTGGATTTTTCATGAAAGGGATTTTGAGAGATGATTTATTTTTGTCTTTTTATTTTATTGAATTTTTATTGGCTTTTCTATTTTTTTAATTTGTTTTTTCTTTTTTTGTAATCAAATTTGGGATTAAATCTAGTAACCTAAATGTCTTGCTAAGCTCCCCGACATTGGTGCAAAAAATTTGACACGAACACAAATGTGTCTAAAGTGCGTGCTTATATATTCTCAAGTTCAAGCATATCGCTCAAGTAATCACCCGTTAAGTCGGGATCATATCCATAAGGAACTAGGACGAATGCTCGTAACGACGAATGAATAGAAGACTAACCCTAAATTGATTCTAGAAAAGAAACTAACAAATGATTAATTGTGGAACTAAATTTTGTTGTCTAAATGCAAATAAAATTTAAATTACTGGCTATGCTACATTCATAGAAGTAAAACTACTGCAATTAAATAAATATAAATGAGGGAAAAGAAGGTTAGGATACAATACCCCAAACCATCATAGATTTACTGGATAAAATACTAGCTTTTGAATTAGAGAGTTAATCAAGCCCAATCTTTATTAATCCAAAGCATTACGAAGGTACTAGCCCGCAACATACGTAATCAAAGGCGAGAATAAAGTAACGCTGCATAGCCAACACACACATCACATTCTTAAACACCCCGTTACCTAGGCCAAACGAGGTTAAAAGGCCTACGATGGTTGTGATCACTACACAACACGATTCGATCAAAATTTTAATTCAAAACTTATTTTTGATTCATCTAAACTACATCGGGTTGGGGTCATGCATCCCAACCCTTGAAAATTTAGCTGGACATAATTAAACTAAGCATGAACACAAAATCTATCTTTCATGAATTCATAACTACATGAAAAATTAGGAAAAACTTGTAAATAAGAATTGCAACTTAATTGCAATGAATTCTCATACACAAATATGAAAGAAATTGAAATCATATGGAAACAATACTTAGAATGAGGATTATCTTGAATTAATGCTAAAAATTGGAATAAATGTTGAAGAAATTAAATCCCTATGGTACTTAGGTGCAAAAACCCTCTAAAACTATCAAAAAGAGAACTCGTAAAAGTCTAGTAATTAGTTAGAATAAATACTCTATGAAATTACAAGAGTTTGGTCTAGGTACAACTCTTAATTTGAAAAGAAAAATCATAAAATCGTCACCCAAACTGGTTCGACCTGGGGTATATACCAGATCGGTTAATTTTTTGGAATAATAAGATCGATCCGTTAGTTTGTTTTATTCAGGAACTTTTAGGATTCCAGACCGGTTCATTTTATGTTGATATCACATCGGTATGCTCTTAGTAGGAACTTTGTCTTCAAAGGATCGGTTTGTTTTTTACTTAAATCGAATCGGTCTGGAGATCTTTTTATTTTTGCTCTTCTTGTGCTTTTCTCTCATCTTTGAGTCTTCATAAATTCTAATCCGGGACTCGGATTTGGATGTCGTTTCTTCCTACGTGCTTGTAGACTCGAGGTCTTCAGCTTTCAATTGTCTCATCATCCAAAATCTTGATTTAAAGTTACACTTTTTCCCTCTGAATTTTCTTCCTTTCTTTCTTCCTTGGTTTCTCGGTTTTGAGTTTCCTCTTATCTTAACTAGTATAAAATACCTGTAAGATGCACGAAGAATACACGAAACTTAATGCACTATATAGGAAATGTCAGTAGCAAAGATATTAGATAAATAAATTCATTTTACATGGTACGGAGTGGTAAAAGTCCCTAAATTAAGGGGATAATTTAGAATAATTTATGCTTAATCACTTGTCGAGTCTATCCCTAATGTTGGACCAGGTGGCCCCCACCCTACTGGCTTACCCCATTGTTCCCTTGTCCCTAACGACCCTGAGGAACAAGATGCTACTATTGTTGAGCCTACTGGACTGGCGCAAATATACTACCCTCGAGTTGGTAACCCCTTGAACTGAATCTCTTGGTCAAATTCCCCTTCTGAGAATCCCTCCCCTGGAGCCTACTCATCTACTACTGTGGTTCTCCACTAGCAAGATTCCCTCCTTCCATTCCTATCTAGGCCCACCCTCTATCCTACTTTCTTTCAGGTGGAAGTGATGATCCTGACAATGAAGAAGTACATCATTGACAACCTCAGAATAAGTCTTCAATGCTTGATTGCCAATTAAGTGTTGCCCGATCCTCGAAGAGAGTCCATCTATGAACTTTAACATTTTTCTCTCCTTACTGTTCACCTTATTGGGCAAACAATTAGACAGATGAGTGAACTCCTCCTCATACTTTACTTTAGAATGGTCACCCTGAATCATCTCATTAAGCTTCTTCGGCGTCTCCATCTCAACATCCGATGGGAAGTACTTATCGTCAAACCAAATCCATAACTTACTAATAGGCATAACATCTATATACTCAGGAGTGGTAGTGGACTCCCACCACAGTAAACTTGATCCCATAATCTTGAATGTGTACATCATATGCCTTTGCACGTCGCTACACTCAACCCTACGAAGGTGGAGCTGAATGTATTTCTTTCACCAACATGTAAGGATCATATAGTAACTACCCTGAAACTCTTGTGGTTATCCTTTCTTGAAGGCTTCCCTCACTCTCTACCAATTAGTTGGACCCGGTTGGGCCTAGACCACCGGCGCCATTGTCTGTTGTGGTGGTCCCGAGGAAAATGAAATTCCATGCTAGTAATGGTTGTATTAACTACCTATGACACAATAATGACCACTTCTCCGGTCATCACTATCTTACGCGATGGTTGTGGCTGTGGTGCTTGTGGCTCCTATCGAGCCTCTCCCTCATCGAGAATCATTGCTACTCTAGCCGGTCATCTTCTCTTAGGTGGAATCATAAATGAGATCGAATTGTTTGTGTTCACAATCAATACAAAAGTAGTAGAAAAAAAATCAAATCTCAAATACATAAAAGTGAATGCAATAATCCTAATAATAAGGCTCAATATTAAAGGATTCTACGGTGAAATCGTAGAAAGCTGCACAGATCCTATGGACATTAGAACCTGATGCTCTGATACCATCTATGATACCCCAATTATTTTCATCACAGGTGATCAGTCCTTTATGTTGAAATAAACAAGAATCCCATTTGGTTCATTAGAAGAACCACTGTCGAAAATTTTCAAATTACTAACCACCTATGTTAAATTAAGCCAATGCCAATTTTTATCTTCCATTAAAATATAGTAATACATGGAAATAAATATTATGTAAACCATCTAAGAAATAATAGAAGTCTGAAACATCGCAGGATAATATAGATAAAAGATTAATGCCGAATAAACCATCGGCTCCAAAACCAACATCCAAATCATAAGTCTAACAGAAACGAAAATGAATCTAAATATAGAGTCGGATAAATACATATAAAATAAATGTCTAAACTGAACGGAAAAACTTTTCAACTGAAATTACTGATCATGAATCCTAATTTAGGAATGAAATAATTGAAGCGCCTATACAACTCTTTCATGCCCCCACAAGTGCTACAACTATGCATTGCTGGAATGAATCATCATGCTTGGAACCCCTGTCATTGGACACCTAAAAGTTTTTGGAAAATATATTTGATACGTTTCAGATTCCAAAACCTTTGGAAAACTTATAGTAAGTATTTAAATTGCAGTTAAAGCAGTTATTAGATTCACACGTTAGTTTCACGTACACTCTCTTGAGTTCCTCACCCATCAACTATAATGCACACCTAACATATCCTATATTACCCCTTGTTATTCTACAAAGCCTAACCATACATAATAATTATCTAACTAACCACACAAATTTTAGCTCACTTGTACCGCCCGTACGATGCGCTACTGTAAAACCAATAACTAATATAAATCGAATATTATTATTGAACTGTTAAGTAAATTTTTCTTACTTAAGTTGCTTATATATATATATATATATATATATATATATATATATATATATATATATATATATATATATACGAGGGGCATTTGAATAGTGCCAACAAATTAACGGTTGGGATCGAATTTTTTGGGGTGATCTAAAGGTGTGAAAGAGTGCCATGTCACCACTTATAATTGTGACATGGCAAATGAAATCAACTTTAAAGATCCATGACAATCCGGAGCACAAGCTCACTTTAATTCGTTACAGATCTTCCCAAACTCACTTTAATTCAAAACCCACTCTTATCATAGACGCAAGTATCTCTCTCTCTCTCTCTCTCTCTCTCCTAAACCTCTGTAGCGAAGAGCTTTCAACCCCCCCCCCCCATAACCCGAAACCTCTAGCCCCCAGTTCGGACGAACTCCTTTCTAGCTGCGCAATCTCCAGCCATGTACCCTCTTAAATCTGACGATCTTAACTCAGTACCACCTTCTTTAGACCCGCCATATCTATGCATCAAAACCCAAATCGACCGGCCAACACGGTGCCATTTAGGTTAGTTTTAGTCTAGACGGCAACACATGTCGGATTCAGGAAATCCACCGCCTCTCTCTCACGCACACCCTAGATGATTTATACAAAATCAAACAGGACACCCTTTTTGATCTTGGATCTCCGATCCTGGGTCCATGTTCTGTTTAAGGTAACCCCCCTTCTCTTAAGTGTCTCTCATTTTAATTTTGAATTTTTTGGGGCTTCGATGTTTATTTGCAGGTATGGTAGCGTTTAAGGGTTTTCAATTTGGAAACATTTTCATTTTAATGTAGATCTCACACACCTTTGATTTTGTACTTCAAGGGTTTTTATTTGGCGCTTCAATGTTTATTTTCAGGTATGGTAGCATTTGACTTTCTTGAAGTTTTTAGTCCGAAATCTATTTTGGGTTATCATTATCGAGGTACTGTAATTAACTTTTACATTTATTCAATTTCAAGTGGGATATAACAGGTGCTATAATAGCACCCATCATATACGTTTCTTTTATCTAGGTTTCAGTTGGGGTGGGGGGGGGGGGAATGAATAAGATATGCAGGTATTCATTTTTTTCAATTTTTTTCATTTCTAACCATTGGTTTTCCTATTTTTGTTTTCTTTATTTTCATTTCTAACCTTTTATTTGGGTTTTATCTGCAGGTATAATCTTTTTGTTTCATTACTTTTTAAGCTATGTTTCTACAAATCAGATTGTGGGATTTTTTTACTGTGAGTAGAACGCTTATATTCTTCATTAATGATCACTTGATCCATATGGGTCCCATACTCATTAATTGGTGCCATTCTCTGTTTTAGAATGTTTTGGATCGTAGCTTTATCAAAGGCAATTTTTCTATGTTCTAGGGTCACCACTGCAACACTGCGCTGTCGTGTTGGAGTTTTTTTAGTTTGCTCTGTTGTTTTGTATGTTATGTGTTGGTTCAGAATGTGTGTATACATATTGATTTAGACTTTGTTGGGGGTTTTTGGAGATATGAATCGAGTTGCTAGTTTCGAGTTGTTGATGGGCAGCCAACACGCCATGTATGCAAACCATGCGTTGGCATAAGCTCAGTGTTGATGGGTGGCCAGCACAATGTCTTAGTTATTTTTATTTCATTGCGAGATATCATGGTATGTCTCAGATATGTTTCTATTTGAGAAATCATCATGGTCCATTTTAGTAGGGGTTTTAATTGATTTTATTTTAGTTTGAAATGATTTGGGTAACTAGACATAACACATGAATTTTGTAATCGCATAATTTTTTCCTTAAGTTTTGAATAATATATATGTTAATAAGAGACCACAATTGGGTATCATTCCCATTTTGAGAACTTGAAGAAATTTATAACATGTATGCAAAAACTTCATAAAAAATTAACTTGCTTGTGGGTGAGAGGTTTGGGTAGCTCGCAAGAGAAATGACTATGGAGGCTGCAATCCTACCTGCATTCGACAGTTCATTCTATAATTGTTGTGAGTTTGTTCGATTTCACAAATTATGCATCTTATTATCTCCCCCCCCCCCCCCCCCCCCCACACACACACCTTTATAGTTGTTGTTTATTGAGGTCAGTGATACTTTATCATCAATGACATTCAGAGGTATTAAAAATACAAGTAAGGAATAGTGAATCGAGATATAATTTTATTTTATTTGGTTTTTTTGTCTGATCATTTGGTTTTACTTTTTTCCCCATCTATATATTTTACTTTCAACTTTTCTTTAGTTAAGTTCTTCATTTTTTATGTATTAATTTGACTTTATAATTTTTTTAATATCTTTACCATGATTACTCCGGGAATAGGATTTACAAGGTTGTGCAAGGGGCTTGTTGTAGTACTCATCTTGGACACATTGTGGTTCAGATCTTCTCCTCAGTTGTTACTTATGGTTCACTCATTCCTTCCAGGACAATACCTTTGGGTTGGAACCTCATAACAACTGGTTATATCGAACAATCAGTACATCGGGTGATTATTAGCACAATTCGTCTCCTTTTTATTGGGAAGCTGTTTGAACCCATTTCGGGTTCTAGGGAGTTCTTAAAGTTTATCTTTATTGTCAACTTTTTAACATCGGTATGTCTTTTCATTACAGCTATTTCCTTTTACTTCATTACAGGACACAAAACTTACCTATACATGCCTCTTTCTGGCACTACAAGAAAAATGAGTATTAGGGACGGTAAAAAATCGTCCCTAAAAGTACAAAAACCGTCCCTAAAGAGTATTAGGGACGGTTGTTGCAACGAAAAAAATCCGTCTCTTATACTAGGCGTCCTAAATATTTTAGGGACGGATTTTACCGTCCTAAATTTTAATTCATGGACACTCTGCATTTGACATTAGGGACGGATTTTACCGTCCCAAATGGTGTTCCCGCGAAAAAATCCCCGCTCCCGCCAATAGTATTAGGGACGGTTTATCCGTCCCTAATACTACTGAGAAACTGGCAACCCAATTAGGGACGGTAAAAATCGTCCCTAAAGGTAATTTCAATTGATGCAAAAATGGGTATTAGGGACGGTAAAAACTGTCCCAAAAGGTATTCTCAATTAATACAACTAAGTATTAGGGATGGTTTATAACCATCCCAATTAATAAATAAAAAAGTATCGTAAATAGTTATATTATTATATGTTTTATGTTGCAATAATAATTGACGCCTAATATGCATTACAAATCAAATCATCCGATCAAAAACACAATATATCAGCCACATTCATTGAAGCACGAATCCAATAATAATTTCTTCTATTAAACTACATTCAAGTCGAAATATTTAAATGAGTACAAAATCATACTAATTAATAAGATATGCAATTGTCAAAAAAAATGTCATCCCTAAATTAAGATGATAAATATGGTTGTCACGCTTCAAAAACTTCTCTTAGTGCCGCATATAGTAGACACACTCCAAATCACGTATCTTTAACTTCTTGTGCACAACCTGCAATCAATAAATAATCATTTTATCAAAATAATATTATAGTAAAATAAAATATCCAAATATATTAGTTAATCGTACCAACAACTTTTTACAAATTTAAAAAAAATTTGACAGAATCTCCTTTGTTTATACATGAAAACTAACCCGTTTAATCAATAAAAAAGCCCGCACAGCTATAAGAATCTCGCATATCAACGATTCTATACAATTTTTTAAAAAATTCGACAGAATCTCCTTTGTTTATACATGAAAACCAACTTGTTTAATGAACACAAAAGCCGAACGACTTTAAAAAAATTGAAAAATCTCCTAAATCAACAATTCAATACAATTTTTAAAAAAATTCGGCAGAGTCTCCTTTGTTTATACATGAAAACCAACCTGTTTAAACAACACAAAAGCCCGCACGGACAGTAAAAAAAAATAAAACAACAATCTCGCATATCAACAACAATAATAAATAAGCAATCTACCAGTCGCAAACCATTGCTTTGTTCATGTGTTCCACACGAATAAAATATAACCCAAAAATCTTATCCTGCAAAAAAACACAAGAAACAAAACAAAAAAGATATCAGTAATCAAATAATATGCTTAAGTCAAATTTTATGGATGTTTTACGTATTCAACTTTCAATGCCATGTTTTTATGCTTAAGTCTAATTTTTTGCAAATTTATGTCGTACACTCCAACTAGGAGCTCCGTGACTACACGATCGATTCCTACGAGTCACATTGGTCCCGTGCGAGGTGTTCCTGACTCTTACGGGACCATTTTATTGTTGTTTTACATTTTCACCCTTCGATGGCATGTTTTTATGCTTAAGCCTAATTTTTTGCAAATTTACGTCGTACACTCCAACCGGCAGCCCCGTGACTACGCGGTCAGTTCCTAAAAGTCACATTGGTCCCGTGCGAGGTGTTCGTGTCTCTTAAGGGACCGTTTTATGGATGTTTTACGTTTTCACCCATCGATGACATGTTTTTATGCTTAAGTATAAATTTATGCAAATTTACATCGTACACTCCAACCGGGAAACCCATGACTACGCAGTCGGTTACTACTAGTCACATTGGTCCCGTGCGACGTGTCGTGACTCTTACGGGATAGTTTTATGGATGTTTTAAGTTTTCAGCCATCGATGGCATGTTTTTGTGCTTAAGTCTAAATTTTTGCATATTTACGTAGTACCCTCCAATCGGGAGCCCCATGACTACACAGTCGGTTCCTAGAAGTCACATTGGTCCCATGCAAGGTGTTTGTGACTCTTACGGGACCGTTTTATGCTCGTTTTACATTTTCACCCTTCGATGGCATGTTTTATGCTTAAGTCTAATTTTTTGCAAATTTATGTCATACACTCCAACCAGGAGCTCCCTGACTACACGGTCGATTCCTATGAGTCACATTGGTCCTGTGCGAGGTGTCCGTGACTCTTACGGGACCATTTTATGGTTTTTTTACGTTTTCACCCTTCAATGGCATGTTTTAATGCTTAAGTCTAATTTTTTGCAAATTTACGCCGTACACTCCAACCGGGAGCCCCGTGACTACGCGGTCGGTTCCTACGAGTCACATTGGTCCCGTGCGAGGTGTTTGTGTCTCTTACGGGACCCTTTTATGGCTGTTTTTCATTTTCACCCATCGCTGACATGTTTTTATGCTTAAGTCTAAATTTTTGCAAGTTTACGTCGTACACTCCAACTGGGAGCCCCGTGACTACGTGGTCGGTTCCTACGAGTCACATTGGTCCCGTGCGAGGTCTTCATGACTCTTACGAGACCGTTTTATGGATGTTTTGCATTTTCACCCTTCGATGGCATGTCTTTATGCTTAAGTCTAATTTTTTGCAAATTTACGTCGTACACTCCAACCGGGAGCCCCGTGACTACGCGATCGGTTCCTACGAGTCACATTGGTCCCGTGCGAGGTGTTTGTGACTCTTACAGGACCGTTTTATGGATGTTTTACGTTTTCACCCATCGATGGTATGCTTTTGTGATTAAGTCTAAATTTTTGCAATTTTACGTCGTACCCTCCAACCGGGAAGCCCGTGACTACGCGGTCGGTTCCTACAAGTCACATTAGTCCCATGCGAGGTGTTCGTGACACTTACGGGACCATTTTATGCTCGTTTTACGTTTTCACCTTTCAATGGCATGTTTTATGCTTAAGTCGAAATTTTTTCAAATTTATGTCATACACTCCAACCTGGAGCCCTGTGACTACGCGGTCGGTTCCTACTAGTCACATTGGTCCCGTATGAGGTGTTCGTGACACTTACGGGACCGTTTTGAGGCTGTTTTATGTTTTCACCCTTCGATGTCATGCTTTTATGCTTAAGCCTATTTTTTTACAAATTTACGTCGTACACTCCAACCGGGAGCCCCGTGACTACGCGGTCGGTTCCTACGAGTCACATTAGTCCCGTGCGAGGTGTTCGTGACTCTTACGATACCATTTTATGGTTGTTTTACATTTTCACCCATCGATGGCATGTTTTTTTGCTTAAATCTAAATTTTAGCAAATTTACGTCATACACTCTAACCGGGAGCACCCTAACTACGCGTTCGGTTCGTACGAGTCACATTGGTCCTGTGCGAGGTGTTCGTGACTCTTACGGGACCGTTTTATGTTCGTTTTATGTTTTCACCGTTCGATGGCATGTTTTTATGCTTAAGTCTAAAGTTTTGCAAATTTACGTCGAACACTCCAACCGGGAGACCCGTGACTATGTTGTGGGTTCCTACGAGTCACATTGGACCCGTGCGAAGTGTTCGTGACACCTTCGGGACCGTTTTATGCTATTTTTACATTTTCACCATTCGATGGCATATTTTATGTTAAGTCTAATTTATTGCAAATTTACGTCGTATACTCCAACCGGGAGCCCCATGACTACGCGGTCGGTTCCTACGAGACATATTGGTCCCGTGCGAGGTGTTCGTGACTCTAACGGGAAGGTTTTATGCTTGTTTTACATATTCACACTTCGATGGCATGTTTTTATTCTTAACTCTAATTTTTTTGGAAATTTACGTCGTACACTCCAACCGGGATCCCCGTGACTACGCGGTCAGTTCCTACGAGTCACATTGGTCCCATGCGAGGTGTTCATGACACTTACGGGACCGTTTTATGGAAGTTTTATGTTTTCACCCTTCGATGGCATGTTTTTATACTAAAGTTCTAATTTTTTACAAATTTACGTCGTACACTCAGACCGGGAGCTCCGTGACAACACGGTCGATTCCTACAAGTCACATTGGTCCCGTGCGATGTGTTCATGACTCTTACCGGGCCGTTTTATGGCTGTTTCACATTTTCACCCTTCGATGGCATGTTTTTATGCTTAAGTCTAAATTTTTGCAAATTTATATCGTACACTCCAAACGGGATGCCCGTGACTACGCGGTCGGTTCCTACGAGTCACATTGGTCCCATGCGAGGTGTTCGTGACTCTTACAGGACCGTTTTATGGCGGTTTTACCTTTTCACCCTTCGATGGCATGTATTTATGCTTAAGTCTAAAGTTTTGCAAATTTACGTCGTACAGTCCAATCGGGAGTCCCGTGACTACGCGATCGGTTCCTACGAGACACATTGGTCCCGTGCGAGGTGTTCATGGCTCTTACGGGACCTTTTGATGCTCGTTTTATGTTTTCACCCTTCGATGGCATGTTTTTATGCTTAAGTCTAAAGTTTTGCAAATTTACGTCGTACACTCCAACCGGGAGACCCCGTGACTACGCGGTCGGTTCCTAAAAGTCACATTGGTCCCGTGCGAGGTGTTCTTTACACTTTCGGGACCTTTTTATGCTCGCTTTACGTTTTCACCATTCGATGGCATGTTTTATGCCTAAGTCTATTTTTTTTACAAATTTACGTCGTACACTCCAACCGGGAGCCCCGTGATTACGCGGCCGGTTCCAATGAGTCACATTAGTCCCATGCGAGGTGTTCGTGACACTTACGGGACCGTTTTAAGGCTGTTTTATGTTTTTAGCCTTCGATGGCATGTTTTTGTGCTTAAGTCTATTTTTTTACAAATTTACGTTGTACACTCCAACCGGGAGCCCCGTGACTACGCGATCGGTTCCTACGAGTCACATTTGTCCCGTGCGAGGTGTTCGTGACTCTTACGGGACCGTTTTATGTTCGTTTTATGTGTTCATGACTCTTACCGGGCCGTTTTATGGTTGTTTCACATTTTCACCATCCGATGGCATGTTTTTATGCTTAAGTCTAAATTTTTGCAAATTTACATCGTACACTCCAACCGGGATGCCCATGACTACGCGGTCGGTTCCTACGAGTCACATTGGTCCCATGCGAGGTGTTCGTGACTCTTACAGGACCGTTTTATGGCTGTTTTACCTTTCCACCCTTCGATGGCATGTATTTATGCTTAACTCTAAAGTTTTGCAAATTTACGTCGTACAGTCCAACCGGGAGCCCCGTGACTTCGTGATCGGTTCCTACGAGACACATTGGTCCCGTGGGAGGTGTTCATGGCTCTTACGGGACCTTTTTATGCTCGTTTTATGTTTTCACCCTTCGATGGCATGTTTTTATGCTTAAGTCTAAATTTTTGCAAATTTACGTCGTACACTCCAACCGGGAGACCCGTGACTACGCGGTCGGTTCCTAAAAGTCACATTGGTCCCGTGCGAGGTGTTCTTTACACTTTCGGGACCTTTTTATGCTCTCTTTACGTTTTCACCATTCGATGGCATGTTTTATGCCTAAGTCTATTTTTTTACAAATTTACATTGTACACTCCAACCGGGAGCCCCGTGATTACGCGGTCGGTTCCAACGAGTCACATTAGTCCCGTGCGAGGTATTCATGACACTTACGGGACCGTTTTAAGGATGTTTTATGTTTTCAGTCTTCGATGGAATGTTTTTATGCTTAAGTCTATTTTTTTACAAATTTACGTTGTACACTCCAACCGGGAGCCCTGTGACTACGCGATCGGTTCCTACGAGTCACATTGGTCCCGTGCGAGGTGTTCGTGACTCTTACGGGACTGTTTTATGGCCGTTTTACGTTTTCACCCATCGATGGCATGTTTTGAAGCTTAAGTCTAAATTTTTGCAAATTTACGTCGTACACTCCAACCGGGAGCCCCGTGATTACGCGGTTGGTTCCTACGAGTCACATTGGTCCCGTGCGAGGTTTTCGTGACACTTATGGGACCGTTGTATGCTCGTTTTATGTTTTCAACCTTCGATGGCATGTTTTTATGCTTAAGTGTAATTATTTGCAAATTTAAGTCGTACACTCCAACCGGGAACCCCGTGACTACGCGGTCGATTCCTACGAGTCACATTGGTCCCGTGCGAGGTGTTCGTGACACTTACGGGACCGTTTTATGGTTGTTTTACGTTTTCACCCGTCGATGGCATGTTTATATGCTTAAGTCTAAATTTTTGCAAATTTACATTGTACCCTCCAACCGGAAGCCCCGTGACTACGCGGTGGGTTCCTTCGAGTCACATTGGTCCCGTGCGAGTAGTTCGTGACACTTACGGGACCGTTTTATGCTCGTTTTAGATTTTCACCCTTCGATGGCATGTTTTTATGCTTAAGTCTATTTTTTTACAAATTTACGTCGTACACTCCAACCAGGAGCTCCATGATTACGCGGTCGGTTCCTACGAGTCAAATTGGTCCCGTGCGAGGTGTTCGTGACACTTACGGGACCGTTTTAAGGCTGCTTTATGTTTTCACCATTCGATGTCATGTTTTTATGCTTAAGACTATTTTTTTACAAATTTACGTCGTAGACTCAACCCGGGAGCCCCGTGATTACGCGGTCGGTTCCTACGAGTGACATTGGTCCCGTGCGAGGTGTTCGTGACTCTTACGGGACCGTTTTATGGCTGTTTTATGTTTTCACCCTTCGATGGAATGTTTTTATGCTTAAGTCTAAAGTTTTACAAATTTACGTCGTACAGTCCAACCGGGAGACCCGTGACTATGTGGTGGGTTCCTATGAGTCACATTGGACCCGTGCGAAGTGTTCGTGACACCTTCGGACCGTTTTATGCTAGTTTTACATTTTCACCATTCAATGGCATATTTTATGTTAAGTCTAATTTATTGCAATTTTACGTCGTATACTCCAACCTGGAGCCGCATGACTACGCGGTCGGTTCCTACGAGACATATTGGTCCCGTGCGAGGTGTTCGTGACTCTAACGGGATCGTTTTATGCTTATTTTACATATTCACACTTCGATGGCATGTTTTTATTCTTAACTCTAATTTTTTTGGAAATTTACGTCGTACACTCCAACTGGGATCCTCGTGACTACGCGGTCAGTTCCTACGAGTCACATTGGTCCCATGCGAGGTGTTCATGACACATACGGGACCGTTTTATGGCAGTTTTATGTTTTCACCCTTCGATGGCATGTTTTTATACTAAAGTTCTAATTTTTTACAAATTTACGTCGTAAACTCCAACCGGGAGCTCCGTGACTACACGGTCGATTCCTACGAGTCACATTGGTCCCGTGCGATGTGTTCATGACTCTTACCGGGCCATTTTATGGATGTTTCTCATTTTCACCCTTCGATGGCATGTTTTTATGCTTAAGTCTAAATTTTTGCAAATTTACATCGTACACTCCAACCGGGATGCCCGTGACTACGCGGTCGGTTCCTACGAGTCACATTGGTCCCATGCGAGGTGTTCGTGACTCTTACAGGACCGTTTTATGGCTGTTTTACCTTTTCACCCTTCGATGGCTTGTATTTATGCTTAAGTCTAAAGTTTTGCAAATTTACGTCGTATAGTCCAACTGGGAGCCCCGTGACTACGCGATCAGTTCCTACGAGACACATTGGTCCCGTGTGAGGTGTTCATGGCTCTTACGGGACCTTTTTATGCTCGTTTTATGTTTTCACCCTTCGATGGTATGTTTTTATGCTTAAGTCTAAATTTTTGCAAATTTACGTCGTACACTCCAACCGGGAGACCCCGTGACTACGCGGTCGGTTCCTAAAAGTCACATTGGTCCCGTGCGAGGTGTTCTTTACACTTTCGGGACCTTTTTATGCTCGCTTTACGTTTTCACCATTCGATGGCATGTTTTATGCCTAAGTCTATTTTTTTATAAATTTACGTCGTACACTCCAACCGGGAGCCCCGTGATTACGCGGTCGGTTCCTACGAGTCACATTGGTCCCGTGCGAGGTGTTCGTGACTCTTACGGGACTGTTTTATGGCCGTTTTACATTTTCACCCATCGATGGCATGTTTTGATGCTTAAGTCTAAATTTTTGCAAATTTACGTCGTACACTCCAACCGGGAGCCCCGTTATTACGCGGTTGGTTCCTACGAGTCACATTGGTCCCGTGCGAGGTTTTCGTGACACTTACGGGACCGTTGTATGCTCGTTTTATGTTTTCAACCTTCGATGGCATGTTTTTATGCTTAAGTGTAATTATTTGCAAATTTAAGTCGTACACTCCAACCGGGAACCCCGTGACTACGCGGTCGATTCCTACGAGTCACATTGGTCCCGTGCGAGGTGTTCGTGACACTTACGGGACCGTTTTATGGTTGTTTTACGTTTTCACCCGTCGATGGCATGTTTATATGCTTAAGTCTAAATTTTTGCAAATTTACATTGTACCCTCCAACCGGAAGCCCCGTGACTACGCGGTCGGTTCCTTCGAGTCACATTGGTCCCGTGCGAGTAGTTCGTGACACTTACGGGACCGTTTTATGCTCGTTTTAGATTTTCACCCTTCGATGGCATGTTTTTATGCTTAAGTCTATTTTTTTACAAATTTACGTCGTACACTCCAACCAGGAGCTCCATGATTACGCGGTCGGTTCCTACGAGTCAAATTGGTCCCGTGCGAGGTGTTCGTGACACTTACGGGACCGTTTTAAGGCTGTTTTATGTTTTCACCCTTCGATGTCATGTTTTTATGCTTAAGACTATTTTTTCACAAATTTACGTCGTACACTCCAACCGGGAGCCCCGTGATTACACGGTCGGTTCCTTCGAGTGACATTGGTCTCGTGCGAGGTGTTCGTGACTCTTACGGGACCGTTTTATGGCTGTTTTATGTTTTCACCCTTCGATGGAATGTTTTTATGCTTAAGTCTAAAGTTTTACAAATTTACGTCGTACACTCGCGAACCGGGGAGGGACCCGTGACTATGTGGTGGGTTCCTACGAGTCACATTGGACCCGTGCGAAGTGTTCGTGACACCTTCGGACCGTTTTATGCTAGTTTTACATTTTCACAGTTCAATGGCATATTTTATGTTAAGTCTAATTTATTGCAATTTTACGTCGTATACTCCAACCTGGAGCCGCATGACTACGCGGTCGGTTCCTACGAGACATATTGGTCCCGTGCGAGGTGTTCGTGACTCTAACGGGACCGTTTTATGCTTATTTTACATATTCACACTTCGATGGCATGTTTTTACTCTTAACTCTAATTTTTTTGGAAATTTACGTCGTACACTCCAACTGGGATTCTCGTGACTACGCGGTCAGTTCCTACGAGTCACATTGGTCCCATGCGAGGTGTTCATGACACTTACGGGACCGTTTTATGGCAGTTTTATGTTTTCACCCTTCGATGGCATGTTTTTGTACTAAAGTTCTAATTTTTTACAAATTTACGTCGTACACTCCAACCGGAAGCTCCGTGACTACACGGTCGATTCCTACGAGTCACATTGGTCCCGTGCGATGTGTTCATGTCTCTTACCGGGCCGTTTTATGGTTGTTTCACATTTTCACCCTCCGATGGCATGTTTTTATGCTTAAGTCTAAATTTTTGCAAATTTACATCGTACACTCCAATCGGGATGCCCATGACTACGCGGTCGGTTCCTACGAGTCACATTGGTCCCATGCGAGGTGTTCGTGACTCTTACAGGACCGTTTTATGGCTATTTTACCTTTTCACCCTTCGATGGCATGTATTTATGCTTAAGTCTAAAGTTTTGCAAATTTACGTCGTACAGTCCAACCGGGAGCCCCGTGACTACGTGATCGGTTCCTACGAGACACATTGGTCCCGTGC
>OX422222.1:60960035-61122035 GCA_949130495.1 Sambucus nigra | reverse complement strand
GGGAGCCCCGTGATTACGCGGTCGGTTCCAACGAGTCACATTAGTCCCGTGCGAGGTATTCATGACACTTACGGGACCGTTTTAAGGCTGTTTTATGTTTTCAGCCTTCGATGGAATCTTTTTAT
Source organism: Sambucus nigra (assembly GCA_949130495.1). Classification (NCBI taxonomy): domain Eukaryota; kingdom Viridiplantae; phylum Streptophyta; class Magnoliopsida; order Dipsacales; family Adoxaceae; genus Sambucus; species Sambucus nigra. Next base: position 61,121,910 of record OX422222.1, on the reverse strand, counting down.
GCCTAAGACTATTTTTTTACAAATTTACGTTGTACACTCCAACCGGGAGCCCCGTGACTACGCGATCGGTTCCTACGAGTCACATTGGTCCCGTGAGAGGTGTTCGTGACTCTTACGGGACTGTTTTATGGCCGTTTTACGTTTTCACCCATCGATGGCATGTTTTGATGCTTAAGTCTAATTTTTTGCAAATTTACGTCGTACACTCCAACCGGGAGCCCCGTGATTACGCGGTTGGTTCCTACGAGTCACATTGGTCCCGTGCGAGGTTTTCGTGACACTTACGGGACCGTTGTATGCTCGTTTTATGTTTTCAACCTTCGATGGCATGTTTTTATGCTTAAGTGTAATTATTTGCAAATTTAAGTCGTACACTCCAACCGGGATCCCCGTGACTACGCGGTCGATTCCTACGAGTCACATTGGTCCCGTACGAGGTGTTCGTGACACTTACGGGACCGTTTTATGGTTGTTTTACGTTTTCACCCGTCGATGGCATGTTTATATGCTTAAGTCTAAATTTTTGCGAATTTACATTGTACCCTCCAACCGGAAGCCCCGTGACTACGCGGTCGGTTCCTTCGAGTCACATTGGTACCTGTGCGAGGTGTTCGTGACACTTACGGGACCGTTTTATGCTCGTTTTAGATTTTCACCCTTCGATGGCATGTTTTTATGCTTAAGTCTATTTTTTTACAAATTTACGTCGTACACCTCCAACCAGGAGCTCCATGATTACGCGGTCGGTTCCTACGAGTCAAATTGGTCCCGTGCGAGGTGTTCGTGACACTTACGGGACCGTTTTAAGGCTGCTTTATGTTTTCACCCTTCGATGTCATGTTTTTATGCTTAAGACTATTTTTTTACAAATTTACGTCGTAGACTCCAACCGGGAGCCCCGTGATTACGCGGTCGGTTCCTACGAGTGACATTGGTCCCGTGCGAGGTGTTCGTGACTCTTACGGGACCGTTTTATGGCTGTTTTACGTTTTCACCCTTCGATGGAATGTTTTTATGCTTAAGTCTAAAGTTTTGCAAATTTACGTCGTACACTCCAACCGGGAGACCCGTGACTATGTGGTGGGTTCCTACGAGTCACATTATACCCGTACGAAGTGTTCGTGACACCTTCGGACCGTTTTATGCTAGTTTTACATTTTCACCATTCGATGGCATATTTTATGTTAAGTCTAATTTATTGCAAATTTATGTCGTATACTCCAACCTGGAGCCCCATGACTACGCGGTCGGTTCCTACGAGACATATTGGTCCCGTGCGAGGTGTTCGTGACTCTAACGGGACCGTTTTATGCTTATTTTACATATTCACACTTCGATGGCATGTTTTTATTCTTAACTCTAATTTTTTTGGAAATTTACGTCGTACACTCCAACTGGGATCCTCGTGACTACGCGGTCAGTTCCTACGAGTCACATTGGTCCCATGCGAGGTGTTCATGACACTTACGGGACCGTTTTATGGCAGTTTTATGTTTTCACCCTTCGATGGCATGTTTTTATACTAAAGTTCTAATTTTTTACAAATTTACTTCGTACACTCCAACCGGGAGCTCCGTGACTACACGGTCGATTCCTACGAGTCACATTGGTCCCGTGCGATGTGTTCATGACTCTTACCGGGGCCGTTTTATGGTTGTTACACATTTTCACCCTCCGATGGCATGTTTTTATGCTTAAGGTCTAAATTTTTGCAAATTTACATCGTACACTCCAATCGGGATGCCCATGACTACGCGGTCGGTTCCTACGAGTCACATTGGTCCCATGCGAGGTGTTCGTGACTCTTACAGGACCGTTTTATGGCTGTTTTACCTTTTCACCCTTCGATGGCATGTATTTATGCTTAAGTCTAAAGTTTTGCAAATTTACGTCGTACAGTCCAACCGGGAGCCCCCGTGACTACGTGATCGGTTCCTACGAGACACATTGGTCCCGTGCGAGGTGTTCATGGCTCTTACGGGACCTTTTTATGCTCGTTTTATGTTTTCACCCTTCGATGGCATGTTTTTATGCTTAAGTCTAAATTTTTGCAAATTTACGTCGTACACTCCAACCCGGGAGACCCGTGACTACGTGGTCGGTTCCTAAAAGTCAGATTGGTCCCGTGCGAGGTGTTCTTTACACTTTCGGGACCTTTTTATGCTAGCTTTACGTTTTCACCATTCGATGGCATGTTTTATGCCTAAGTCTATTTTTTTACAAATTTACGTTGTACACTCCAACCGGGAGCCCCGTGATTACGCGGTCGGTTCCAACGAGTCACATTAGTCCCCGTGCGAGGTATTCATGACACTTACGGGGACCGTTTTAAGGCTGTTTTATGTTTTCAGCCTTCGATGGAATGTTTTTATGCTTAAGTCTATTTTTTTACAAATTTACGTTGTACACTCCAACCGGGAGCCCCGTGACTACGCGATCGGTTCCTACGAGTCACATTGGTCCCGTGCGAGGTGGTCGTGACTCTTACGGGACTGTTTTATGGCTGTTTTACGTTTTCACCCATCGATGGCATGTTTTGATGCTTAAGTCTAATTTTTTATAAATTTACGTCGTACACTCCAACCGCGAGCCCCGTGATTACGCGGTTGGTTCCTACGAGTCACATTGGTCCCGTGCGAGGTTTTCGTGACACTTACGGGACCGTTGTATGCTCGTTTTATGTTTTCAACCTTCGATGGCATGTTTTTATGCTTAAGTGTAATTATTTGCAAATTTAAGTCATACACTCCAACCGGGATCCCCGTGACTACGCGGTCGATTCCTACGAGTCACATTGGTCCCGTGCGAGGTGTTCGTGACACTTACGGGACCGTTTTATGGTTGTTTTACGTTTTCACCCGTCGATGGCATGTTTATATGCTTAAGTCTAAATTTTTACAAATTTACATTGTACCCTCCAACCGGAAGCCCCGTGACTACGCGGTCGGTTCCTTCGAGTCACATTGGTCCCGTGCGAGGTGTTCGTGACACTTACGGGACCGTTTTATGCTCGTTTTAGATTTTCACCCTTCGATGGCATGTTTTTATGCTTAAGTCTATTTTTTTACAAATTTACGTCGTACACTCCAACCAGGAGCTCCATGATTACGCGGTCGGTTCCTACGAGTCAAATTGGTCCTGTGCGAGGTGTTCGTGACACTTACGGGACCGTTTTAAGGCTGCTTTATGTTTTCACCCTTCGATGTCATGTTTTTATGCTTAAGACTATTTTTTTACAAATTTACGTCGTAGACTCCAACCGGGAGCCCCGTGATTACGCGGTCGGTTCCTACGAGTGACATTGGTCCCGTGCGAGGTGTTCGTGACTCTTACGGGACCGTTTTATGGCTGTTTTACGTTTTCACCCTTCGATGGAATGTTTTTATGCTTAAGTCTAAAGTTTTGCAAATTTACGTCGTACACTCCAACCGGGAGACCCGTGACTATGTGGTGGGTTCCTACGAGTCACATTATACCCGTTACGAAGTGTTCGTGACACCTTCGGACCGTTTTATGCTAGTTTTACATTTTCACCATTCGATGGCATATTTTATGTTAAGTCTAATTTATTGCAAATTTATGTCGTATACTCCAACCTGGAGCCCCATGACTACGCGGTCGGTTCCTACGAGACATATTGGTCCCGTGCGAGGTGTTCGTGACTCTAACGGGACCGTTTTATGCTTATTTTACATATTCACACTTCGATGGCATGTTTTTATTCTTAACTCTAATTTTTTTGGAAATTTAACGTCGTACACTCCAACTGGGATCCTCGTGACTACGCGGTCAGTTCCTACGAGTCACATTGGTCCCATGCGAGGTGTTCATGACACTTACGGGACCGTTTTATGGCAGTTTTATGTTTTCACCCTTCGATGGCATGTTTTTATACTAAAGTTCTAATTTTTTACAAATTTACTTCGTACACTCCAACCGGGAGCTCCGTGACTACACGGTCGATTCCTACGAGTCACATTGGTCCCGTGCGATGTGTTCATGACTCTTACCGGGCCGTTTTATGGTTGTTACACATTTTCACCCTCCGATGGGCATGTTTTTATGCTTAAGTCTAAATTTTTGCAAATTTACATCGTACACTCCAATCGGGATGCCCATGACTACGCGGTCGGTTCCTACGAGTCACATTGGTCCCATGCGAGGTGTTCGTGACTCTTACAGGACCGTTTTATGGCTGTTTTACCTTTTCACCCTTCGATGGCATGTATTTATGCTTAAGTCTAAAGTTTTGCAAATTTACGTCGTACAGTCCAACCGGGAGCCCCGTGACTACGTGATCGGTTCCTACGAGACACATTGGTCCCGTGCGAGGTGTTCATGGCTCTTACGGGACCTTTTTATGCTCGTTTTATGTTTTCACCCTTCGATGGCATGTTTTTATGCTTAAGTCTAAATTTTTGCAAATTTACGTCGTACACTCCAACCGGGAGACCCGTGACTACGCGATCGGTTCCTAAAAGTCAGATTGGTCCCGTGCGAGGTGTTCTTTACACTTTCGGGACCTTTTTATGCTAGCTTTACGTTTTCACCATTCGATGGCATGTTTTATGCCTAAGTCTATTTTTTACAAATTTACGTTGTACACTCCAACCGGGAGCCCCGTGATTACGCGGTCGGTTCCAACGAGTCACATTAGTCCCGTGCGAGGTATTCATGACACTTACGGGACCGTTTTAAGGCTGTTTTATGTTTTCAGCCTTCGATGGAATGTTTTTATGCTTAAGTCTATTTTTTTACAAATTTACGTTGTACACTCCAACCGGGAGCCCCCGTGACTACGCGATCGGTTCCTACGAGTCACATTGGTCCCGTGCGAGGTGTTCGTGACTCTTACGGGACTGTTTTATGGCTGTTTTACGTTTTCACCCATCGATGGCATGTTTTGATGCTTAAGTCTAATTTTTTATAAATTTACGTCGTACACTCCAACCGCGAGCCCCGTGATTACGCGGTTGGTTCCTACGAGTCACATTGGTCCCGTGCGAGGTTTTCGTGACACTTACGGGACCGTTGTATGCTCGTTTTATGTTTTCAACCTTCGATGGCATGTTTTTATGCTTAAGTGTAATTATTTGCAAATTTAAGTCATACACTCCAACCGGGATCCCCGTGACTACGCGGTCGATTCCTACGAGTCACATTGGTCCCGTGCGAGGTGTTCGTGACACTTACGGGACCGTTTTATGGTTGTTTTACGTTTTCACCCGTCGATGGCATGTTTATATGCTTAAGTCTAAATTTTTACAAATTTACATTGTACCCCTCCAACCGGAAGCCCCGTGACTACGCGGTCGGTTCCTTCGAGTCACATTGGTCCCGTGCGAGGTGTTCGTGACACTTACGGGACCGTTTTATGCTCGTTTTAGATTTTCACCCTTCGATGGCATGTTTTTATGCTTAAGTCTATTTTTTTACAAATTTACGTCGTACACTCCAACCAGGAGCTCCATGATTACGCGGTCGGTTCCTACGAGTCAAATTGGTCCCGTGCGAGGTGTTCGTGACACTTACGGGACCGTTTTAAGGCTGCTTTATGTTTTCACCCTTCGATGTCATGTTTTTATGCTTAAGACTATTTTTTTACAAATTTACGTCGTAGACTCCAACCGGGAGCCCCGTGATTACGCGGTCGGTTCCTACGAGTGACATTGGTCCCGTGCGAGGTGTTCGTGACTCTTACGGGACCGTTTTATGGCTGTTTTACGTTTTCACCCTTCGATGGAATGTTTTTATGCTTAAGTCTAAAGTTTTGCAAATTTACGTCGTACACTCCAACCGGGAGAACCCGTGACTATGTGGTGGGTTCCTACGAGTCACATTATACCCGTACGAAGTGTTCGTGACACCTTCGGACCGTTTTATGCTAGTTTTACATTTTCACCATTCGATGGGCATATTTTATGTTAAGTCTAATTTATTGCAAATTTATGTCGTATACTCCAACCTGGAGCCCCATGACTACGCGGTCGGTTCCTACGAGACATATTGGTCCCGTGCGAGGTGTTCGTGACTCTAACGGGACCGTTTTATGCTTATTTTACATATTCACACTTCGATGGCATGTTTTTATTCTTAACTCTATTTTTTTGGAAATTTACGTCGTACACTCCAACTGGGATCCTCGTGACTACGCGGTCAGTTCCTACGAGTCACATTGGTCCCATGCGAGGTGTTCATGACACTTACGGGACCGTTTTATGGCAGTTTTATGTTTTCACCCTTCGATGGCATGTTTTTATACTAAAGTTCTAATTTTTTACAAATTTACTTCGTACACTCCAACCGGGAGCTCCGTGACTACACGGTCGATTCCTACGAGTCACATTGGTCCCGTGCGATGTGTTCATGACTCTTACCGGGGCCGTTTTATGGTTGTTACACATTTTCACCCTCCGATGGCATGTTTTTATGCTTAAGTCTAAATTTTTGCAAATTTACATCGTACAGCTCCAATCGGGATGCCCATGACTACGCGGTCGGTTCCTACGAGTCACATTGGTCCCATGCGAGGTGTTCGTGACTCTTACAGGACCGTTTTATGGCTGTTTTACCTTTTCACCCTTCGATGGCATGTATTTATGCTTAAGTCTAAAGTTTTGCAAATTTACGTCGTACAGTCCAACCGGGAGCCCCGTGACTACGTGATCGGTTCCTACGAGACACATTGGTCCCGTGCGAGGTGTTCATGGCTCTTACGGGACCTTTTTATGCTCGTTTTATGTTTTCACCCTTCGATGGCATGTTTTTATGCTTAAGTCTAAATTTTTGCAAATTTACGTCGTACACTCCAACCGGGAGACCCGTGACTACGCGATCGGTTCCTAAAAGTCAGATTGGTCCCGTGCGAGGTGTTCTTTACACTTTCGGGACCTTTTTATGCTAGCTTTACGTTTTCACCATTCGATGGCATGTTTTATGCCTAAGTCTATTTTTTTACAAATTTACGTTGTACACTCCAACCGGGAGCCCCGTGATTACGCGGTCGGTTCCAACGAGTCACATTAGTCCCGTGCGAGGTATTCATGACACTTACGGGACCGTTTTAAGGCTGTTTTATGTTTTCAGCCTTCGATGGAATGTTTTTATGCTTAAGTCTATTTTTTTACAAATTTACGTTGTACACTCCAACCGGGAGCCCCGTGACTACGCGATCGGTTCCTACGAGTCACATTGGTCCCGTGCGAGGTGTTCGTGACTCTTACGGGACTGTTTTATGGCTGTTTTACGTTTTCACCCATCGATGGCATGTTTTGATGCTTAAGTCTAATTTTTTATAAATTTACGTCGTACACTCCAACCGCGAGCCCCGTGATTACGCGGTTGGTTCCTACGAGTCACATTGGTCCCGTGCGAGGTTTTCGTGACACTTACGGGACCGTTGTATGCTCGTTTTATGTTTTCAACCTTCGATGGCATGTTTTTATGCTTAAGTGTAATTATTTGCAAATTTAAGTCATACACTCCAACCGGGATCCCCGTGACTACGCGGTCGATTCCTACGAGTCACATTGGTCCCGTGCGAGGTGTTCGTGACACTTACGGGACCGTTTTATGGTTGTTTTACGTTTTCACCCGTCGATGGCATGTTTATATGCTTAAGTCTAAATTTTTACAAATTTACATTGTACCCTCCAACCGGAAGCCCCGTGACTGCGCAGTCGGTTCCTTCGAGTCACATTGGTCCCGTGCGAGGTGTTCGTGACACTTACGGGACCGTTTTATGCTCGTTTTAGATTTTCACCCTTCGATGGCATGTTTTTATGCTTAAGTCTATTTTTTTACAAATTTACGTCGTACACTCCAACCAGGAGCTCCATGATTACGCGGTCGGTTCCTACGAGTCAAATTGGTCCCGTGCGAGGTGTTCGTGACACTTACGGGACCGTTTTAAGGCTGCTTTATGTTTTCACCCTTCAATGTCATGTTTTTATGCTTAAGACTATTTTTTTACAAATTTACGTCATAGACTCCAACCGGGAGCCCCGTGATTACGCGGTCGGTTCCTACGAGTGACATTGGTCCCGTGCGAGGTGTTCGTGACTCTTACGGGACCGTTTTATGGCTGTTTTACGTTTTCACCCTTCGATGGAATGTTTTTATGCTTAAGTCTAAAGTTTTGCAAATTTACGTCGTACACTCCAACCGGGAGACCCGTGACTATGTGGTGGGTTCCTACGAGTCACATTATACCCGTACGAAGTGTTCGTGACACCTTCGGACCGTTTTATGCTAGTTTTACATTTTCACCATTCGATGGCATATTTTATGTTAAGTCTAATTTATTGCAAATTTATGTCGTATACTCCAACCTGGAGCCCCATGACTACGCGGTCGGTTCCTACGAGACATATTGGTCCCGTGCGAGGTGTTCGTGACTCTAACGGGACCGTTTTATGCTTATTTTACATATTCACACTTCGATGGCATGTTTTTATTCTTAACTCTAATTTTTTTGGAAATTTACGTCGTACACTCCAACTGGGATCCTCGTGACTACGCGGTCAGTTCCTACGAGTCACATTGGTCCCATGCGAGGTGTTCATGACACTTACGGGACCGTTTTATGGCAGTTTTATGTTTTCACCCTTCGATGGCATGTTTTTATACTAAAGTTCTAATTTTTTACAAATTTACTTCGTACACTCCAACCGGGAGCTCCGTGACTACACGGTCGATTCCTACGAGTCACATTGGTCCCGTGCGATGTGTTCATGACTCTTACCGGGCCGTTTTATGGTTGTTTCACATTTTCACCCTCCGATGGCATGTTTTTATGCTTAAGTCTAAATTTTTGCAAATTTACATCGTACACTCCAATCGGGATGCCCATGACTACGCGGTCGGTTCCTACGAGTCACATTGGTCCCATGCGAGGTGTTCGTGACTCTTACAGGACCGTTTTATGGCTGTTTTACCTTTTCACCCTTCGATGGCATGTATTTATGCTTAAGTCTAAAGTTTTGCAAATTTACGTCGTACAGTCCAACCGGGAGCCCCGTGACTACGTGATCGGTTCCTACGAGACACATTGGTCCCGTGCGAGGTGTTCATGGCTCTTACGGGACCTTTTTATGCTCGTTTTATGTTTTCACCCTTCGATGGCATGTTTTTATGCTTAAGTCTAAATTTTTGCAAATTTACGTCGTACAATCCAACCGGGAGACCCGTGACTACGCGATCGGTTCCTAAAAGTCACATTGGTCCCGTGCGAGGTGTTCTTTACACTTTCGGGACCTTTTTATGCTCGCTTTACGTTTTCACCATTCGATGGCATGTTTTATGCCTAAGTCTATTTTTTTACAAATTTACGTTGTACACTCCAACCGGGAGCCCCGTGATTACGCGGTCGGTTCCAACGAGTCACATTAGTCCCGTGCGAGGTATTCATGACACTTACGGGACCGTTTTAAGGCTGTTTTATGTTTTCAGCCTTCGATGGAATGTTTTTATGCTTAAGTCTATTTTTTTACAAATTTACGTTGTACACTCCAACCGGGAGCCCCGTGACTACGCGATCGGTTCCTACGAGTCACATTGGTCCCGTGCGAGGTGTTCGTGACTCTTACGGGACTGTTTTATGGCCGTTTTACGTTTTCACCCATCGATGGCATGTTTTGATGCTTAAGTCTAATTTTTTGCAAATTTACGTCGTACACTCCAACCGGGAGCCCCGTGATTACGCGGTTGGTTCCTACGAGTCACATTGGTCCCATGCGAGGTTTTCGTGACACTTACGGGACCGTTGTATGCTCGTTTTATGTTTTCAACCTTCGATGGCATGTTTTTATGCTTAAGTGTAATTATTTGCAAATTTAAGTCGTACACTCCAACCGGGAACCCCGTGACTACGCGGTCGATTCCTACGAGTCACATTGGTCCCGTGCGAGGTGTTCGTGACACTTACGGGACCGTTTTATGGTTGTTTTACGTTTTCACCCGTCGATGGCATGTTTATATGCTTAAGTCTAAATTTTTGCAAATTTACATTGTACCCTCCAACCGGAAGCCCCGTGACTACGCGGTCGGTTCCTACGAGTCACATTGGTCCCGTGCGAGGTGTTCGTGACACTTACGGGACCGTTTTATGCTCGTTTTAGATTTTCACCCTTCGATGGCATGTTTTTATGCTTAAGTCTATTTTTTTACAAATTTACGTCGTACACTCCAACCAGGAGCTCCATGATTACGCGGTCGGTTCCTACGAGTCAAATTGGTCCCGTGCGAGGTGTTCGTGACACTTACGGGACCGTTTTAAGGCTGCTTTATGTTTTCACCCTTCGATGTCATGTTTTTATGCTTAAGACTATTTTTTTACAAATTTACGTCGTACACTCCAACCGGGATCCTCGTGACTACGCGGTCAGTTCCTACGAGTCACATTGGTCCCATGCGAGGTGTTCATGACACTTACGGGACCGTTTTATGGCAGTTTTATGTTTTCACCCTTCGATGGCCTGTTTTTTTACTAAAGTTCTAATTTTTTACAAATTTACGTCGTACACTCCAACCGGGAGCTCCGTGACTACACGGTCGATTCCTACGAGTCACATTGGTACCGTGCGATGTGCTCATGACTCTTACCGGACCGTTTTATGGTTGTTTCACATTTTCACCCTCCGATGGCATGTTTTTATGCTTAAGTCTAAATTTTTGCAAATTTACATCGTACACTCCAACCGGGATGCCCGTGACTACGCGGTCGGTTCCTACGAGTCACATTGTTCCCATGCGAGGTGTTCGTGACTCTTACAGGACCGTTTTATGGCTGTTTTACCTTTTCACCCTTCGATGGCATGTATTTATGCTTAAGTCTAAAGTTTTGCAAATTTACGTCGTACAGTCCAACCGGGAGCCCCGTGACTACGTGATCGATTCCTACGAGACACATTGGTCCCGTGCGAGGTGTTCATGGCTCTTACGGGACCTTTTTATGCTCGTTTTATGTTTTCACCCTTCGATGGCATGTTTTTATGCTTATGTCTAAATTTTTGCAAATTTACGTCGTACACTCCAACCGGGAGACCCGTGACTACGCGGTCGGTTCCTAAAAGTCACATTGGTCCCGTGCGAGGTGTTCTTTACACATTCAGGACCTTTTTATGCTCGCTTTACGTTTTCACCATTCGATGGCATGTTTTATGCCTAAGTCTATTTTTTTACAAATTTACGTTGTACACTCCAACTGGGAGCCCCGTGATTACGCGGTCGGTTCCAACGAGTCACATTAGTCCCGTGCGAGGTGTTCATGACACTTACGGGACCGTTTTAAGGCTGTTTTATGTTTTCAGCCTTCGATGGAATGTTTTTATGCTTAAGTCTATTTTTTTACAAATTTAGGTTGTACACTCCAACCGGGAGCCCCGTGACTACGCGATCGGTTCCTACGAGTCACATTGGTCCCGTGCGAGGTGTTCGTGACTCTTACGGGACTGTTTTATGGCTGTTTTACATTTTCACCCATCGATGGCATGTTTTGATGCTTAAGTCTAATTTTTTGCAAATTTACGTCGTACACTCCAACCGGGAGCTCCGTGATTACGCGGTTGGTTCCTACGAGTCACATTGGTCCCGTGCGAGGTTTTCGTGACACTTACGGGACCGTTGTATGCTCGTTTTATGTTTTTAACCTTCGATGGCATGTTTTTATGCTTAAGTGTAATTATTTGCAAATTTAAGTCGTACACTCCAACCGGGATCCCCGTGACTACGCGGTCGATTCCTACGAGTCACATTGGTCCCGTGCGAGGCGTTCGTGACACTTACGGGACCGTTTTATGGTTGTTTTACGTTTTCACCCGTCGATGGCATGTTTATATGCTTAAGTCTAAATTTTTGCAAATTTACATTGTACCCTCCAACCGGAAGCCCCGTGACTACGCGGTCGGTTCCTTTGGGTCACATTGGTCCCGTGCGAGGTGTTCGTGACACTTACGGGACCGTTTTATGCTCGTTTTAGATTTTCACCCTTCGATGGCATGATTTTATGCTTAAGTCTATTTTTTTACAAATTTACGTCGTACACTCCAACCTGGAGCTCCATGATTACGCGGTCGGTTCCTACGAGTCAAATTGGTCCCGTGCGAGGTGTTCGTGAGACTTACGGGACCGTTTTAAGGCTGCTTTATGTTTTCACCCTTCGATGTCATATTTTTATGCTTAAGACTATTTTTTTACAAATTTACGTCGTACACTCCAACCGGGAGCCCCGTGATTACGCGGTCGGTTCCTACGGGTGACATTGGTCCCGTGAGAGGTGTTCATGACTCTTACGGGACCGTTTTATGGTTGTTTTACGTCTTCACCCTTCGATGGAATGTTTTTATGCTTAAGTCTAAAGTTTTGCAAATTTACGTCGTACACTCCAACCGGGAGACCCGTGACTATGTGGTGGGTTCCTACGAGTCACATTGGACCCGTGCGAAGTGTTCGTGACACCTTCGAACCGTTTTATGCTAGTTTTACATTTTCACCATTCGATGGCATATTTTATGTTAAGTCTAATTTATTGCAAATTTACGTCGTATACTCCAACCGGGAGCCCCATGACTACGCGGTCGGTTCCTACGAGACATATTGGTCCCGTGCGAGGTGTTCGTGACTCTAACGGGACCGTTTTATGCTTGTTTTACATATTCACACTTCGATGGCATGTTTTTATTCTTAACTCTAATTTTTTTGGAAATTTACGTCGTACACTCCAACCGGGATCCTCGTGACTACGCGGTCAGTTCCTACGAGTCACATTGGTCCCATGCGAGGTGTTCATGACACTTACGGGACCGTTTTATGGCAGTTTTATGTTTTCACCCTTCGATGGCATGTTTTTATACTAAAGTTCTAATTTTTTACAAATTTACGTCGTACACTCCAACCGGGAGCTCCGTGACTGCACGGTCGATTCCTACGAGTCACATTGGTACCGTGCGATGTGTTCATGACTCTTACCGGGCCGTTTTATGGTTGTTTCACATTTTCACCCTCCGATGGCATGTTTTTATGCTTAAGTCTAAATTTTTGCAAATTTACATCGTACACTCCAACCGGGATGCCCGTGACTACGCGGTCGGTTCCTACGAGTCACATTGTTCCCATGCGAGGTGTTCGTGACTCTTACAGGACCGTTTTATGGCTGTTTTACCTTTTCACCCTTCGATGGCATGTATTTATGCTTAAGTCTAAAGTTTTGCAAATTTACGTCGTACAGTCCAACCGGGAGCCCCGTGACTACGTGATCGATTCCTACGAGACACATTGGTCCCGTGCGAGGTGTTCATGGCTCTTACGGGACCTTTTTATGCTCGTTTTATGTTTTCACCCTTCGATGGCATGTTTTTATGCTTATGTCTAAATTTTTGCAAATTTACGTCGTACACTCCAACCGGGAGACCCGTGACTACGCGGTCGGTTCCTAAAAGTCACATTGGTCCCGTGCGAGGTGTTCTTTACACATTCAGGACCTTTTTATGCTCGCTTTACGTTTTCACCATTCGATGGCATGTTTTATGCCTAAGTCTATTTTTTTACAAATTTACGTTGTACACTCCAACTGGGAGCCCCGTGATTACGCGGTCGGTTCCAACGAGTCACATTAGTCCCGTGCGAGGTGTTCATGACACTTACGGGACCGTTTTAAGGCTGTTTTATGTTTTCAGCCTTCGATGGAATGTTTTTATGCTTAAGTCTATTTTTTTACAAATTTACGTTGTACACTCCAACCGGGAGCCCCGTGACTACGCGATCGGTTCCTACGAGTCACATTGGTCCCGTGCGAGGTGTTCGTGACTCTTACGGGACTGTTTTATGGCTGTTTTACATTTTCACCCATCGATGGCATGTTTTGATGCTTAAGTCTAATTTTTTGCAAATTTACGTCGTACACTCCAACCGGGAGCTCCGTGATTACGCGGTTGGTTCCTACGAGTCACATTGGTCCCGTGCGAGGTTTTCGTGACACTTACGGGACCGTTGTATGCTCGTTTTATGTTTTTAACCTTCGATGGCATGTTTTTATGCTTAAGTGTAATTATTTGCAAATTTAAGTCGTACACTCCAACCGGGATCCCCGTGACTACGCGGTCGATTCCTACGAGTCACATTGGTCCCGTGCGAGGCGTTCGTGACACTTACGGGACCGTTTTATGGTTGTTTTACGTTTTCACCCGTCGATGGCATGTTTATATGCTTAAGTCTAAATTTTTGCAAATTTACATTGTACCCTCCAACCGGAAGCCCCGTGACTACGCGGTCGGTTCCTTTGGGTCACATTGGTCCCGTGCGAGGTGTTCGTGACACTTACGGGACCGTTTTATGCTCGTTTTAGATTTTCACCCTTCGATGGCATGATTTTATGCTTAAGTCTATTTTTTTACAAATTTACGTCGTACACTCCAACCTGGAGCTCCATGATTACGCGGTCGGTTCCTACGAGTCAAATTGGTCCCGTGCGAGGTGTTCGTGAGACTTACGGGACCGTTTTAAGGCTGCTTTATGTTTTCACCCTTCGATGTCATATTTTTATGCTTAAGACTATTTTTTTACAAATTTACGTCGTACACTCCAACCGGGAGCCCCGTGATTACGCGGTCGGTTCCTACGAGTGACATTGGTCCCGTGAGAGGTGTTCATGACTCTTACGGGACCGTTTTATGGTTGTTTTACGTCTTCACCCTTCGATGGAATGTTTTTATGCTTAAGTCTAAAGTTTTGCAAATTTACGTCGTACACTCCAACCGGGAGACCCGTGACTATGTGGTGGGTTCCTACGAGTCACATTGGACCCGTGCGAAGTGTTCGTGACACCTTCGAACCGTTTTATGCTAGTTTTACATTTTCACCATTCGATGGCATATTTTATGTTAAGTCTAATTTATTGCAAATTTACGTCGTATACTCCAACCGGGAGCCCCATGACTACGCGGTCGGTTCCTACGAGACATATTGGTCCCGTGCGAGGTGTTCGTGACTCTAACGGGACCGTTTTATGCTTGTTTTACATATTCACACTTCGATGGCATGTTTTTATTCTTAACTCTAATTTTTTTGGAAATTTACGTCGTACACTCCAACCGGGATCCTCGTGACTACGCGGTCAGTTCCTACGAGTCACATTGGTCCCATGCGAGGTGTTCATGACACTTACGGGACCGTTTTATGGCAGTTTTATGTTTTCACCCTTCGATGGCATGTTTTTATACTAAAGTTCTAATTTTTTACAAATTTACGTCGTACACTCCAACCGGGAGCTCCGTGACTGCACGGTCGATTCCTACGAGTCACATTGGTACCGTGCGATGTGTTCATGACTCTTACCGGGCCGTTTTATGGTTGTTTCACATTTTCACCCTCCGATGGCATGTTTTTATGCTTAAGTCTAAATTTTTGCAAATTTACATCGTACACTCCAACCGGGATGCCCGTGACTACGCGGTCGGTTCCTACGAGTCACATTGTTCCCATGCGAGGTGTTCGTGACTCTTACAGGACCGTTTTATGGCTGTTTTACCTTTTCACCCTTCGATGGCATGTATTTATGCTTAAGTCTAAAGTTTTGCAAATTTACGTCGTACAGTCCAACCGGGAGCCCCGTGACTACGTGATCGGTTCCTACGAGACACATTGGTCCCGTGCGAGGTGTTCATGGCTCTTACGGGACCTTTTTATGCTCGTTTTATGTTTTCACCCTTCGATGGCATGTTTTTATGCTTATGTCTAAATTTTTGCAAATTTACGTCTTACACTCCAACCGGGAGACCCGTGACTACGCGGTCGGTTCCTAAAAGTCACATTGGTCCCGTGCGAGGTGTTCTTTACACATTCAGGACCTTTTTATGCTCGCTTTACGTTTTCACCATTCGATGGCATGTTTTATGCCTAAGTCTATTTTTTTACAAATTTACGTTGTACACTCCAACTGGGAGCCCCGTGATTACGCGGTCGGTTCCAACGAGTCACATTAGTCCCGTGCGAGGTGTTCATGACACTTACGGGACCGTTTTAAGGCTGTTTTATGTTTTCAGCCTTCGATGGAATGTTTTTATGCTTAAGTCTATTTTTTTACAAATTTACGTTGTACACTCCAACCGGGAGCCCCGTGACTACGCGATCGGTTCCTACGAGTCACATTGGTCCCGTGCGAGGTGTTCGTGACTCTTACGGGACTGTTTTATGGCTGTTTTACGTTTTCACCCATCGATGGCATGTTTTGATGCTTAAGTCTAAATTTTTGCAAATTTACGTCGTACGCTCCAACCGGGAGCCCCGTGATTACGCGGTTGGTTCCTACGAGTCACATTGGTCCCGTGCGAGGTTTTCGTGACACTTATGGGACCGTTGTATGCTCGTTTTATGTTTTTAACCTTCGATGGCATGTTTTTATGCTTAAGTGTAATTATTTGCAAATTTAAGTCGTACACTCCAACTGGGATCCCCGTGACTACGCGGTCGATTCCTACGAGTCACATTGGTCCCGTGCGAGGCGTTCGTGACACTTACGGGACCGTTTTATGGTTGTTTTACGTTTTCACCCGTCGATGGCATGTTTATATGCTTAAGTCTAAATTTTAGCAAATTTACATTGTACCCTCCAACCGGAAGCCCCGTGACTACGCGGTCGGTTCCTTTGAGTCACATTGGTCCCGTGCGAGGTGTTCGTGACACTTACGGGACCGTTTTATGCTCGTTTTAGATTTTCACCCTTCGATGGCATGATTTTATGCTTAAGTCTATTTTTTTACAAATTTACGTCGTACACTCCAACCAGGAGCTCCATGATTACGCGGTCGATTCCTACGAGTCAAATTGGTCCCGTGTGAGGTGTTCGTGAGACTTACGGGACTGTTTTAAGGCTGCTTTATGTTTTCACCCTTCGATGTCATGTTTTTATGCTTAAGACTATTTTTTTACAAATTTACGTCGTACACTCCAACCGGGAGCCCCGTGATTACGCGGTCGGTTCCTACGAGTGACATTGGTCCCGTGAGAGGTGTTGATGACTCTTACGGGACCGTTTTATGGTTGTTTTACGTTTTCACCCTTCGATGGAATGTTTTTATGCTTAAGTCTAAAGTTTTGCAAATTTACGTCGTACACTCCAACCGGGAGACCCGTGACTATGTGGTGGGTTCCTACGAGTCACATTGGACCCGTGCGAAGTGTTCGTGACACCTTCGAACCGTTTTATGCTAGTTTTACATTTTCACCATTCGATGGCATATTTTATGTTAAGTCTAATTTATTGCAAATTTACGTCGTATACTCCAACCGGGAGCCCCATGACTACGCGGTCGGTTCCTACGAGACATATTGGTCCCGTGCGAGGTGTTCGTGACTCTAACGGGACCGTTTTATGCTTGTTTTACATATTCACACTTCGATGGCATGTTTTTATTCTTAACTCTATTTTTTTTGGAAATTTACGTAGTACACTCCAACCGGGATCCTCGTGACTACGCGGTCAGTTCCTACGAGTCACATTGGTCCCATGCGAGGTGTTCATGACACTTACGGGACCGTTTTATGGCAGTTTTATGTTTTCACCCTTCGATGGCATGTTTTTATACTAAAGTTCTAATTTTTTACAAATTTACGTCGTACACTCCAACCGGGAGCTCCGTGACTACACGGTCGATTCCTACGAGTCACATTGGTACCGTGTGATGTGTTCATGACTCTTACCTGGCCGTTTTATGGTTGTTTCACATTTTCACCCTCCAATGGCATGTTTTTATGCTTAAGTCTAAATTTTTGCAAATTTACATCGTACACTCCAACCGGGATGCCCGTGACTACGCGGTCGGTTCCTACGAGTCACATTGTTCCCATGCGAGGTGTTCGTGACTCTTACAGGACCGTTTTATGGCTGTTTTACCTTTTCACCCTTCGATGGCATGTATTTATGCTTAAGTCTAAAGTTTTGCAAATTTACGTCGTACAGTCCAACCGGGAGCCCCGTGACTACGTGATCGGTTCCTACGAGACACATTGGTCCCGTGCGAGGTGTTCATGGCTCTTACGGGACCTTTTTATGCTCGTTTTATGTTTTCACCCTTCGATGGCATGTTTTTATGCTTATGTCTAAATTTTTGCAAATTTACGTCGTACACTCCAACCGGGAGACCCGTGACTACGCGGTCGATTCCTAAAAGTCACATTGGTCCCGTGCGAGGTGTTCTTTACACATTCAGGACCTTTTTATGCTCGCTTTACGTTTTCACCATTCGATGGCATGTTTTATGCCTAAGTCTATTTTTTTACATATTTACGTTGTACACTCCAACTGGGAGCCCCGTGATTACGCGGTCGGTTCCAACGAGTCACATTAGTCCCGTGCGAGGTGTTCAGGACACTTACGGGACCGTTTTAAGGCTGTTTTATGTTTTCAGCCTTCGATGGAATGTTTTTATGCTTAAGTCTATTTTTTTACAAATTTACGTTGTACACTCCAACCGGGAGCCCCGTGACTACGCGATCGGTTCCTACGAGTCACATTGGTCCCGTGCGAGGTGTTCGTGACTCTTACGGGACTGTTTTATGGCTGTTTTACGTTTTCACCCATCGATGGCATGTTTTGATGCTTAAGTCTAAATTTTTACAAATTTACGTCGTACACTCCAACCGGGAGCCCCGTGATTACGCGGTTGGTTCCTACGAGTCACATTGGTCCCGTGTGAGGTTTTCGTGACACTTACGCGACCGTTGTATGCTCGTTTTATGTTTTTAACCTTCAATGGCATGTTTTTATGCTTAAGTGTAATTATTTGCAAATTTAAGTCGTACACTCCAACCGGGATCCCCGTGACTACGCGGTCGATTCCTACGAGTCACATTGGTCCCGTGCGAGGCATTCGCGACACTTACGGGACCGTTTTATGGTTGTTTTACGTTTTCACCCGTCGATGGCATGTTTATATGCTTAAGTCTAAATTTTAGCAAATTTACATTGTACCCTCCAACCGGAAGCCCCGTGACTACGCGGTCGGTTCCTTTGAGTCACATTGGTCCCGTGCGAGGTGTTCGTGACACTTACGGGACCATTTTATGCTCGTTTTAGATTTTCACCCTTCGATGGCATGATTTTATGCTTAAGTCTATTTTTTTACAAATTTACGTCGTACACTCCAACCAGGAGCTCCATGATTACGCGGTCAGTTCCTACGAGTCAAATTGGTCCCGTGCGAGGTGCTCGTGAGACTTACGGGACCGTTTTAAGGCTGCTTTATGTTTTCACCCTTCGATGTCATGTTTTTATTCTTAAGACTATTTTTTTACAAATTTACGTCGTACACTCCAACCGGGAGCCCCGTGATTACGCGGTCGGTTCCTACGAGTGACATTGGTCCCGTGAGAGGTGTTCATGACTCTTACGGGACCGTTTTATGGTTGTTTTACATTTTCATCCTTCGATGGAATGTTTTTACGCTTAAGTCTAAAGTTTTGCAAATTTACGTCGTACACTCCAACCGGGAGACCCGTGACTATGTGGTGGGTTCCTACGAGTCACATTGGACCCGTGCGAAGTGTTCGTGACACCTTCGAACCGTTTTATGCTAGTTTTACATTTTCACCATTCGATGGCCTATTTTATGTTAAGTCTAATTTATTGCAAATTTACGTCGTATACTCCAACCGGGAGCCCCATGACTACGCGGTCGGTTCCTACGAGACATATTGGTCCCGTGCGAGGTGTTCGTGACTCTAACGGGACCGTTTTATGCTTGTTTTACATATTCACACTTCGATGGCTTGTTTTTATTCTTAACTCTATTTTTTTACAAATTTACGTTGTACACTCCAACCGGGAGCCCCGTGACTACGCGATCGGTTCCTACGAGTCACATTGGTCCCGTGCGAGGTGTTCGTGACTCTTACGGGACTATTTTATGGCTGTTTTACGTTTTCACCCATCGATGGCATGTTTTGATGCTTAAGTCTAAATTTTTGCAAATTTACGTCGTACACTCCAACCGGGAGCCCCGTGATTACGCGGTTGGTTCCTACGAGTCACATTGGTCCCGTGCGAGGTTTTCGTGACACTTACGGGACCGTTGTATGCTCGTTTTATGTTTTTAACCTTCGATGGCATGTTTTTATGCTTAAGTGTATTTATTTGCAAATTTAAGTCGTACACTCCAACTGGGATCCCCGTGACTACGCGGTCGATTCCTATGAGTCACATTGGTCCCGTGCGAGGCGTTCGTGACACTTACGGGACCGTTTTATGGTTGTTTTACGTTTTCACCCGTCGATGGCATGTTTATATGCTTAAGTCTAAATTTTAGCAAATTTACATTGTACCCTCCAACCGGAAGCCCCGTGACTACGCGGTCGGTTCCTTTGAGTCACATTGGTCCCGTGCGAGGTGTTCGTGACACCTACGGGACCGTTTTATGCTCGTTTTAGATTTTCACCCTTCGATGGCATGATTTTATGCTTAAGTCTATTTTTTTACAAATTTACGTTGTACACTCCAACCAGGAGCTCCATGATTACGCGGTCGGTTCCTACGAGTCAAATTGGTCCCGTGCGAGGTGTTCGTGAGACTTACGGGACCGTTTTAAGGCTGCTTTATGTTTTCACCCTTCGATGTCATGTTTTTATGCTTAAGACTATTTTTTTACAAATTTACGTCGTACACTCCAACCGGGAGCCCCGTGATTACGCGGTCGGTTCCTACGAGTGACATTGGTCCCGTGAGAGGTGTTCATGACTCTTACGGGACCGTTTTATGGTTGTTTTATGTTTTCACCCTTCGATGGAATGTTTTTATGCTTAAGTCTAAAGTTTTGCAAATTTACGTCGTACACTCCAACCGGGAGACCCGTGACTATGTGGTGGGTTCCTACGAGTCACATTGGACCCGTGCGAAGTGTTCGTGACACCTTCGAATCGTTTTATGCTAGTTTTACATTTTCACCATTCGATGGCATATTTTATGTTAAGTCTAATTTATTGCAAATTTACGTCGTATACTCCAACCGGGAGCCCCATGACTACGCGGTCGGTTCCTACGAGACATATTGGTCCCGTGCGAGGTGTTCGTGACTCTAACGGGACCGTTCTATGCTTGTTTTACATATTCACACTTCGATGGCATGTTTTTATTCTTAACTCTATTTTTTTTGGAAATTTACGTCGTACACTCCAACCGGGATCCTCGTGACTACACGGTCAGTTCCTACGAGTCACATTGGTCCCATGCGAGGTGTTCATGACACTTACGGGACCGTTTTATGGCAGTTTTATGTTTTCACCCTTCGATGGCATGTTTTTATACTAAAGTTCTAATTTTTTACAAATTTACGTCGTACACTCCAACCGGGAGCTCCGTGACTACACGGTCGATTCCTACGAGTCACATTGGTCCCGTGTGATGTGTTCATGACTCTTACCGGGCCGTTTTATGGTTGTTTCACATTTTCACCCTCCGATGGTATGTTTTTATGCTTAAGTCTAAATTTTTGAAAATTTACGTCGTACACTCCAACCGGGATGCCCGTGACTATGCGGTCGGTACCTACGAGTCACATTGGTCCCATGCGAGGTGTTCGTGACTCTTACAGGACCGTTTTATGGCTGTTTTACCTTTTCACCCTTCAATGGCACGTATTTATGCCTAAGTCTAAAGTTTTGCAAATTTACGTCGTACACTCCAACAGGGAGCCCCGTGACTATGCGATCGGTTCCTACGAGACACATTAGTCCCGTGCGAGGTGTACGTGGCTCTTACGGGACCTTTTTATGCTCGTTTTATGTTTTCACCCTTCGATGGCATGTTTTTATGCTTAAGTCTAAATTTTTGCAAATTTACGTCGTACACTCCAACCGGGAGACCCGTGACTACGCGATCAGTTCCTAAAAGTCACATTGGTCCCGTGCGAGGTGTTCTTTACACTTTCGGGACCTTTTTATGCTCGCTTTACTTTTTCACCATTCGATGGCATGTTTTATGCCTAAGTCTAATTTTTTGCAAATTTACGTCGTACACTCCAACCGAGAGCCCCGTGATTACGCGGTCGGTTCCTACGAGTCACATTGGTCCCGTGCGAGGTGTTCGTGACACTTACGGGACCGTTTTAAGGATGTTTTATGTTTTCACCCTTCGATGGCATGTTTTTATGCTTAAGTCTATTTTTTTACAAATTTACGTTGTACACTCCAACCGGGAGCCCCGTGACTACACGGTCGGTTCCTACGAGTCGCATTGGTCCCGTGCGAGGTGTTCGTGACTCTTACGGGACCGTTTTATGGCTGTTTTACGTTTTCACCCATCGATGGCATGTTTTAATGCTTAAGTCTAAATTTTTGCAAATTTACGTCGTACACTCCAACCGGGAGCCCCGTGATTATGCGGTTGGTTCCTATGAGTCACATTGGTCCCATGCGAGGTTTTCATGACACTTACGGGACCGTTTTATGTTCGTTTTACGTTTTCACCCTTCGATGGCATGTTTTTATGCTTAAGTGTAATTATTTGCAAATTTAAGTCGTACACTCCAACCGGGATCCCCGTGACTACGCGGTCGATTCCTACGAGTCTCATTGGTCCCGTGCGAGGTGTTCGTGACACTTACGGGACCGTTTTATGGTTGTTTTACGTTTTCACCCGTCGATGGCATGTTTATATGCTTAAGTCTAAATTTTTGCAAATTTACATTGTACCCTCCAACCGGAAGCCCCGTGACTACGCGGTCGGTTCCTTCGAGTCACATTGGTCCTGTGCGAGGTGTTCGTGACACTTACGGGACCGTTTTATGCTCATTTTACATTTTCACCCTTCGATGGCATGTTTTTATGCTTAAGTCTATTTTTTTACAAATTTACGTCGTACACTCCAACCAGGAGCTCCGTGATTACGCGGTCGGTTCCTACGAGTCAAATTGGTCCCATGCGAGTTGTTCGTGACACTTACGGGACCGTTTTAAGGTTGTTTTATGTTTTCACCCTTCGATGACATGTTTTTATGCTTAAGACTATTTTTTTAAAAATTTACGTCGTACCCTCCAACCGGGAGCCTTATGATTACGCGGTCGGTTCCTACGAGTCACATTGGTCCCGGGCGAGGTGTTCGTGACACTTACCGGACCGTTTTAAGGCAGTTTTAAGTTTTCACCCATCGATGGCATATTTTTATGCTTAAGTCTATTTTTTACAAATTTACGTCGTACACTCCAACCGAAAGCCCCGTGACTACGTCGTCGGTTCCTACGAGTCACATTGGTCACGTGCGAGGTGATCGTGACTCTTACGGGACCGTTTTATGGCTTTTTTGCATTTTCACCCATCGATGGAATGTTTTTATGCTTAAGTGTAAATTTTTGCAAATTTACGTCGTACACTCCAATCGGGAGCCCCGTGATTACGCTGTCGGTTCCTACGAGTCACATTGGTCCCGTGCGAGGTGTTCGTGTCTCTTACGGGACCGTTTTGTGGTTGAATTACGTTTTCACCCATCGATGGCATGTTTTCCTGCTTAAGTCTAAATTTTTACAAATTTACGTCGTACACTCCAACCGAGATCCCCGTGACTATGCGGTCAGTTCCTACGAGTCACATTGGTCCCGTACGAGGTGTTCGTCAGAGTTACGGGATCATTTTATGCTCTTTTTATGTTTTCACCCTTCGATGGCATGTTTTAATGCTTAAGCCTAATTTTTTACAAATTTACGTCGTACACTCCAACCGGGAGACCCGTGACTATGCGGTCGGTTCCTACGAGTCACATTGGTCCCGTTCGAGGTGTTCATGACACTTTCGAGACTGTTTTATGCTCATTTTACGTCTTTACTATTCGATGGCATGTTTTATGCTTAAGTCTAATTTTTTGCAAATTTACGTCGTACACTCAAACCGGGAGCCCCGTGACTATGCGGTTGGTTCCTACGAGTCACATTGGTCCCGTGCGAGGTGCTCGTGACACTTACGAGACCGTTTTATGGCTGTTTTATGTTTTCACCCTTCGATGGCATGTTTTTATGCTTAAGTGTAACTTTTTACAAATTTACGTCGGACACTCCAACCAGGAGCCCAGTGACTACGCGATCGGTTCCTACGAGTCATATTGTTCCCGTGCGAGGTGTTCGTGAATCTTACGGGACCGTTTTATGGCTGTTTTACATTTTCACCCATCGATGGCATGTTTTGATGCTTAAGTCTAAATTTTTACAAATTTACATCGTACACTCCAATCGGGAGACCCGTGACTACGCGGTCGATGCCTACGAGTCACATTGGTCCCGTGCGAGGTGTTCGTGACACTTTCAGGACCGTTTTATGCTCGTTTTACGTTTTCACCATTCGATGGCATGTTTTATGCTTAAGTCTAATTTTTTGCAAATTTACGTCGTACACTCAAACCGGGAGCCCTATGACTAAGCGGTCGGTTCCTACGAGTCACATTGGTCCCGTGCGAGGTGTTCGTGACACTTACGAGACCGTTTTATGGCTGTTTTATGTTTTCACCCTTCGATGGCATGTTTTTATGCTTAAGTGTAATTTTTTACAAATTTACGTCGTACACTCCAACCGGGATCCCCGTGACTACGTGGTCGGTTCCTACGAGTCACATTGGTCCCGTGCGAGGTGTTCGTGACTCTTACGGGATTGTTTTATGGCTCTTTTACGTTTTCACCCTTCAATGGCACATTTGTTTGCTTAATTCTATTTTTTTACAAATTTACGTCGTACACTCCAACCGGGAGCCCCGTGACTACGCGGTCAGTTCCTACGAGTCACATTGGTCCCGTGCGAGGAGTTCGTGACTCTTAGGGGAGCGTTTTGTGTTTGTTTTATGTTTTCACCCTTCGATGGTATGTTTTTTTTGCTTAAGTCTAACATTTTACAAATTTACGTCGTAAACTCAAATCGGGATCCCCATGACTACGCGGTCGGTTTCTACGAGTCACATTGATCCCAGGCGACAAGTGAATAAGATGGGCAATCACAAATTACAAACCCAAGAATAACTTTCGAACCATGACTAATTTTTATTCCCATTTTCACATCTCTCCTATTCAGCGCGGAGTAATCAAGAATAACTTTAAGGTAATAAACAAATGGTTACCAATTAGTTTAATGTGGACCATTGCAGAGAAATTGACATGCCTTAAACCTAGAAAGTGGTAATCCATTGGATAATGCCTTTTTCTTCTAATGTTCACCCTAACTATTTTTTGTTCAAAAGTTATGTACTGCCCCCCCCCCCCCCCACCCCCCGGGGAAGTGACAAGAAACAAATGCGCCAACAATACCACCAAGAAGTGACAATTATTTCGTACCTTTACTCCAATTTGGTTCTACTTTCAAATTAGCATATCTCAAACATATTGGGCATAAATAGGATCTAAACCCAATAGAATTAAAATTATGGGGTTTAGAAATAAATAGGATCCAAACCCAAAATAATTACAAAATTGAATCAATGCATATTTAACCTTATAATAAAGTTCATCAGGGGTTTGTCCATTACCTGAATATTTTATTACACCCAACGCCAATCAGAACCTTCCTTATGCCAGCAGCGATGCAGTTTCAGATTATGTTTGATAGTAGTTCACCCCCAACATCAATGTATCCTATGACAGTAAAAACAATAATGAATTTTTTGCAAACAGTTTTGTTCAATTAAAAAAATGGTAGAACAAAAAAAAAACAAATTCAAAACCAAAGGAAGAAAACCATAGCTTTTTCAAAAGAGGGGCCCACAGACACCTAACTTCTTAATATTGCGCTAGAAATTGTGAACTTGAAACAACATTAAAAAAATTGTAGTATCTTAAACATCTAAATCATTCAGTAGATGACAATAAATTTTTTCCACATCACTACCATATTTATAGAACTCAATCCAGAGCTGGGATTACTATTCTCATCTACAAAGAAAACACACAAATTTTGAGGTTAAACTAATTTTTGTATCATGATACTTCATTTTAACCTGAAAACCTCTTATATAGCATCATGCGTTCAAAAAATGGGGAGAAATAGATGAATATACCTGATTTGCTAAACCTTATAAATTCAAATATAATCACCAAATCAGTACCTGCAAAACCAAAACACAAAATATGAAAAATGAACAACTTTAAATGAAAAATCCATAGCCCTAAACATTTTCAACACAAAATAACCCTACCTTTGAGGCAAATGGAATTACTTCAATCATCAAACCTTTCTCATACTCCTGTAGAAAATAAATTTCATTTGAGGCAAATGGAATTTCTCATACGCCTGTAAAAAATAACCCTACCTTTGAGGCAAATGGAATTACTGCAATAATCTAAACTATATTGTAAATACATTCATATATATATATATATATATATATATATATATATATAGAGAGAGAGAGAGAGAGAGAGAGAGAGAGAGAGTACCTGGTTTGGGGAGCTCATGGAGAGGAGGATGGGGGATGCGGCGGGGTGGGGAGGAGCAGGGGTACATCGGGGTGGGTGTATGGGTGGGATGGGGTTGGGCAGCGCAGGGGTGAGGCAGGGGTGGGCGGCGCAGGGGTGGGGTGCGGCGGGGCAGCGCAGGGAGAGGAAGGTGGGGCGGCGGAGAGAGGGGAAAGAGAGATCGGGATGGAGACGATTTGAGAGCTGAGAGCAAGAGAGAGAGAGCGAGAGTGAAATGTTAGGGAAATTGGAGGAATGAAAATTTTTGATGGAAAAATACACAAAAGGGTCGGAAACATCCGTCCCTTTTAGTATAGCAAAAGGGTCGGATTTTAAAAACCGTCCCTTTTGCTATATCAAAAGGGACGGTTTTAAAATCCGTCCCTTATTTTTGTTTGGTAAAAAACTAAAGTTTTGGGATATACCAAAAGGGACGGATTTTTAAACCGTCTCTTTTACTATACAAAATGGGAAGGATTTTAAAAATTCGTCCCATTTGGTATAGTAAATGAGACGGTTTAAAAATCCGTCCCTTATAATAGCCAGCAAAAAATTAGTGCAAAAAATCCCATATACTTTAAGGGACGGTTTTAATTACCGTCCTATTTGATACATATCAAAAGGGACGATTTTTAAAAACCGTCCCTTTTGCTACTATAAAAAATGACGGTAATTAAAACCGTCCCTTTTGATATAGCATAAGGGACAAAATGACACGGCCGTCCCTAATACTCCCATCCCTAATATTCATTTTTCCTGTAGTGTGGCTTCTACGGGGTTCTTTCAGGATTCTTAGTGGTTTCAAGCAGATCACACCAGAGCAAGAGTTGTCTTTAGTAAAAATTAAATCAAAGTGGTTGCGATCTCGTACATTGTTACTGTTCATTACCACAAGCTTCTTTACCGCAGATTCAACAACATACCTGAAGATCGGAATGTTGTTGTCCATTTCCATCTCATATGGAAGCTCAAATCAATATCATCTTTGTGCATCTTAACCTGAAGTTGAACAAGGAACCTATCAACTCTAGACTGATCCCAAAACAAAGTTCAAATATTCCATGAAGTATACTGTATATCAAAGGACATAATGAATAAAATCAGATAGTGGAGATCTTGAAGAGAATGAAGAAGAGAAAGGCAAAGAATATGAAGAGGAAAAGGTAATCTATGAAAACAAAAAACTTCACGTGCATTAAAGTTGGACATTTTCTTTCTTAATAATATCATGAGGTAAGCCTGAAGTTTTAATTATGCTTTGCATTGTTTTTCTTTTGGGGGAGAGAAAGGTATTAGTAATGCTTTGTTTTGGATGGGTATTAATATTTATACAAATCAATGTTTATAACCTCTGCGTGCTTAAAATTTACGTTTACAATTTTTTGGGTTAAGAAGAGAGGTGTGCCGAGTCATTTACAACCTATATTAGTCAATGTTTTGAATATCATACTTGAAGAATGATTTTTTTAGCCGTAATCATGTTGAGGATCAGAATTCGAAATTACGTTCGTGTTTCACACATGTTTTAGCATATGTTGTCGTTTGGTGTTACATTCACGAATGAAAATTTATATTGAAAGTTCATTATGTTCAGGTACCAAAGTGGTATGGTTGTGTCTTAGAATTATTCCTGCTATTTAGTTTCATCTTTCTTCTTATTGACTTATTGAAAATTTATATTGCAAATTCATTTTGTCCAGGTCCCTTAAAAATATTTATCAACTCATTTTTTTCACTCAAACTAAAAGTGAATAAAATCCGAAACAACCATGATTCCAATCACATATCTTGTATTCATAGATACCAAATATGTTAGTTAAGGATTTAATTGTTACATCTCTTTGTAAAAGAGAGTTATTAAATTTTGGGGGGACTGTTATTAGACATTTTTTATAGAAAGCTATTTATTTTCAAATTAAAGCATGCTTATTATATGCCACATTGTTACACTTATTTTGTTGCCTATTCTATTTGAATAAATGTTTCTTTTGAAGCATATATGTCCTAAGATGCTAAATTTGATTATTTTTGAAGGACACCATATAATATTTTGGATGATGAGCTTTGAATTTTAGTATGCTAAAATGATTTTATGATCTCACCGGTTCAATAAAGATGTGGAAGAAGATGACTCGGGTACTACTTTTAGAGGAAATTGGTGGCAAGGTATGATAATGGTCTAATCGGTGAAATGCAGACAAATTAATGGTAATAATGGTTTGGAGTGCATTGGATTTAATTGTGACTCTAAATTGAGTGGTATGTTAGGCACGATAAATTTATCGTATACTTCTTTCCTTTTTAACTTCATAGTTCACATAGAATACAAACATTAATACAGTCCAAATTTTTTTTATCTAATTTTTTATTTTACTTTCAGGACACAGAGCATCCTTTTTTACAGTGGTGTTAGTGTCCCATTCACCTACTTTCGCGTGTGGTAGAAGCTTTTAGGCTCAACGTCCATGAAATGGGCCTGCAAATCAAAGCCAAGAGATATTAACAGAGCATCCCTTTCTGATGATTGGAGAAGCTGAAAGTGCAAAGGGGAATATGGATTTTTAATTTCTACTCTTTTGGTGCCAAAGAGATAATATGCCTTTGTGGCGATGAGTTTGAAGTATAGACATTTAAAATTATTATATAGCAATTTTATTTTTATATTATATGTTCATTATGTTCAAGTTGCCAATAGTGGCATGTTTTGCATAAATGTCTATTCTATTTTTGTATAACGGCAAATTGATGTGTTTGTTTATAAGATGTCCAAGATGGACTATTAGCATTATTGTTGTAGTATAATTTGTATCATAAATAGATGGATAGTCGTATAAATAATGGAGCTACTGCCTAATTTTTTTAAATTTTCAACACTGAATTTTGTTTGGAGATGGATATTTCTATATTATTGAGCCACTGGATGGATTATTTTTTTCTTATATTTTTACCTTTATCTATATTGAAAATAACTTTTTGGACTTAAAATTATATAGATTAAATATTTTTCCTTAAATTTTGAAGTTTTTTATATGTTTTTACAAGGTGATGTTGTTTTGTTGGTGAACGAATTTTTTTTTGTTTTAAAATTGCCTACTTCAGATATTTTCAACGTTTTGCGATTACGTATTGTGGAAATTTTCGACGTGCCTTCAGGAACGGGCATACACTAGTCTGTATATATATATATATATATATATATATATATATATACAAACACACACAACAACAATAACAACACCAACAACAACAACCCTGGAATGTCCACCACAATGCATACATACTTTACTATCAAATCCAGGTACCTCTCGTACCAAATCAAGGACCATTGGTTCAGAATGACACCTCGAACCATAAATCAAATAAAAACATAATGGAGGTGAACATAGTCCTAAGCCTTTAGGCTACACACGTATCGAAGGAACGCAAATGACAGGTACACCCTATCATACGCATAAATAGTGCTCCACCTTAAGTCCTATGCTCTGGGGCACACATCCAGACCTCGTCAACATCGGTGAGATGAGATCGCCCACTGTGCGAAACCTCCCATGATAGCAAGAAGTGTATGTATGCTCACACACAAAAGAAATCACATAATAGGCATACCCACAACCTATAAATATCTCCAGTACGTAGCATATATTTCAGGAATAACCAATGTAGTAAAGATTCACACCTATTGTTCATTTCGTATTTTTCGAGTATCACTCACTACCTGAAGGGTCCTAGTTATCTCTTAAGTAATTTCAGTAGTTAAAACGTCACTAACCTAGTGGTATCAATATGAGGTTATAGTTTACACTTTCGTAACCCGATTTGTAAATTCCCGATACATAACATAACCATTTAATTCCATAGGCCATTGTCTCATATTACACTCACTAGGGCTAAGCTAAAGCTTTAATTATAGGTCTATTGATATTCTTTAAATCCTCATATTATTAATAAACCACCACCAACGTTCCATGTAATTTATGGCACACAAAACCTAGCATATAAACCAAGTTTCACATTTTAGTAGTAGTCTACTAATCAACAGATTTGATTCATCGATTGATACATCCATCGATCGACATTAATGGGTCGATCGATCGATACCTGCTTTAATAAGATTCAACGAAAATGTATTTCTTCCAATGTCAACATATTTAACCTCCATGAAACCCTCCCTAACTCCCAAATAAAGTAGCCAAGCCTTATGTTTGGAGGTCTGATTATTGTTTTTTGAAGTTGGAGTTGTTCTTTCCTTTCTCTGATCTTAATTTCGGTGATGACATTGGTGAAAAAAGGTGTAGAATGGCTTAAGGAGCCTCTCCTCTTCCTCTACTATGGAGTCCTTATCTCCCAAGTATTATAACCCTAGCCTCTACCACAAATTGGCTAATACAACACTTGGAACTTCGTAGGTTTTCCAACCCTAAACTCCCAAATGACCAAAACACCCTTACATGGTGTCGGGTTGTTTTAAAAATGCCCTCGGACATAATTAATACACCCGGGTACACTATTCCACCTATTTCAGCCAACTCAGAATCAACCGTGACCTCAAAATCGATCTCTGAGTCACTCTACATAAATTTTCAATTTCGACCTTAGCCTAGTCTACATATGACTCCCGGTCTAGATATTACACAGTCCCATATATACTACTCTCTATGACGTATAATAATTACCACATGTTATTTACTACACACTTAGTAAATTTATCCCATAAATTTTAATGATAATATCACTCGATAAATATTTAATAACACACAATATTTTATTTTAATTAAATCAATGTAAATGTGTATTAAAAAAATAACCCAATATGTCAAATTCAAAATATTGAGAAATACAGGGTGTTACATCCATATGGTACGTTCATTAAACCTATCTTGCAACTTTAAGTTCTCCTTCTTCAACTTCAATGACTTAGCCCATAACTCCGAAAAAGAAACCTGAAGCTAACTCTCCTCATCTTCTTCTACATATTCTTTAACCTCATTCTTATCACCACTCACTTTGGAAGCACACGACTTTGCCTCTAAATTATCATGCACACAATTATCATCAATAAAATATTTTTCATTTCGATTAACATGACTAGCCATAAATATTTTTCAATTACGCTCAATGGGGGAATCAAGTTCCTCATTCAATTCATTATCTCTAAGGGTAGCATTATATTTGTTAGTCATCTTGCCTTACTTCTATATCTTAGTAGGACACTCAGTTTCCCTGTGTCCATAAGCCTAACACCTAAAACATATATCCAACTCATTCATATTAACATTCTCATTATGATTCATAAGAAAATTTTCAACCATGTTAAACCTTTTTTCTTCTTATTAACCTAAGAGTTTTGTTCTTTAAACTTAAGAAAGTTTTTAAACTTCTTATCAAATACGAACATATCATCAGACTCATCATCCAAATTATGTGTTTCCTCCCTTAGGGATTTCAAAAAGGTTCCATTGTCTTTCTTCTTATTATTTTGAGGAAACATGTCGATTTATAGATTACCCATAAGCTCCTCGAGTTTTGTAGAGTCAATATTACAAAAATAATTCAAAACAATGACTTTAGGATTAAATTTTTCTGGTATGGACTTTAATATTTTCTTTATAACCATTTTCTTCATAAACTTGGTGTCGGGTATTCTCTCTCCCAAGTTAAAAGATGAGCTAACAATATCATATAGGATAAATAGATCTCGTTGAATATTTCATTATCCTCCATCTTAATGGTTTCAAATAAAGTGGTGAGGTTTAGGAGTTTGGAACTTTACTACTTTTTCATGTTAGTGTTCCAGCTACTTTTCTAGTTGTTGCGAACTGGGATTGTGTAACACCCCGTCTAATTAAATATCGAGTAGCTACTCCTATATTAAATTGATACAGCATATCAAGTTGGTTCAGTCTTAGCATCACTGTCGAAAACAATTAATTTATTACTAGCCACCTAATATTTGAAAAGAGAGATATGCCAAATTTTATTAATTAAGCTGACATAAACCAAGTAATTAAGTCAACAACCATTTATCGTATAAACAATCCCAAATGACTAATCAACGAAAAGAAATAAAATGAGTCTAGAGTAAACACTCCAATAATAATACCAGAGTAAAATAAAGTCCTGATATAAGAGTCTTAATAAATAAACCCAAATTTGAAATAAAAATAAAAGTATGAGGATGCTATCTCTAAAAGGAAATGGGAAACATGACCTAACAGATGAGTCATCCTGAGTAGAGTCAAGTACATAATATGAAGGGGTCTAATACCGAGACCCTGTAACTTTCACAGCAGATACAACACGCCAATGTAAGGGAACTCCTATGCTTGGCATCCCTGTGGCTGTAATAAAATAAATATAGAAATGTATAACACGTGATATAGAGTGGTTCGACTATAAAAAGAGCCTATGTCCACTTTGGTGCCACAATCTCATTATTCACGTGTAATAGTAAAAGATTTGGTGGCCTTTCGAGTCGTACATTAGATAAGTAAGGCTTAATATATGAACATATGGGTTCTCTGCTGAGATGGATGCGCCGTGATCAGCAGGGACAGAGGGGAGGTAACTTTAGGGGCCGATGTTTCGAATGTGGAAAGAATGGCCATAGGCGCCAGGATTGCCCATAAGGAAATGGGGACCCACAACAGCAGGGTGCCCGTAATGAGCCGCAGGGGCCACTTTTTCTAGTCGCCCTCAAGAGTATTGTCTAAGGAAAAGGATTGCGAAGGAAATTAAGTAATTGAAAAAACAACACAAGGATAATCGTGAAAAAGAGATTACTCGTGTTATGTTTCGATGCTTGACCTGTAACTCGATGCAAGGGTTAACATTATTGGATTTGAATGATGTTTCATGGTTAATTAATAAGAATTTTAAAGAGATTAATGAGATGATGGATTCACTCAGTAATATGTCCGCCTATGTCAACAATCAGTTGGTTGAGTGTGTTTTTACTCGACATATATTGTGGGGAGCCAATAACAAGGGGGTTGAGGGATCCGAGCTTCCTCCCGATTATGCCGGTTCATGGCCATCCCCTCCAAGACTTGGAGGCAAGAGTACGCATCACGCATGTGTCTTTCTTCAATGGTATGGTCTCTGCCTATTTAGTGAAACACTATTTGGCAACTAGTATTTAAATCTTTCCCGTTGAGGAGGTTTTTACTCCCACTAGATCGAACGCCCATGTGTGGAATGGGAAAGGAGTAGAGAGGGAGTGTAGGTCCACCGAGGGGATATGAATCATATTCTTATAGATTTGGCATGCCTTGTATTTTTTAATGAACTTCGTAGAGTCTTTCTCCATAGTGGGACAAAATATCCCATATTCATTAGTTGGTAATTATTGGATCTTTTTCCAATTCCAATCTTAGATCATAAGATCCAAACAAATCCTGAATACAGAAGTAATCAAACCAATCCTAGATCGTAAGACCCAAGCAAATCCTGGATATTTTAATATCCAAACAAATCCTAAATAGGGAAGTATTCAAACTAATCCTGGATCATAAGACCCAAACAAATCGCACCTAAAATGTTTTCACAAAACAAAATAGATTTGGAAGAAAACGGGTCAGAGCCCGAGGTGAAAACAGTTTAAAAGTTTAGCAAGTGTTTAAATTACAGTTAAACAACACATATTATAAACATGTTAGTTGCATACTCTCACATGAGTTTCTCACCTCTCAACTAATGTGCACGCCTAGCGTATTCCCTTAACCCATCCTAGTTATGACGCTAACTATTCTGTACCACTCCTGCTTTTGCACTCTCGCATAAGGTGTCTACTAGTAACACCCAGCCAAGTTATATTCATAACCCATATTCACATTCATTAAATTACTTATCTCCAGTGTTACTTACATTCTCACATTCTTTATCCATTACAGTATCATAGTTATTCACATCTACTAAGTAATAGTGAACCAGTCACAAGCACATATATAAATCACTCTCAGTATATATATACATATAAGGCACCCCTAGGCTAAGCTGCGGTGCACACATACTCTGCTATCAAATCCATGTACATCATGTACGTAAGGATCACGTGCTCCAAATCACTCAGGAATAGTCAGAATACAAATCACACATATTAGAGGCGAATATAGGTCACATGCCTATGGGTCACGCATATACCTACGCTCCCATGGTCAGCTGACTTATCAACTCATAAATAAGTCATTCATAGTCTTATGTCCTTAAGGTACCAATATAAATCCCCCCCAAAGGCACACAAATATAAGATGGCCCTTTTCCCAAAAACCGACCTCCTGTGATAGCAAGTATGGTAGGTATGTCACACACATAAGAAATCCATACACTAGGCATTCACACAATCTAAGTAATCATATTTCAATATATATACACACATTCTATCTATTTAGTCTCGTACGTAGTAAGTTTATCCCGAACATCATACGTAAATATATATATTTAACTTGATAACTCTCTCGTCGTATCAATTTGAGTACCTAAACATATCCCTAAAGGTTACTAGGTCTCCTATTAGTTTCTAATATTATCTCAATAACTTAAATCCCCTCCGTTACTGTTCTTATCCTTACCTCATAATTTATTCCCATTGTAGTTTCAATTCAAATGATTTCTAACCGTACCTCACTCGGTAGTCACTCGTAAGCAACAATGTTCAATTCCCTAAGGTAATCATTTTTTTTTCTGGGCTTCAACTAAGACCCTACTGACCTTAACTAAGTCCCACAATATCATATTAATTACCCTAAGAATCATTATCGACTTTGGTATTTTCCTTAAACCTTAAAGGGAAGAAATTATCAAAAATCAGAAGAGGTCGATCGATTGAAGAAAATGGGTCGATCGATCGATCAGTCGATCGATCGACATTCTTGAGTCGATCGATCGATTAAGCAAGTAGTTGCCCAGAATTTCCTTAAACAGTGATGGGTTTCCTATTTTTACACCTCTAATTCTTCATTTCAACGTCCCAAACTCCCAACCAAGTATATTAATAATCCTAACAACATGTTTGCATAATTTCCAACATTTTAGAATCATCAAATCACAATAGGACATTAAATTCTTGGATCAATTCACATAATTTTCGTATAAAAACCCTAATTATCCTATTTCTTCAAGAACACTATAAAATTCATTACAAATTCATAATTCTCTACACATGGGTCATGATGTCGTGGCTGCTAAAATCTCAGAAGTTAATCTACATGCAAAACCTACCCAGATTATGATTTCAATTCTTCAAATCCATTCAATTATCATTATTTAAGGTTATTCTTCAATTCTAACCTAACACGGATGATATATGCACTAATTTATTGTGAGTTAAATCACTTTCCTGGTAATGAAGATTCTGATCCTTTAAAGTAGATGGTATAGAAATGCTTCTCTCTTTCTAATCTATCCGATTATGGTGACAGTGGTGCAAAATATCCAAAGATGGTGGTTCTCCTTTGGTAACTTCCTCCACTTCATCTCTAATGGATATATGTGAATCTTGGTGATGGAAACCCTAAGGCTCTAACCTATTGGATGATAAATCTTTCTAAAATTCGTGGGTTACTATTCACCAAAAATAGGAATGACTAAAATACCCTCCCGGGTTTCCGGTTAGGCCTAATAATGCCCCGGGACCCAAACTAAACCCCCCGCTAGTGTTTTCTGACTATCTCGACCCTTTCGGACATGTTGGCCCACTCAAAATGCTTATACAAATGACCTAACAATAAAATACTTTTAAATATATTAAATTGGGTCCTAACACGACTAACACGCGCGTCCCAACTGAATTACTAAAACTGTCATATTTTTAACTCACGATAATTTTAATAAATTCAATAATCACATATTACCATGATCACTCAGTAATATTCAAATTTATCATCATATTTAAATACTAACTCTCATCTCGCTAGATATTTAAATCTGAATTAATTATCCCAAATTAATTAAATTAATACCATAATTAAAAGCAATTTTATTTAATTAGACTCATAATTAAAAGCCCTAAAAATACGGGGTATTCCATACTTCCCCCCCTAATAATGGAATTTCATCCCGAAATTCAGAAAGTAAGGCATACCTGGAAAAATTAGGTATCCTTTGGTACTCAAAATGAAATAGAAAAAAAAAGCTCAATCACTACAGCCCTTGCTTCACAATAATCTTATTGAAAACTCTTAACACTCTATCAGTTATAGAGTAACACTTCAATAAACGCACCTCACGTTTTGCTCTTACTAAACAACATTCGAATAAGAATAGCCTATACACCATTGGCCGCATTATCTCAATATTTTTTGTGACTTTGCACCTCACTTCGTATTATCTCCCGCGTTTATTAAAACACAAAACTCCCATCCTGGAAGAAACCATAAAACATCTGACTACTCTTGTCCATTCTTTGAATTTCTATTCCCAGCGTTGTGACTTTTATACAAGGGAAAGCCACTTCAGATGGTTAGTGATTAACCCCTCATAGTCATCGGACTCCAACTTCCATCAAATCGAAAAGTCTGATACTCCGCTCACCTCTAAGCATCCAGAGTAAGAATAGTAAGGTTTATCCACACAATCCTCAATAATCACCTTGTCCACTATAAATAGGTACGGGTGCTTTCTCATAACTTTCATATTAGGTAATATCCTCTCCCCATTACCATATTATAGTTCCCTTACTAAAATGAAATGATCGTAATGAATCCAAAACTACTTTCATACAGTTCCACCAGTCCTTAATCACCTTGCGCCTATTCCTCGGTCTATAGGTGATACAACTTTCTCAAAATGAAACTATTCCCACTACTTCCTTAAACCTCATATTGAAGGTGGGTTTCGGGTATCTGATCTTAGTTCGGTTTAATACTGGTTAAGGCCACATACCGACGTGGTCACTATCTAATAGTGTAAATCACCCAAGGATATAAAAATTCCTTTCGTTCTTGACAACCCGTTCCACACATTCGAAGGAACTCGTCACTTATCTTTATGATTGCAACCCATCCAATAAATTTACCAACTTGACTCTTCCACTTCTGGAACCATCGCCTCGAAACCAAGTTTCTGGTTGATACCCTTACTCCAACCCACTTCTATCTATAAGTGGTGCACGTTGGGGCTACTAATTATGTCCCGCTCAACACCGACTTCCACTCATAACTCCTACCATTAAGTGGTACTTAATTACTCTCTTCTTCCCTCGGCGTATACAAAAAGTTTCGATCCGTGCACTTTTCACCACATTGTGCACATCTGGACTCTTTATACCTTATTGACACCCTCACTCTATTTATGCTTAAACCACCCTCAACATTCGATTTGGGTGGAATTTTTGCTCCAAATCTCCCATAATAGTTAAATATTTGTCTTTTCAAGGGATACCCCTTTTTATATGGCTTCCCACTTCCCTTCAACTAATTTTGGATGTACTACTGTGATTGCACATGAATCTATAGATTTTCGTCCTTCTCACGATGCTTAATCCACTCTACCACTTCCATTTCGTTATTTCCACAAGTAAGAATTTCACCCATCTATGTCTCTTCTTCCGACGATCCTGACACCAGCAAACTAAGGTGTCCATACACCCTATACATCGTGCAAACGGGCTTAAAAATCACATATGCTTCATAAGTACTCCAAACTGTTTATTTTCCCTGCATTTGCAATGTGGCTACACCAATTTGGGTATTCTCAATCACCCCTGAATTCAAAATTCTAAATCCTCCTAAACATCATTTCATCCTTCAACCCGCCAAAATAAAACAAAATTATCGGTAGTTCCTCACCACATAACTGGCTCTACGGGCCTTGTATCGTAATTTACCCTTTCAACTTTCAGTTATAACTAAATACTTCCATAACGATCAGGTACTCAAATCATGGAATAATGGCCAAACATCTCCTTAATGCTAACCTTACGCTAAGTTTCATGCTAGGGATGTCTCGCAAAGAGAAATCCAAATAAGGAATCCCACCGATACACTACTACCTAGCATTGTCGGTCATCAGAATCCGTTATGCCCTCAGTCCATAACATGTACCCCTATATTCCCATCTCTTGATAACAACGTTACATATCCTTCTGCAATTACACTTAAACAAGAAAATCCTTCTGAAAGACTCTATCACTTAACATTAATGGTACTCACTTTCCATAAACATGATGCAAAGATAATCGAGGCTCTCAAAATCCCGTCCCCAGACATACAACTATGAGTATTAACTCCCACGTCTCTAAAGGGTGATATAACAATGCACTCTCCTTATTACCACATTCTGAGCGTTAATTATAATAAGCAGCTAAATCTTTTCGCTGAACAGTAAACTAAGTACACTCTGAATCATATCAATAAAGTCCCTACACATAGCGGGAATAATTATTCTAGACCATTATACTTTTCGAAGTCTCAACAATATATATATATATATATATATATACACACTAGGGTATGCCCCTGCCTGAAGGCAGGACGGAAATTTTCAAATAATATATAATCGCAAAATGGAGAAAATTTCCAAAGAACATAACCGTCGTACGATAAAAAAAATTCGTTCTTCAATAAATCAAATTATAATTTTGCATTGTAATTTTTTACATATAATTAAGAGAAGTAAATAATTTTGAAAAACTGGGCAACATTTCGTCTAATTATAGGACTATCCAACTTGCTTAAACATAATTAAACAATCACACCAACAATTAGTCCATTTTCGACATCCTAAACAACATCGTCATAACTAATGTACGGATTCTTATTAATTTCAACAACATTAGACTCAAATCCATAATGATAATTGGGGAAATGATTACGAAAAGTATAAAGTATACAAACGATCATATAAAGTGTCTTCACCATTGAACAAAGTGAACATTATGTTGGCACCAATACGATCGCAACATCGGAAAAATTGATGTTCCAAACTGTATTGAAGATGCGCATCTTGAACCTCCGCACATCAATAGCTTTGGAGCAAGTTGTAAACTCCAAGCCTAACACAATTACTCTTATAAAATGGGGCAATCTCCATAAAGCATAAAAATTATGTTATTTTAATAATTAAATAAAATTTGGGGCAATCTCAATTACTTTAGTTATTTATTTTTATAAAATGTACATTATTTTTATCCAAAAAAAAATTAATGTTACCTATATTAAATAAAAAATGGAATTAAGTTTTTATAAAAACTCGACAAACATTTATTTCGTGGTACGATTAATTCACAATTTTACTCGTATTATTTGTGTCAAATAGTATTTTAAGGGTGTCTGAAAAATTATAAGTCATGTTATTCATATGGTGCATTGAAATCTAAAAATGTTAGTAATGTATTAAAGTCAAAATTTAATTTCTTACAAAAAAAACATTTTTTCAAAAAAATTATGATTATAAAAAATATATAAAACAAAGTATGAAAACTACATTTTAAAAAAAAGTTATGTTTCATAAAAAAATCAGGAGTAATGTTTTTAAAAAAATATAATCGTACAAAAATTTCGTCCAATGTTTATTAAAAAATTGATATTATGTTTTTTTTTAATATAATATCAACTTTTTTCAAAATGAATAATGAAACAATTTTTTTATTCACGTCCAATTTAATAAAAAAATAATATAAAGATCAAAATACGTAATGTGTTCAACTTTTTTTTCTATAGATATGAATTTACTTGTACCTAATGATAAAGTGGATGGAATGGGTTTAGAGAGAGGTGGTGACAATCCCATGTGGTTACAAATTTTCTTTTCATCCTAGAACAATCCTATTTCCTTTTTGCTTACATATATGAGTGTTGCAATCTCTCTGTCCCTCTTGTTCAATTTTTAAGATTTGCGTTATTTCTTTCATTTTGTCATTACCACCATGACATTTTCCATTCTTTATCATGCATTTACACTCTCACACACAATCATATATATACAAAGGGTGTTAACTTGTTCGTCTGATGTGTGTTAGCCTTTAGTTATTATTTTTTTGTCCGCCAGCTGCCTTGGGCATTTGTGTAAATTTTACCTGGTGTCACTTCTCTTCTCTTCTGACTAACAAACAATTTTTAACCATAATCATAGCCTTTAGAGATGAGATACTATTGATTTTGACCGGCTATAGGTACACTTTGGAGTGTCTTCTCATATAAAATATTCTTGGCACGTAATCGTGACGTAATATTCACAATCTAGTAATTTAAAAAGAAAGAACAATTGGTAAAAAAAATATAAACTACGTTTAAAAAATAAATATATAAATTTATACAATGCGAAACGTTCATGAACCAAATCATCCACTAAAAGTTCATGAATGAAATAAAAAAAATTATTCTCACAATTCTGATTTAAAAAAATGTCGTAAGCGAAATTGATAAAATCAACATTAAATCAAAAAAGTGACCTTCGCAATATTTATAGCCACATCCACTAACATGCAAAATCAAACACCAGACACTCAATGAAAAATGAGAATACATATGCATAAAAATTATAAGCTCGTAAATAGAAATTATGAAACTAAAAAAGGAACAGATAAAGAAGTCATATATCACATGGAAAGTTGTTTTGATCTAGAGAAAAAAATTAGAATTTTCAATAGCTTTATAAAAAATCTTCAACAATATTCTACGAAAAAAAACATACAAAACAACTAAATTAGGCACCCACTAAACAACAATATATTATCTATACACACACTAATTTAAGGCCAAAAACATACCTTCGTTAAAAAACAGTTCAACAGAACCAAAGATAAAAAGAAAATATATAAACCAACAGAGATAGAGTAGAGAATGAGACTTTGAACCCCAAATATATCAAGATAACCCCAAAATTATGGTCTCTCTTTTGAAATCAAGAACCATGATCAGCAAACAGTTATTCATCCCCAAAAACCTCAACCAAAACCATAAAGAAAAAGGATGTAATTGAGAGAGAATTGTGAGAGTACCTGATTATATAAATACCAATAAAAAATAAAATAATAAAACCCCAGATTAGAGACAAAAACATAATAACATGGTTGATAAATATATCTTAAACCCAAAAAAATTGAATATCCATTATTCAAGCTCCGAAATCCAGAATAAAGATCCCTATACAATAAATTGAAACCCGAAAAACTGATTTCACCAATGAATATATAGCAAATGTTTCAAGAAAGAATACCTTCCCCTGTTCCCCTATGAAAAGTAAAACGAAACAAAAAAAATGGAAAACAAAAGATAAAGTGGAAGATCGGTTCAAACCGTGATGGACCAAAATCTCCAAAGGTGTTCTAGGCGTGATTAGATCCACAAAAGAATGCACCAATGCTAGAGAGAGAGAAAAATAGAGGAATATTCGATGTTCATAAGTTTCCCCATTATAGGACCTGCCCGAAGCTTAAAAAACAAAACCAAAAAAACAGAGAACGTGATTCAAACTTTGTTAGATGAACAAACTCTATTAGATTTAAACTTTCCAACCCATTCTCTACAAAGTACAAATAAAAAGTAATCCATATAATGAACCTAAGCCGGAAACCATATCTGTATCATCATCGCTGAAGACTTTCAAGCCCGACAAAACGTAAGTTTAAACCCCAAACAAAGTTTAACCAAGATGGAGAAGGAGTGTTAAGATAGATGGGGAAAATACCATGGATTGTTCGTACCAAACCTAGACCATCTTTGTATCATCACTGCAAAAGACCATCTCTGTATCATCACCGCATTACAACATCCCAAAAACCCACTCAAACCTGCACCGGTGTAGGGGACTCCGATCTGATCCCTTATCTGAACAAAGTCAGTTTTTGGAACCCTATCTAAATAAATGAAATGAAACTGAAGTTGGTTTTTGTTCAGACACAACAAAAAATGACACAAAATCACATAAGAGCAGAAGATAGAAAAACCTTTCATCTTCGTATAATGGCCAAATTGAGGCCAATAGAGAGAGAAATGAAATTTAAAAGATGAGTGAGTCCAAATGGATGCAAATGGAGAGACAGAAACACGTGGGTTTCTTTTGTTTCCACGGGTCACAATAGATTTAGGTCTCCCCTTGCTTTGGTAACCGGTAAAAGATGTACCCGAGCATCGAGAATTGTGATCAATTCAAATTAAAGTGAGTGTAAAGTTGTGAGTGGTGTTTATTTACTAAAATATCCTTATTTTTTAATTAGAGTAACTCAAATATGAGGGATAAAATAGGTAGTGTTTGTGTGACTTTGTGTGTGGTGGGTCCCAAAAGATGATTGAAGCATGAATTTCCTATTTTATCCATGATTTTGAATTTTGAGTAAGAGGGGGAAAGAAAATGAAGAGTTAGAAAAGAGGGGAAATAAAATAATAAAGGGACAAAAAAGGAAAAGAATATCTTTTAATCTTAACCCTCCATTTCTAGTCTTGTTGGCGTTCATCTGAACCGTGAAGTTTCTCCCAAACTTATGAATAGTGAAAACACCATTGTAACTTATATATATATATATATATGCGAGTCCGGCTCTCTCGCAGATGGGGCCTCGCCAGAATAAAACATTCTACACCGAGGTAGTAACCCCGATGGACTTGCAATAACCGCACACAATCGGTTGAATCATTATCATAAAACCAGAATTAGGATAATATC
Source organism: Sambucus nigra (assembly GCA_949130495.1). Taxonomy (NCBI): domain Eukaryota; kingdom Viridiplantae; phylum Streptophyta; class Magnoliopsida; order Dipsacales; family Adoxaceae; genus Sambucus; species Sambucus nigra. The sequence goes on along the minus strand of OX422222.1, from coordinate 61,078,903 downwards.
ATACTCGTATAACACAGCACTAAAACGAGTAATCTCAATAAAGTATATACCACTATCATTACACCCATTTATCCTCTGCGGATAACACTAAAGGTAACCCCACTATACCAGGTAAAATATTCACATAAATAATAACATTGTCGAGATAATCACTAAACTCGTCTCTCATGTAAATATAGCAATACTAAAAATGTAGTAACTCGTTCCTGACACATACTACACGCATCATCATCTGAGGATATAACTCATACCTCTATTTTACCGATCGCCCTGGCTGCTCAAATGGTTCCTGGACTTAACACACATGTCCGTACCAAACCAAAAATTTCAATAACTATTGCCCTTGTTAGGCACCATACCCTTTATTCCTCTACTCATTTCAGAAAATTTTTTAACGCACGGTTTTTACTCCCCACAAAATACCTTTACACGTACTCTTCTTATCTCCGGTCACACTGACCATGTTTAGGTTGTCCTTCTCTCGGACGTTGGTAGTCTTGACTCTGATGAGTGCCTCCATTCTTTCCTTAGCTTTGACGGCCCTAAGGAACATGATTCTAGATTCCACCACTCTTACTAAAATCACCATCGCTCGGTAGAAATTCAGTTATCCGAATCTTTTAAGTGGGTCCCCTGATGGGTCTCCCCCTTGTGGTGCTTCACCAACACCTTTTCCCTCGGTCTTACATTATCTAAATTCTTCGATCCTTGTAGCTCCCCACATGAGGAAGCATTTACCTCTATATTAACAAAACGCGACATTGTTACCATTTGCATTGACCATTCAAGGATAATTCCCCAGAAGTGCTAGCAATTCTTCTTGTAAGTTAATTTTTACCTTTAATGTCCTCTTCTCCATTGCACCTACTTCATTCGGTGTAATGTTTGCTAATTAATTAAATTCTTTTCACAAAGTGACTTCTGTTCGACCCTCTTATGTGAGTTCAGAGCAACGTTCTCATCTTATCCTGAACAGCTGATGAAGGAACTTATGGTCAAACTATATGTATGTGCCTTCTCTTGACAAAACATTTTACTTCTAAGTGTGGTGGTTGCCTCACACCATTGTAACTCTGCTCTTACGAGCTAAGAAAAAAATAATTTTACCCCAAATGTCACTCCCGATTTGTCATACTCCGACTTATGCCCAAGCCTTTGGATATTTTACCTTCGTTGGCTCACACGCTATTTCCGCATTTCTAGAATTTCCACTTCTGGCTATCTTCAATGTTTCGTCTGACTCTCTCCCAATCCAACCTGGTTGTGTGAGTTTGATTTGACCCCACTTTCTACTATAGTGATACCTGAAGTCATATGTTGTGCCTTAACCGTGTTTACCGTCCTGGACCTCCGTGCCATAATAGGGGTGACCTCAACTATGGAATCATTATTGAAATATACCTTATAGCCTTAGCTGAGCTTTGTCTCCTGCTGGTCATCCAACTTGCATGACATACTGCATTGTGCGGCACACGAACACTCCCGAACGCAAATAATATTCACTGTCATATACATTATAGCAGGAGAACGAAATCTCACCAAAGAAATCAACAATCCGAAACATAGGGCTTTATATCAAAGAAAGCTACGTTGGAAGCATAATAAGCCACACAGATCCTAAAGGATATTAGAACCTGATACTCTGATACCACTTGTAACACCCAGTCTAATTAAATACCGGGTAGCTACTCCTTTATTAAATTCATACATATATTATGTTGGTTCAGTCTTAGCATCACAGTCGAAAATAATTAGTTTATTACTAGCCACCTAATATTTAAAAAGAGAGAGATGCCAAATTTTATTAATTAAGCTGATATAAACCAAGTAATTAAGTCAACAACCATTTATCGCATAAACAATCCCAAATGAATAATCAATGAAATGAAATAAACTGAGTCGGGGGTAAACACTCCAATAATAATACCAGATAAAAATAAAGTCCCGATACAAGAGTCTGAATAAATAAACCAACATCTGAAATAAAACTAAAAATCTGAGGATGTTATCTCTAAATGGGAATGGGCGACATGCCCTAACAGATGAGTAATCCTGAGTAGAGTCAAGTACAAATTATGAAGGGGTCTAATACCGATATCCTGTAACTTTCACAGTAGCTACATCACGTCAATGTAATGGAACTCCTATGCTTGGCGTCCATGTGGCTGGGCACCTAAAATGTTTTTACAAAAGACAATAGATTTGGAAGAAAATGGGTCAGAGCCCGAGGTGAAAACAGTTTAAAAATTTAGCAAGTGTTTAAATTACAATTAAATAACACATATTATAAACATGTTAGTTGCGTAATCTCACATGAGTTTCTCATCTCTCAACTAATGTTCACGCCTAACGTATTCCCTTAACCCATCCTAGTTATGCCGCTAACTAGTGTGTACCACTCCTGCTTTCGCACTCTAACATATGGTATCTACTAGTAAAACCTAACCAACTTATATTCATAACTAATATTCACATTCATTAAATTACTTATCTCGAGTGTTACTTACATTCTCTCATTCTTAGTCCATTACAATATCTTAGTTATTTAGATCTACTAAGCAACAGTCACAAGTACATATATAAATCACTCTCAGTATATATATACATATAAGGCACCCCTAGGCTAAGATGCGATGCACGCATACTCTGCTATCAAATCCATGTACATCACGTACGTAAGAATCACGTATTCCGAATCGCTTAGGAATCGTCAGAATACAAATCACACATATTGGAGGCGAACATAGTTCACATACCCATGGGTCATGCACATACCTACGCACCCATGGTTAGCTTACTTATCAACTCATAAATAAGTCATTCACCGTCTTATGTCCTTAAGGTACCAATCTAAATCCCCCACGAAGGCACACAAAGATAAGATGGCCCTTTTCCTGAAAACCGACCTCCCGTGATAGCAAGTATGGTAGGTATGTCATACAGATAAGAAATCCATACACTAGGCATTCACAAAACCTAAGTAATCATATTTCAATATATATATATACACATTCTATCTATTTAGTCTCGTACGTAGTATTTTTATCCCAAACATCATACATAAATATATATTTAACTTGATAACTCTCTCATCGTATCAATTTGAGTACCTAAACCTATCCCAAATGGTCATTAGGTCTCCCATTAGTTTCTAATATTATCTCAGAAACTTAAAGCCCCTCCGTTATTTTTATTGTTCTTATCCTTACCTCAGAATTTATTACCATTATAATTTCAATTCGAATGATTTTTAACCGTACCTCAGTCTGTAGTCCCTCGTAAGCAACAATATTCAATTCCTAAGGTAATCAATTTTTTTTTGATCTTCAACTAAGACCCTACTGACCTTAACTAAGTCCCACAATATCATATTAATCACCCTAAGAATCATTATCGTCTTTGGGATTTTCCTTACACCTTAAAGGGAAATAATTACCAAAAATCAGAAGAGGTCAATCGATCGAAGAAAATGGGTCGATCGATCGATTAGTCGATCGATCGACATTCTTGAGTCGATCGATCGATCAAGCAGATAGTTGCCCAGATTTTACTTAAACAGTTATGGGTTTCAACTTTTTACACCTCTAATTCTTCATTTCAACGTCCTAAACTCCCAACCAAGTATACTAATAATCCTACCAACATGTTTGCATTATTTCCAACGTTTTAGAATCATCAAATCAGAATGGGACATTAAATGCTTGAATCAATTCACATAATTTTCATATAAAAACCCTAGTTCTCATATTTCTTCAAGAACACTATATAAGTCATTACAAATTCATAAATGTCTACACATGGGTCATGATTTCGTGGCTGCTAAAATCTCAAAAGTTAATCTACATGCAAAACCGACCCACTTTACGATTTCAATTCTTCAAATCCATTTAATTATCATTATTTAAGGTTATTATTCAATTCTAACCTAACATGGATGATATATGCACTAATTTATTGTAAGTTAAATCACTTTACTAGTAATGAAGATTCTGATCCTTTAAAGTAGATGCTATAGAAATGCTTCTCTTTTTCCGATCTATCCGATGGTGATGACGGTGGTGCAAAAAGTTCAAAGATGGTGGTTCTCCTTTGGTAACTTCCTCCACTTCATCTCTAATGGCCATATGTGAATCTTTGTGATGGAAACCCTAAGGCTCTAACCTATTGCCTGATAAAGATTTCTAAAATTCGTGGGTTACTATTCACCAAAAATAGGAATGACTAACATACCGTCCCGGGTTGCAAGTTAGGCCTAAAAATGCCCCGGAACCCAAACTAAACCAGTGATCTTGACCCTTCTGTACACGTTGGCACACTCAAAATGCTCATATGGATGACATAAAATAAAAATACTTATAAATCCATTAAATTGGATCCTAATGCCCAACTAAATTACTGAAACTGTCGTATTTTCAACTCATGACAATTTTAATAAATTCAATAATCACATATTCTCATAATCACTAAGTAATATTCAACATTAGCTTCATATTTAAATACTAACTCTCATCTCGCTAGATATTTAAATCCGAATTAATTTCCAATTAATTATCCCAAATTAATTTAATTAATCCCATAATTACAAGAAATTTTATTTAATAAGACTCATAATTAAAAGCCATAAAAATACGGGGTATTATAGATTGCTATTATTCTTTTAGATTAGTAAATTCTTTCCTTTATTATCCCCTTATCGACTGCATTCCAACTGTTCGCATGCATTTGATCATGGATAGTCCCTGATGAGCAAAATTGGCCATTCTGGACGTTTTCGAAATGGGGAGCTCGTTAATGCCAACCCTTTTTCTAGAAGATAAAAAACTAAGAGCTCGACCCAGGCCTCTTAGTTCCCTCATGTGTGATTTGGGATATATACCAACCACTTTAGACAATTCAAATGTCATAATATGGCAAAACGCCTATGTTATAATAACACAAAAGAAAGCATTCAAACTACGGGAATTGTAATTACTCAACTTGTGATCATGCTCACTCCAACTTTCTATGAATTTAGGGAAAATAAGTTCACCTACTAAAGTCTTGTATAGGGTCCAATCCTTAATAAAGTATAACCCAAATCACTCATTAATGGACTTAAGTGTTCATTTAATATGTGTTTTCTAAATTCTTAGTGCAACCCATCAAATAACAGTGGCCTATAAAATGACCAACCCTCTATATAAAAACCTCTTTAATTCATGCAAAATAACTGATAGACACCCTCTCTTATACAAATTTAAAAAAATGCTTGAGTGTAATATGGATGGTTCAAAACTCAAATATACCAAATTTTCATTTTAATTTTTCAAATTAAATTAAACTGTCGAAAATTAACCATATTAGAACTTGCACCTATTAAATTGATTATTGTGTTACAAAAATAATCAATTTTATCTTACCCAAAAACATGCATCTAGTTGATAGAAATGACAAAATAAATCAATTAACCACAACATCTGATCTAGGAGAAAAACTCAAATGGGAAAAATCTCATACTACAAATCCACACAAATTCAATTTGTTAGGAATTACACAAGGAAACAACAAAAAACTTACACAATTAACTCAACTCCTTGATGTTTTAACGCGTATTTATTCCTTCGACCTTCTACACTGTGACATATAAGAATCAACCTACGCACTTACACTTCATGTGCTCCTCATATGCCTCGGTATCCATTAATTTAGGCACAATAACCCTTAACGACTAAAACAAGGTCCACCAAACGACTGGATTTCACTTTGTGTAAACCACAACTGACCACAGAGTCCACCGCACAAAATGTACTAAACTGAGATGTTGATGAGTAACCAAACTATGGTGAAAAACTTGAGATGTCCAATAGGTATACATAATTAAAACTTGGATCTCAAAACTAGTTAGGTAAAATTAAGGTTTATAGGGTCTTGGATATTTATATGGCAAACAATATCAAAAGCCTTGAATAAAGAAAACTAATGTCACACTCCTATTCATCGAATTCAAAATTTTTGAGGAAGAATAATTTTTTAGGCACCTCATTAGAAATAAACCACAGAGTCATTCGAACTAAAAACAAACTCGTTCGAGCGAACCAGCTGATCTCGTTCAAGCTGACATCAAACGTGCTTCGAATGAAATTCCTCTATTAAGTAGAAAAAATTCATTTCAACTGGGTTAGAAGTTCATTTGAACTTTATTAGAAGATTGTTTAAAATATAATCATTAACTCATTACAACCAACTAAAAACCTTTCTCTAATAAACTAAGAGATTTCTTTGGACATTATAAAATATTAATTTGAATGACTTTCTTGGAAAAGTTTTTTTCTAAATTTTTTTTTTCAAAAATGGCCTCAAATATTATTTTAAAAACAACATCCAATTTAAATATCCATGGATATAGAATAATACGAATTTATACCTCTTGAGATCTTTTATCATTGAATACAAATGGTGGCGTGATACGTGATACACTACATGATGATGCAGACATTTTAAATTGGCCGCAAGTGTCTTCAATCAAACACGTAAAAGGATTTGAAAGATAAACTAACTCAAGAATTACCCTACAAAAAATGTACTTTTTGAGATTGCACCTTTTAAGATGGCCAAAATTTTGAGTCCCTAAGACACATGTTTTGGGATAGGTAAATTAGCGATCTTAAAGACTAATAGTATGTAAAACCCCTTTTGCTACCTGTTTAAAAAGTAATACATAAGGGAATAAATATAGTAGACATTCCAAATAACAAAGCTTATAAGATGGCTAAACTTTTGGGGTTCCCACCTTTTGATAATTATCTCCCGCTTTTAAACTTTACTATTGGAATTATACAAAAAAACAAAAAAAGGCTAACAGAAAAACGTCACGCCCCCTTCTTCTTCTTTGTCATTTACCCATATTTTATGGGAATATATTTGAAGTCCGACAAGATCGACGATGGCACAAAGGGTCTCGGGTAAGTCGCAGTATCTATATTTCTCTCTATTATATATGTTTTGACATTGGATTCAAACTTAAATAAGAATATAATTTGACACCCCGCTGTCTACCAATGCCAGCATCATAATTAAAATATCTTTCTTAGAATTGAGAGAAGTATGAGACATTAGATACTTTTTCGAAAAGATATAGTCCAAAATTTAATCCAAACGTCCACATAAGAAATTCCATCACCATGTTCATTCCAAAATAAAACTCAAGTCCAAATGACAGATTAATACTTAAATTAAATAATCCAATGGTAACTTTAACTTAAAACACGTAAACAACGATGTAACTGAATGGCCCACCAAATCCATAAACAATTGTCTCATAAATGAAACGATGGAAAGGAAACTAATCTAATAAAGCAATAGAAATATAACACCAACTAGAATCCATAAATCTCTAATCCAATCTACTCGACTACTCCAACAACTATACATCAAATGTTGGTCGACGCAATGGGTCAGAGATGTAACACCCCACGATTTTTGGAGACTGAGAAATTAAATTTTAGGAAAATAAAATTTAATTGAATTGAAGAATTTTAAAATTTGGGAATTGAGTCCCAAAAATAGAGAATATTTTAAAATATTCCGGATGATGATTTTGAGAGTACCATTGATCCCGGAAGGGTCGAGATAGTCAAAATGACTGTCATTGAGTTTTATTTCGGCTCCGGAATATTTTTAAGTCAGTTGACTCGAATTGGAGTAAACGAGTCATTTAAAGTGTGTATTAACGTTTAAAATTGGGTTTATTGTTTTAAAGGATTTAAGGCTTACGGATGAAGCCTTCTCATTTGAGAAAAGAGAGAAAGAGAAAGAAAAGAGAAAGAAGAAGAAAGAAAAGGAGAGAGGGAGAAAAGTTTGTAGATTTCCGGTCAAATCGCGACATCGAGGACGATCCAACCTGTACAAATATGAGGCAAGTGTTTAATCTTGCTAAATAAGTCATATGTGTATTTTATTTCATAATTTTTGGGTTAAAGAAATGGTTTTTGGGTATAAACATCAAAAACCAAACTTTTGGTTCAAATCTTGAAATTGAAGAGTTTAATTAGGTTTAAGGGATATAAATTGATGAGGTTAAATATAGGATGTGTTTTGATGTTGGAAATTATGATGGGATTGAATATTAAGGGTTAAAAGATGTATAAATTGAATTTTGGGGAATTTTGGGTTATAGATAAACAACCATTTTCGTGGCTTTCTGAACTGGCCGAATCGATTCGCCCCTACCGAATCGATTCGCCAGGTTGCATAAGCCTCAGGTCTTTAGTACCAAATCGATTCGCCCCTAGCGAATCGATTCGAAGGGTTGCAGAATCTCGGGTCCCTTGGACCGATTCGATTCAGATGGGCCGAATCGATTCGCTGTTGGACCGAATCGATTCGGAGGGGCCGAATCGATTCGAAAACAGGGCATTTTTGAGGAATTTTCTCTTTAGTGAATTCAAACCCTTTTTGGTTGGGTTTATTGATTTGGGGATTTCTCTTATGAAATAAGAGATATCTTTTGGTGACTTATAGGGGGTCTCTCACTTAGTATATGATAATGGGGACTTCTAGGAATAATTGGATAAGAAATATCCATGTATGTTGTGAAATTTCCAGGCCGACCTTTATGTCAAATCCTTATAAGGATAGGATATTGTTAAGATACAATTTGGGGCCAAATGGAAGAGACTGGTCGCATACTCTTAAAGAGTGAGGGGTATCATATCCTTAGAATTGTTTAGACTAAGGAACAATTGATAACTCAATAGGATTAAGGGTTCCTGAGATTTATTTGAACTATAGGTGAAATTGGGAACATTTGGGATCGTACTATCGACTAGAATAAGCGGTAGCATAAATTATAGTTAGGATAGTTTACACGTAATTGTGGGGATATGACCATTGAGATTCCAATACTTGAAACGAGCTTGGAATAATTTGAGGTTTTAGACTATTAAGTCATGTATGTGCCTATGGTTAAATAGTACTAAAGGAAAATATGTACTTTTAATTATGGATGAAATTTGTAGTGATGGATTCCTACACAAACTCTTGGGTGATAACCCTAATGTTGAATATATATGTATAGATATTTACATATGGTTTTGGGAGACTATTCATCATAGGAAAAATGATTGAATATGTTTCAAGTGAGGGATTGGATTCACATATCGAGGTAAATTTAAAGGAAATTGTGGTGACGGCTTGTATATTGAGAATTATGTATACTTATAGTCGGGTTTATATATCTTATACATATGAACGTGAATTAGTTTGTATATATAATGATGTAGCGATGTGTGAATATATGTACATATATCTATATATAAACATGAATATCTAGATATATTTATGTTGTGGACATACATGGTATGAATATTTAAACCGTATATGATGGTTTACTATTTGATCATATGATGGGATCATATGGATGTATGTATATTGCGCATGTGAGCGATATATATACTTATGTGGTTAAGCATACCCCGATCATGCTATCATTGGGAAGTTTTCGCGCAGAGGGTGAGCATCCTGGCATATAGAGAAGGGTGTGAATATTCCCCAGGTCATAGTCGTCCGGTGTGTTATTATACGATATATATATTTTTGGGATGAGACGTGGTGGGTATGTTTCGTCTCATTGCCAGTTGGAGCTATGACCGCTTCCCGGGACGTCGTGTGTGTGAGTTATCACGAGGTGTGTGTCGTTGATCCCCACCAGGTGGTCCCCAGTTGCTACGTGAGCCGGGCACTGGGAAGATGATAGCATTGATGCAGTTTTATCGGCGATATATATAGCCGGGTGGATTATGTGCATGTCCATTGTACATCAGATATGATACGTACACTTGGTCATGGGTATGGATGATTGGTATATGTATATATATGGTGAGCATAAAATACCTATATATATATATATATTTATATATCCTATAGATGAAAGGATATAGAATCTGTGTAGAGTACATCTTGGATGATTATGGCGTACTAGATTGATGGGGGTTGATGTATCGCATTTAAGGAATATTTCGGTTACATCATCCCAAGGATATTATTGGAGTTTTTGTAGTAGTGGTAGTATTATATTGTATATATGGCATTATGGATCTCTAGGATCGACATTGTCAAGGAGTAGTGTAACGGGGTGGTTCCTTGATTGGATTTCTCTTTGCGAGACACCCCACGCATGAAACGCAGTGCAGTGTTGAAATTGGAGAAAAGTTCTGCCAATTATGGTATGTACGACATTATGGACCTCTATGATCGACTTTTTCAAAGAGTAGTGTAACGGGGTGGTTCCTTGTTTGGATTTCGCTTTGCGAGACACCCCACACACGAAATGTAGTACATTGTTGAGAGTAGAGAGAAGTTCTGTCAATATTTATGTGTGGCATAATGGATCTCCAGTATCGATGTTCACATGGAGTAGTGTAACGGGTGGTTCCTTGTTTGGATTTTGCTTTGCGAGAAACCCCACACACGAAACACAGCGCAACGTTGAAATTGGAGGGAAGTTGTATCAATAATAATTTTGCATGGTTATTAATTAGAAATTTAAATCATATGTTTCAACCCAAATTCATATTGGGTAACTTATTAAATTATAATTGGTTAAGGTATAAACCGGAATCCACTAAGCCTAATAAGGCACATATTATTGAGAATAAATACTTAATTGTGTTTAGAAAAAGGGGTTGGATTCTTGGGGTATGATAGGAAGGTAGATCTCGTGGGTATAGGCTAGGCCTATGATAAGTTAGTTTGTCCTAAATAAAAATGGTGGTAATTTAACTAAAAGATGAGGACGCGAATAGGTGCGCGCCTTTAGATGAGAGGTGAGTTGGGGCTCCACGAGAGTGCGATCCTATTTTAATTATGATATATGTGCACCGATATTTATTATGCACGATTAACACACTTGCTAAATATTTTTCACAACTCGGGCTCTGACCCGTTTACTTTTCTCTCCTGCTTGTATATATATATATTACTACAGGTGTCCTACCGCATGGATGTCGGATGGCCTTCTATCCAGAGTCTTGGGAGCCGTGACAGGTGCAGACTGTTGCAGGACTTTGATGGTAGTCGTTTCCTGCTTTTAAAAATCTAGGTAGGATTCATTGTATATCGGGTTTGTACCCAAGGGATCTTTATAGATGTTTATATTTATTCCATTCCAATTATTGTATTGGCTATGACCTGATAGCTTATTCGGGTCTACTTTTTGTAGTATATTCTGTGGTACTTATGTATTTCATTTTTATTCTAGCATTTCATTTATCTTAGTTCTTTCATGCATCTTTATTTCTTTTATCAGTAGTGTTAGTTGGTTATCTGTTGCACATTTTATTTAATTTTAACATCTCGCCTATATGATATCGGGTAGTTAGTCCTATATTATATAGTACCGACAGTTGATGTTGAGACTGGACCATCTGAAACCCCTGATTTAATATAGTATAGGGTTGGCCACCCGTTATTATTTTAGGCGGGTTGTTACAAGAGACAACCGTATGAACATCATCTACTCCTCCCAAACTAGGATCTGTGAATCAAGACATAATCATCATACAAAATAAATATCACAATAGGGTATTTGAAATTAAATGATACAAGAACATGTGAGTGAATTAAAACAGAGCTAACAACCCATATAAACTAAGCCACCCCATTATTGCAGTCCAATTATATTTTTTCAAAGATAAATTAAATCTTAAATTATTAATTGAATAATTGAAAACAATCTTCTAAATTCGATATCCGCATAGCCAGTTTCCCTTTCTAATAGTCCAACACATACTCATGGGGGAGATAACAATTACAACACATTAAACCCATTCCCCTCACTATAGCCAGTTTGTCCAATTTCGTTAACACTACACAAACTCATGAGGCTCCACAAATGACAGCCAATATGCCCAATTTTGTTATCACTGCACATACTCGTGATGCCAACCCCACCCACATTACGATAGCCATCCAACCTAATTATCGTTAGTTTTATAAATATTGATGATGATAATAAAAACCAACAACACTATATCAAGACGACCTGATTATCGTTATTCCTGAACATATGCATTAATTATTAATCTCTTATAATTTACCTTTTTCTTAATTAGCCCCAACCATAATACAGGTATCATAACCTAAAAATCGTCCCTAGTCCCATACCTAAAGATCACCCAATCACAAATATTACCTAACTTATCACCTAGGAAGAATACCTACCAAAAATCATCACCTAGTCTTGCATCTAGGCTAAAGGAATAATGTAGCGACGTACTACCTAGCCCCACCCAGGAAATGCCTAACCGTACAAGAACACATTCACTAGCCCCATCCTGAAAAGTGTTAATAAAAACAAATTCTACCTACGAGTCCCGTACCTAACAACCAATCTGGAAAACAATTGAAAGTAAACAACTTCCAAAAATCCTAATGTTTTTGTGGTGCTGAAATATTGGCACGAACACTCTCTACATAAATTATATTATATGTTTAAGATTACAAACCTCCAATTAATCCTACGATTTCAATTCCCTTGAAATCACATCCATTAAATCATGTAATACACAAGTTCTTCAAAATAGTCGTAGAAGATGTCAAATTTCGTAATTTTGATACATGTGATATTTTAATAATTCAACACATAATCCAAGTCAAATATGCGAATTAACAACACTACAAAATAATAAATTTTTTATGCACCGTACACATATATTATCATTATTTATTAGTCAAATTTTTTTTCCAAGTTTATATTTTCATTCTAACACATGATTCATCCCATAAATTTACCTTATCCGAAAGGACTAATCTAGGCATGGGATACATGCAAGTCTTAAATCATATTCAATTCCCTAATTAATCTTCCTAATTATTTTTATGAAAATGTGGTTAATTCAAGTTTTGGAGATATTTAAAAATATAACACTCAAGGAGAACAATAGAAGTATTTATGGCTAAAAGGAACACTCCTTGTAATTCGAATTACACTTTCACAATCCTCTCACGATAATATTGAAGACTCGTTCTTGGTGGATATTGAGAAAACTTGATTTGAATCTTCAAAACATATGTTGAACCTTGTTTTTAATGGGGTTTAGGTTTTGTATAAGAGAGAAAAGAAAACATGGCAGTATACTTCTTGTTGAGATGATCTGAAAGTGTTGGAAAAATTCTAAACGCGACCCTTTTTAATATAGGAAAATAAAAGTGTTCGTAACCAACCGAAACACATAAAAACAAGTTAATTCGCCAAATCCGCCAAAGACCGAATCGATTCCCCCAGTGGATGAATCAATTCCCCTGGGCAAATCAATTCCCCCGAGGCCTAATTTGTTCCCCTTACGTCAAGCCATCGAAGATAAAAAAAATTTAAAAAAATGATTTTGTTCCCGATTTCTAATCCAATTAAAGTTTTATTTCGTATTTATCAAAATCCAAATTTTTCAATGCTAAAAAAAATTAATTCCAATCAAAATCATTTTCCAATTTTTCATTTATAAAAAGATATTTTCGGTTCAAAACCACGGGATCTTACATTCTCCCCTACTAATACATTAATTTTCCTCTCAAAACTTTACGCTATGTAAACATAAAACAAAAAGTCACGCCAATAAAATAAGTCTTAGATATTCCTACCCATAGACTCCCACGATTTGGTGCCCATATGACCAATCCTACATGCACCTAACCCAAAAATAGAAATACAATATATAGCTTAACTATATATAAAAATAACTATGAAAATAGTGTCATATCAATATTTCACGGGAAACACTACTCGGTTATATCTCCAAAATCCATCGTAGTGCCAAAGTCCTCAAATGAAATCATATCACCACATCAATACTAGAGATACCTAATATCTTTATTAATGATCTTTAAAATAAATCTCGTCTAAGAAATAAACTCTAAGAATCCACACATCTAGAGTACTACATCTATCCTCAATGTCTACAACGAACTTAACATAAAACTCTTTATATCCATGAAACACAACTAACACATATGCTAGATATGATACCGTAGAGACTACAAATCAATAACGGGAATCGACGACCGATAACGTGAAACCTATATATACTCATAATCAATGAGACCTAATTCCTTGCTCTTATAAGCTAGGGCACTCTGCAAAATTTGGACATTGGAGGTAGATAGTCCCTACTGTCAACCTAGATCGGGCATAAAAATAGAAATAACATTCTTAGCATGTGATAGAAATATGAGACATTAAAAACTTTTTCCATAAGATATAATCGAAATTTAATCCAAGCATCCACACAAGATATTCCATCACCATCCTAACTACAAAATAAAGATCAACTCCAAAAGATAGATTAATACGTAAATTAAATAATCCAACGGTAACTCCAACTTAGAAACTATAAACAACTGTGGAACCGAATGGACCAAAATATTCATAAACAATTGTCTCATAGATAACAATAAAAATATAACTTCAGTTGTTGTCCACAAATCTTTAATCCAATCTATGGAACTACTACAATAATAATAATTGAAATGTTTGTCAACACAATGGGATCCCACCGCATAAACACCAGCTACACCTCCTAACTAGGATTCATGAATCCATAACCATCATACCAAACGAATAATATAATAGACTATTTAAAATTAAATGATATGAAAAAATAAAGTAAAGTAAAAAAAATTATTACTACCCATATAAACTAATCCACCCCATTATTCAAATGTAATTATTTTATTTTAACATTAAATTAAATCTTAAATTATTGATTGAATTAATGTAACTAATCTAATTAATGCGACACCAGTGTAGCCAGTTTACCTTCCTATTGGTCCTGCAAAAACTCCTGGGGTGATAACAATTACAACACACTATACCCATTCCCCTCATTATAGCTAGTTCTCCCAACTTTGTTTGCATTGCACATACTCGTGATGTTCCACCCACAACAAATAACTATATCCAATTTGCCTAATTTCGTTAGCCCTCCACATACTCATGATGCCTACACATGGAGATACATCACTACAGCCAGTCAACCCAATTATCATTAGTTCTGCACATATTTATGACTCAAATAAACACCCTCGTCACTATAGCCACCTAAACCAAGTATCGTTAGTACTGCATTTATTTGTAATGCCAAATCCATTCTAGTACTCATGTATTATCTTAGGCATTAATTATTAATATCAATCATTTTCTCTTATTCTCAATTAACGCCACCTATAATTTGGGTACCATAACCTAAAAACCATCCCTAGTCCCATACCTAGAGATCACCAAACCACAAGTATTACTTAGTCTATAACCTAGGAAGAATACCTACCAAAAATTATCACCTAGTCTCTCAACTAGGCTAAAGGAATAACGTAAAAACATAATGCCTAGCCCCACCGAGGTAACACCCAATCATATAAGAACACACTTACTACTCCCGTGCCTTGAGAGTGTCAGTAGCAATAAATTCTACCAACTAGTCCCATACCTATCAAGAAATCTATGAAAGAAGTGAAAGTACAACTACTCCAAAAAAAGCAATGTCCATGCGATATCAAAATATCAACACGAACACTCTACACGTATATTATAATTTGAGTTTAACACTACAATCCTCCAATTAATCAAACTATTCCAATTCCATTCAAATCATATCCATTTAATCATGTAATAACTAAGTCCTTCAAAATAGACATACAAGTTGTGATGTTGTATAATTATGATACGAGTGATATTTAAATATTTCAACACATAATCTAAATAAAATATGCGTATGAATAATGTTACACAAGAAAACATTATTCTGAGTTCATATTTTCATTCTAAAATGTGATTTGTCCCACAAATATCCCTTATACCAAAACACTAATCTAGTCATGAGATTGTTTCAAGTCTTTTATTATATTTTTAAATTGAATGCACAAAATCTTGAATTTACTTTAACGTTTCCTAATTAATCTTCCCTATGATTTTTATAAAAACATGATAAATTAATGTCTAGGGGACAATTTAAGTATTCAAGCCTGAAAAATTTTGATTACACCGTTGGGATCCACTTACGAAAATAATGTTGACTCATTCTTGGTGGATATTGAGAAACTGCATTTGACTTTTCAAAATGTAAGTTGAAACTTGTTTTTAATGGCGCTTAGGATTGGTAGCATAGAGAAAAGATAACTTTGTAGGCTACAAGTTTTTTAG
Organism: Sambucus nigra; assembly: GCA_949130495.1. Lineage (NCBI taxonomy): Eukaryota > Viridiplantae > Streptophyta > Magnoliopsida > Dipsacales > Adoxaceae > Sambucus > Sambucus nigra. The sequence goes on along the minus strand of OX422222.1, from coordinate 61,062,735 downwards.
ATGATCTGGAAGTATTGGAAAAAATCTAAACCCGAGCCTTTTTAATATTGGAATACAAAAGATTTTAAAACTATCTAAAACACTTAAAAACAAGCTAATTCGCAAAATCTGCCTCGAATGTAAGCGATTACCCCTTGGGAAGAATCAATTCCCCCTGGGCAAATTGTTCCCCCAAAAGTCGAATCGGTCCACTTCTATTTAGCCAACGGAGAAGAAAAATTGAAAAAGATATGATTATTTCTCGATTTCAAATCTAATTAAAACCTTACTTCTTGTACATCAAAACTAATATTTTTAGACGCTGAAAATAATTGATTCTAATAAAAAAAAAATCCATATTTTTTTATTTATACAAAGATATTTTTGGTCCAAAATCATGGGGTATTACATTTGGTTCTAGTGGGATTATAGGTTAATGTACCTATAACTCAAGAATTTGAGTCACAGGTTACTTAACCTATGACTCAAACTATTTTTCCCCAATGAAATTAAGTTGATACATTTAAATTCATTCTATTAAAAAATTTATCCTTACCGGTGTGACTTTATTGGAGGGTTGACTCACCATGAAAACATTTTGGGGATGGAGGATTTGGATATGGGATGTTTGAATTTGAACAGAATCAATCAGACAATACTATATGGGTGCGACAAGGGTTTTGGTTGGGTTATTCAATTGGTTTTTATAATGAACATTTTGTTCAATTTTGTGTGTATATATAAGATGAAACGATGTATATATACATGTATAGTTTGGTACTTATAGTTGTGAGTAAACATATTAAAATGTTTAGTTGTCAATTTGAGTCTCGAGATATTATTGGCCTTCAAATTAAGTTTGTAATTCAATACGGAGACAAAACTTTGTTTTCAAATTATAATCTACCTGAAGTTCACGGGCTATTAGAAAATATATTCGATAACGGTTACATTCGAAATATTTTTAATGTATCTAATAAACGCTTAAAATACCTTTTCCTTTAGAAAATAAAAGTTTTAAAGTTCGCAAATGTATTTAAGCATGGATAGTCAAAACAATCAAAGTGAAAGAATAATCCATCAAAAATTATTATTTTTAAATCAAAACTCGTTTTGACAAAATAATGTTAAAGGTTTTTAAAACAAAAATTAAATTATTATTTTAAAATGAATATCTATTGTTTTATTCAAATTAAAATGAGTAGGGAATAAACAAATTAAATTAATGTAAAAATATTCACTAATTGGGATAGACTTCACCCTAATCCTTATAGAATAATTAAGCTACCATAATGAAAGACAAAAATAAATTGCAAGAATAAGTAGAATTTTTAATTAACATAGAAAACTTAGAAAGAATTGTCTAATGATAATTTAAAAAATTACTCCCTAACATTACAAAGTTTTGACCTCCCAAAAAGTGCTCCAAAAAAAATGTTTCGAAATTATGGGTGAAATGGATTCTCTTTATTTCCTTGGTAGGCATGAACTTGGTGTAATAACCCTTACTTTTGAGTAATTGATTTTATATTAATTTCCCATGAGAGGTAATTATATAAAATATTGAATGACGGAGTAAATATTATTTTAAGTGAGTTAAAAGATAATATTTACTAGATTTTGCATATTTACTGTTATGTGAATGTAAATAGCATTATTTTGCCATTTATGGCGTCGTTGTGCTTTAAACGATATTTATGAAAGTTGCAACTTGAAATGATTTATATTATTTTGGATGCCTATTGAGAGGGCGCAGTTAGTCCCGAATTAGTCAAGAGATAGTCAAAATAAGTGCCATATTGTATTTTTGGATTTCGGGCATTTTTGACATGTTATGACTTAATTATGTAGTTACGAGTCATTTTATCGGTGTATTAACATTTAAAGATGGGAATTTATACTTAAGGCACGATTTAAGTCTTACAACCCTTTTCATTCCTCATATATGTTCCTAAACCTGGGGAAAGAAAGAGAGAGAAAGAGAAGCTGGGAAAAAGAAGAGAAAGGAGAAAAATTGAAGAAACTGGGTGTGGTCTTGAATCTATCTCCCGGGAATTCGAGATTTTAGCTTAAGGCAAGTTTCTTACTTGCTAGTATATGATTTAATGTGAATAATTTGTTGTGATAGTTGTGTAATTGGAGTATCAGAACAAATAGTAGGTTTTGATTAATATTGATGTTTAACCCTTGGATCTTGTTGTTTATATGATTTAATTTGGTCATGAGAGTTTGTTGTGGTGTAGATAGGTTGTGGTTGTGTTGTTAGTTGAGGAAAATGAAACAAAAATGTAAGAATAAGGAGTTTAGGTTTTGGGTTTTAGCATTGTAGAAGAGGAGAGAATCTTGGGTCTGCTAAGCGCGATCGACCGCGGTCCCAGGACTAGTCGACCGGGCCTTCAAGGAGAGCCTACTGCTTTTGTATACAAGTATAAAAATTTAGGCGCGGTTGACCGCGGTCGCAAGACCGGTTGACTAGTCTTCCTAAACTGAGCCTATCGCAGTCCTTTCTAGGAAAAATCCATGATGCGCGATCGACCGCGTTCCCATGACCGGTCGACCCGTCCCCTATTTTTCCCCCTAAAATATTTAGTTTTCCCTAGCTTCTTTATTTTAGGATGGGGACTTAGGAACCTTCTTGAATGAAGTAAAACTAGAGTACTAGAGTCTAGTAGTAAGGTATCTAAGAACCAAAGTTAGAAATGAGAGTTGGGGGCCTAGTTCGAGAATCACTTTAGTTAGTTAAATTAGAGAAAGAAGAATGATTCTTTTATAGAGTGAACAAGTTTAGACCTAAGAAGAGTTGAAGTGAGTTACTGTAAACTTCTAGAATGGTGTTGATGAATATCATACATGGAGGGTTTTAGAAGGAATGTTAATTAAGGGAGATTTATGTTGGGGATAATTAAACATTAAGGTTTATAATGATGACATTAAACACTTATGGCTCCGAATAAAATGTAATGCATACTTTAAAAGGGGAAATAATTTGTGAATGATAAATGTGTATATACACATCTCTCTAAATGCTATCATAGGGGAAGTTACGCATATGAGGTGAAGTCCCCTGGCTAGTGAATGCAGGGTGAATATAGTCCTCGGCCATAGGACCGGTTGTTATATATATTGTGTGATTATTATTCGAAGTGAGGTAATTTCGGGTGTGGTTATAACTCACTATCGAAGGTATATGGACGCTTCCCGACGTTAGGCAGTGTAGGATGCCCAATTCGTCTTGGTGATAGGTCCTGGAAGATGATAGCTATTTAGGGGCGCGTCCGGTGGGAAAACCGGGAAGGACGGTCTTAGAATCGTTATATGTTGTGTAATATAACTATTCTTATTAAAGTGGGATCTTATTGATAATACGACACTTTATGAAATAAATTGCTTTGACTATGGTTCCTAATGAGAATAGGAATGGTGAAATCAAGGGTGTAAATAAGGAAATGGAATCTCTTTTAGAAATATTTTATTTATATTCTCTTGCAAATGAATTATGATCATTATCATTATTATTGTGTTAGATTATGCTTTTAGATTGAGAAATTATATTCCTTATCATTATTTTTGGTGAACGAAAGAAGCATATTCATGATGATTAAATAATCCATGACTGTCATCCATTTTATTCCCATGGTGATCATATCAAACGGGGCCCTGACCCGTTTATATCTAAACTACTACCATATAACCACATAAATAATCCAACCCAATTGTTTACGTCTGATTATTTCATGACAACTATATTTTAAACGTTCACCCTAATTCTTACGAAATTCAAATATCCAATTATTATTATTCATGAAACATCACTATTTCCAGTTGACCCCTTATCGGTCTTGAACACACTCTTGGCATGCTTATAGTTCAACACATCAAACTTATGACACATCTTTATAGAAAATCATCTGGTATTTTGTTAGCCCGACACGTACTTGTGACAATAATACACACCAATGTCCCTATAGCCAGTCGACACGGTATTTGTCAGCCCTGAACATACTCGCGACTAAAATTTATTTTGATGCCTGTTTATTAACTTAGGCAATAGGTATCAATTTTGTGAAGTTCTATTTAGTTATTATTAGCCCCACCATTACCGAGCATAAATTCCTCAAACCAGATCGAGTCCCATACCTAGAGGTCTCCAAAATGGGTGTGTATCATTTCCTACAATTTAGGAAGAATAACTACCAATAGCTACTACCTAGCCTCACACCTACGCTCACGATCCAAAGTAAACGACGTACAATTCAGTCCCACTCACGAATTATCCATTCGTAAAACCGACACTCTCTAGTCCCACACTTAAATTTGAGATACCAACCTTTAAGGCCTACCTACTAGTCTCATCCCTAGCAGCAAACCTGAAAATAAGGTGAGAGCAATAACCGCCCCAACAATCCCATCATCCCCACGGTGTCAATTATTGACGCAATTGACAATCACATAAGGCATATTTTCAAACTATAAGAACTATTTCCCCAATTAATCACAAGGTTACTATTTATATAAATTATATTCTTTTAATTATAATATTAATTAAACAATTCATTTTCAACAACTTATATAATTGTCATGAATATGGATATTTTGGGGGCATACAATAATGAATTTCTATTCTACAAGGAACATATAAATAACATGATTTTATGAGTCAAATTCTATTCATAAAGCTCATACGATCTTGTTTAACATGCAAGAGTACGTATATTCTAACGAGAGGGAAACCTCTAACCTAATCATACAGGGGGTTTTAGTGTTAATTCGTATTAAGGATTTGAATGAAATAGTCCCAAATTTTTTTTCACTCTTTCTAATTAGTCTCTGTAATTTATTTAAAGAAAAATAATGATTATTATGGTTTAAGAAATATTTAAACTGCATAATATCAAATGGGACCAATAAAAGTATTCATCCCTAAAAAAAGCATTTGGAGAATCCGATTTGATGGTTGCGTTCCTCTCGAAAGAATAGTGTGTAATACCCCGTACTTTTATAGATATTTAAATTACATAAGTGGCGTAATTTGGGACTTAGAGGAAATTTCTATGAATAGTAATTTTGGGATTAATGAACGTTAGATTTTTATCGATGTGTGTCACATTTACTTTTAGGACTAAGTAAATGAGTTCGATTATTTTAATTACCTTTCACAATTGGGTAAAGCGACGAAGGATAATATTTTATTTGGAAAACACAAGTATTGGAATGTGTTGGGCTTAATTAGTGGATTTTAGTTAAGTAAATAGGATGGAGATTTTGAGTGCACAACTAGTTTCTAAATGGCCGAGATAGTCAAAATAGAGTATCCGGGTTATCGTTTAGGTTCCGTGGATTTTCGGACTAGTAGGGACTCACATTTGAGTATACGAGTCATTTTTGGGTTTAATAGGGATAAACACTTTTCTTGTCTTATAAGACACGAGAGAGTGAGAGAAAGGAACAAAAAGAGAGAAAAGAGGAAAGAAAGAAAGGAAGAACTAAAAGAGGAGAGAAAAAGGGATTTTGAGCCAAACTTCGTGGGATTCGACTCGAGGTCGTCGGATGTTATCCATGAGGCAAGTGTTTACATGATTTATTTATTTCAATGTGTATCTCATATCATAGTAGGTGTAAACTAGATATATTTCAGTTGTAACCCTTGAAATAAATTTGGGAAATTTGATTTTGAGTTCACATATTGATGTGTTTTTAATTCTTTATGAATTCTAGTGTTAAACCCATGTTAATGGTGTGTATATATGGTTAGAAATGTAAGATTGAGAAAGTTAGGTTAGTTTAGTTATGGGTTTAAATCTTTGATTGAATGATTGAATCCTTTGATTTTAATTGATGTGTTTAGTATATCATAGTTGGTAGATAATTATATTGATGGTGGATGATGTGGGGATGATTTTTAGGAGTGGTTTTTGTGAAGAAATTGGGAGAAAAGCCAAAACAACCACTGATGTCTCATGGTAAATTTTGCACAGGATCGGATAAGTGTGCCCTCCCAGGACCGGAACGGTCTAGTTTTTGCTAATTTTCAGAAAATGAAAGTTGTAGATATTTTCGATACGGTCTCGTGGGCACCGATTGCGTATTTTTCTGATTTATTTTGGATTCGTTATGCTTTTATTACTGGAGGGTGTTTGAGACCGAAATGAATTATGGAGATAAATATTTGGGGTGTTCGGGACAAGTAACACTCGGGGTGGTATTTCGGCAGGAAATTGTATATATATATATATATATATATAATTGTGTGAATAGAAAATGTATTTATATGACGACTATTGTTATAGAGGATGCGATACCTATGGAACTAAAATAAGTTGTTAGTATACTTATTTAATTATTACGAATTGGTATATTCGGGTTTATGTAAAATCCTTAAAAGTGATTAAGGTATAAGGTAAACCTTAAGTAATAGAATACTTATAAATTTAGTATATTAAGTATATGAATACTTATATATTTTTATGAATGGGAACATTCGGGTTATTGCCTATCGCTATAAGAGTTCAAAAATGATAGCTCGAGCATATTGAGGAATGTTATATTATATATACAGGTATTGTTACAGTATATATATACACCTTGTTGATAAATATATTGGTATGCAAATGATATATTTATGTGTGTTTACATCTCTAGTGCTATCTAGGGAGGTTGCGCGATATGGGTGAATCCCTTGTCTTACGGATCAGGGAGTGTATATCCCCAGGTCATATTGTCCCTTATATGGGTGAGATACTATTTTTATTCCACTTTAAGAAGGGAATGTGACTGCCTCCACTATTTAGTCTCTCTACAATGATCATGAGAAAGTCTGACTTGGTAACGGGGTTAAGTTGAGCAAACCTAGATGTGGAATGGCACTTGAGACCGCATCCTCGAGTTATAACTCTGTGGTATGGTTATTATACTTATGATTGTAAAATAGGTATAAATATACTCGTTATTTATAGTATATTTCTTTCATATGAAAATGAGATATCATATAAAGTAGACTTGTGTAAAGTGTAAAACGAATAAGATTTTATTCTTCTTCATTTGGTTTTATATCCGGAGTAAAAGAAAGGTAAACTGCATTTTCAAGTGAGAACTATATATATAAAGGATATTATATGTTAAAGTAAAAATGGTATTCTAAACTAATGAATGTTACGGGGAATGAATGTTATAGTTATATATAGAATTAAGAACTGTATATGTATATCATGGATGATTATATTAACTAAAAGATTATGTAATTGTCACACCCCACTTAAAATAATAAAGGGTGGCCAACCCTATACTACATTTAATCAAGAATCTCAAATGGATCATTCTCATCATTTACTGACGATACAAAAATAAATAAGGCTAACTACCCAAAACTATAAAAGGGGATGCCAAAATTAAATAAAACATACAATGGACATCAAACCAACAATCTAGAACTACTAGAAAAATTAGAATGAACACAAGTAACACTATAAAAGGAAGTGCTTGAATTAAAATAAAATAAGTACAAAAAGTGAAATATACCCGAATATGTTGTCGGGTCACAGACAATACAACATCCATAAGGAAGGAATATAAAATGATATAAATAACCCTTGGGTATAAACCCGATTTACAAAATGAACCCTATCAAGATTTACAAGGGAATAGAAGACGACTAAAATCTAAATCCCGCAACAGTCCGCATCTGCTACGGCTCCCAAAACACTGGAAAGAAAAGCATCCATGGTATCCTTGTGGTGGGACACCTGTAGGAAACAATATATATATACACACACACATATAGCAAAAGATAAATATAAACGGGTCAAGGACTGAAGTGTAAAAGCATTTGTAGCAAGTGTATTAACCGTGCATAATAAATGTATATGCAATATTTCATTATTAAAGTGGAGTCACACTCTCGTGAAATCCCAAACTCACCTCTCATCTACAGCGGGCACCTAATCGTGTCCCCGAACCTTAATTAAGCTACCTAACACATTTAAGGACAAACTACCTCACTGCACGCATGGCCTATACCCGCATGACCCGCCATCCTAAAATAACCCAAAAAACCCTTTTCATTATAATCACACACACACACAATCACACACAATCACACACACACACACACACACACACACACACATATATATATATATATATGCCTTCCTTGGCTTTATTGATTCTAGTTATTAGCTTAAACCACTTACTACTCTTGGCACGACACACATTATCATTAGTTTTCGCATAAAGAATTTATTCTCCAAATAACCTACATTCGATTACTAAGGACAAAACTTCTCTCCACTCCCAACATTGCACTACGTTTCGTGCATGGGGCGTCTCGCAAAGCGAAATCCAAACAAGGAACCCCTCGATACACTACTCATTGACAATGTTGATCGCTGAGATCCGTTGTGCCCTCAACCCACAACCTATAACTCCAGCTACTTACTAGGAACAACAATCTCCATGTATTTGAGTAAGGCATCACCTAGAATCCTTAGGGTCTATATAACATTATCTAGATATAGAGAACAATCGTTCAATCCGATAACCATGTACACATGCCATACATAATGCATACTATAACATACTCAAAATATATACGGTTATAGGAAACAAATATACTGCACCATGCTATCATCTTCCAGGAATGACTCACTTTCTCCTGGGTTACCACATATCGGACTATTATCACATCTCCATGGTAATAAAGTCAATCATAACATATGGGAAGCGGTCATAGTTCCTAACTAGAAAGTGAGAACGAATCATACCCAAGACTTCTCACCCCCTAAAACAAAATCACACGAATAATAATGGACGACTATGACCTGGGGACTATACGCACCCTGTTTCTCAATCCAGGGGCCTCACCCACATCGCATAACCTTCCATGATAGCATGTGTCCGGTATGCTAACACAATAAGTATATATATATCATTCACACTATATATACACACATATGATCAGATCATATATACAAACTATTACACACGGTATATATATTTAGGCCATATATACACACATATAGACATATCAGTATATCTAAATATATAAATCGATACATATTATCTCCCATCCGTATGTATGGGATTAATAAATTTGGCTGTAGGTATATATATTCTACATTATACTAACCAATTCTACCTGCATACTAACTTAGTTTCTTATATAAGGTTTCTCACTTGAAACATGTTCATCCGTTACCCACATGATAAGAATAGTTCCCCAATCTACTAAACCTCAGGGATGTTATCTCATAACCTACTATACCTATCAATCCTCATAGCCATTCCACCTATATTCGGATGCACACCGATACACTATAGTTATCCTCGGATATAGCTACTCACATAACTAATAGCCGATAAGCTTTAATCTCAAACCTAAATTTATTTTGATGATTGCATCATATAATGGATACCCCTTGTTAATCACCCACCAATAGGTATAGACTATCCCGACGATAAGTATCCTCACAATTATTGGTCGATAGTACGTTAAATCACTCTCACTTTAGATTATGACTTAATGTCTCATGATGAACCTTCAACATTATTCAATTTGATTTAGTCCCTAAGTTTAATTTCACTAAGGATACCTGGCCTCCCTCTTATTGGTCTCTCTCCCAATAAAATCTAGATAAAGTCCTATTGTTAGATTAATTCGACACAAAAGTCGGCATCTAAATTTCATGTTGTACCATCACAACTTCCTCGAAGAATCCTCAGCCTCACAATGTGTATTAACTCAATCTAATCTCCAAATAGGACACACATCCCTAATAATTACCCCACTACATCTACGCGATAAACTCCAATGCATACGAATGCATGTTTACCCAAACTAGCTCGATATTTTCCCACACTCAAAACATGTGAAAGACTACCAATAAATCTCCAAAACGTACTTCTTGTACCATAATAGGATGTTCCAATTTGAGAAACCCGATCGAAATGGAGTAAAATTCATTTTAGAAAAATCTAGCAAAACAACCCTGTTTTCGAATCGATTCGGTCTCAAGGGAGAATCGATTTGCCCCTTATGAGAATAGATTCGGTCCCAAGTACCTATGTGTCTATCTTAAGATGAATCAATTTGCTTTAGGTCCGAATCGATTCGGTCCAACATACCTGACACTTTTGCCTAAGCCGAATCGATTCGCTTAAGGGGGCGAATCGATTCGGGTCTGCAGAACTTCAAAAGTTCCCCACTTCTGCATAACCCACGAATTATATACCCCATAAATCATCTTCTCCCCTTCATCCTTCAACCCAAATATGTTTCTGACATCCAAAAATCATCATATATAATCCCATCAAGTTATACACACTTAAACTTTAGTATGAACATCAAATGCAAAATTTAAATACCCAAAATCTAGGTTTTTGATATATATACCAAAAATCCAATTCTTTTGTCCAAAAATTATGAAATAAAATACACAAATGAATTATTTAGCAAGATTAAACATTTGCCTCGGAAATGTAGAGGTTGAATCATCCTCGAGATCGCGTATTGGCCAAAAATCACCAAGCTTTCTCCTCTCTCTTCTTCCTTTCTTCTTCTTTCTCTCTTTCTCTCTCTCTCTCTCTCTCTCTCTCTCTCTCACTCTCACAAATGAGATAGGCTAATTCGTAAGCCTTTAAAACCTGAATCATAAATTTTAAATGATAATACACACTTTAAATGACTCGTTAATCCAATTCGAGTCAAACTAACTTAAAAAATATTTCGGAATCGAAATAAATCCCAAGGACAGTCATTTTGACTATCTTGACCCATCCGGAATCAACCGCAGACTTACAATCGTCATCCAAAATACTTTATAACATCCTCTAGTTTTTTACCTCAATTGCCAAAAATTTTAAATTCTTCAATTTAAATAAACTTATTTCTCCCAAATAAATTAAATTCTTAGTCCCAAAAATCGTGGGGTGTTATTGTAATATCTTACGGTATAACGTATATTGTATTGCATTTGGTAGTGATAGTTATGAGGATTTAGAAGACGGGTTAAAGACATCTGTTAGGCGGGGTAGCTTAACTAGGTTATATAGAGGTATACTATAGGTGTGCACTATTAGAAGAGGGGTGAGGTGTATCTCATGAGAGTGCAATACCAGTTTAAATATGAGAGATTTCATATTTGAAAATATGGCTTTTAAGCACTTGCTAAATATTTTCAAAAATCGGGCTCTAACCCGTTTCTCTATTTTCCCCTCTCTTGCTATAACTGTATATATATAGGTGTCCAGACATAGGGATGCCTGGATGATGATATCTTCGAGTCAGACGTTTGTTGCACCAGCTATGGATGCAAGGAAGTTTATTTTAGACACTTCTATCCTTGTGATCTAGATAGGAGGCATTGTAGAAATATTCAGGATGATAGCCCAATTGTATTCATTTATTCTTTTATCGCCGTTTTGTGCGGCATTCGATTTGGTTTATTATATTGTACTGAGAGTTTGGTTACTTTATTTCATCTAAGTTGTTTTAATTAAACTGTGTGAATGTTTTATTTAGTTGGTTTGGTTAAAAAGATTAGTTAAATAAAATTTTGATGCTAGCCTAATAAGTTATTAGTAATTAAACTGGTTTTCGACAGTGATGCTAAGAATGAATCATATGAGATCCCTGTTTTAATCTGGTATATGATTGATCACCTGGTATTTTATTAGGCGGGTTGTCACATAGTGAAAAATCGTTCTTGGCCGATCTTGAGAAAAACCAGCTTGAACCTTCAAAACTTGGGTTGAATCTTTCTTTTAAATGGTGTTAGGGTTTTGTTCTTGAAAGGAGATGTAACCAATATAGGATACTGGTCTTAGGTTTGATATAAAAGTGTGTAGAAAAACCTAACGCCGGATTATAATTATATTAAGAAGTGGAAGTGTTTAATATAACTAAAACTCTAAAAACTAACAAAATCACTGGCACTGCTGTGACCGAATCAATTCGCCCCCAGGGCCGAATCGATTTGAACCTGAACAGCTATAAGGCATACCCAAAAATAAATATAAGTGTATAAAAACCCAATTTCCCCCCCCTGTTTCAATTCCAATTAAAAATCCATTTTTGCAAAAGTAAAAATACAATTTAAATGCCAAAAATATTCACAATTAAAATGAGAATATTTTTTCGACTTTCGATTATGATATATTAAATAAATAGTTTAAAACAAATGTGTGTTCCATACTTCTTCACTAGGATAGGAATTTCATCCTCAAAATTAAGCGAAGCGTAAACGTAATAGTCAAGAAATAATATAAGGTTTACATATGCCTCCCCGTAGAATGCCACAATTAGGCGCCCATACACCCAATCCTACCCGTACCTACCTCGTGAGCAATAATACAATACATTTATCAACCATATGTATAAACATATCTACAAAAATAATAAATTCCATGATACCCCACTAGCCATGCTTTGGATCCTATTGCACCTATTCTTTCCGAGGCTCTCGAGTCGGAAGTAGATAACACCTACCCACTAGGGGTACTGCTAGTGCTCCCTACACACCTAGTGCTTCCAATGTTGGAGGACCTTGTCCCAACTGACCCTATGCTCTTTGGCCATGTTGGCCTTTTCTCCTTTACCCAACTGGACCTATACTTTTGAACATCTAGAAGCTCAGTGCCCTACCTCCCCGAAACTAAAATATCCGCCTCTAAAATGTCCATACTGTCTAGTTGGCCCACGCTCACCCTGTTGTTCCTTCCCCTATCCCTGAGGGCCTTGTTGGGATCCATTGATTTACTAAAAGGCCTATTGCTCCTATCCCACTCGCTATCTCTTCCACTCCTGGTCATTGCGACCCTTGTTCTCCCCTCCCTAAATATTTGACTCGTGTCTCTTTCCCAACTTCTTTTGGTAATTCACTTTCTCATGCCACAACAATTGTGTGACCTCCACCACCTATGTGTAAGTAGTGTACGCCAGGTTCACAAACACTATTTGATTCATAAACCATGACAATCCTTTGATGAAAATATTCATCTTCTTAGCCTCAGTATCCACCTCCTCCGATACAAACATCGACAGATTGGTAAACTCCTTCCCATACTCAACAACTGATTTTGGACCCTGCTCTAAGTCCAAAAACACCCTATTCTTCGTGGTCCAAATCGATCATGAGAAACATTTCACATTAAACTTTACCATAAAGTCTCCATATTTTAGACGATCCTTATCCTCAGATGTGGGAACATTCTCCCACCACTGCAACGCATACCCATTCAGCTTGAATGAATCAAATATCTATTTTTGAACATTAGTACAATATGCCATCCTCAACGGCCTCTCCAAATATCTCCTCCATTGGTGAGCATCGGTTCGGTCATATCCCCTTGCCAAGGTGGGAGGATTCCCCTTATGAATCTTTCTCTCACCCTGTTCTAAATTGAAGAGGGTGTACCCTACTGTTACACCTCTAGAGTCACCCACCTTTGTCTCCCTAACTCAATATCGGTCGCTATTACCTCACGAACTATAGCCTCTAACTTCTCAACACACATAAAAAAATTTCCCTTCCTCTTCTGAACTAAGAGACTAGAAATTGAACCCTCTCACCTATATTCGTATCTCTTAGCGCCCTCCATCTGAAAAGATAGGAACAAACCAAAATTAGACTCGGAATAACAAAGAGTATAAATCATCAAAAAGGAATGAAAGATAGGTAATGTGGAATCTAAAACGGCTTCACAACCTACGAGACCTAAGCCCATATTCTGATACCATCTGTAACACCTTAAGAATTTTAGCAAGCAAGGAGGATAGATTCTCCCATCAATCTACATCGGGCATCACTAAATAAGTTATCATTCTCTTCATGTGATAGAAATATGAGACATTAAAAAACTTTCACAAGATATAATCAGATTTATCAAATAAATATAACCATTTATGGAAATTAAAATTCAATCACCATACAATCTCCAATATAAATCCAACTCCAAGTAAATATAAAACCCAAACGAAATAATCCAACTTTAATATATGACTGAAACTATAAACAACGGTAGAACATATTGTCCCACCGAATCCATAAATGAAAGTCTCATGATACAATCAATAAAATGAAAAGTAAATCTAAACTACTAAAGAAAGTAAAATAAGTCTCCAACTACGCTTCAAAAAATATCTCCAATCACTCCTGTGCATCAACTCCAGCACTATACCTGAAATGCTAGTGGACAAAATGGGGCAGAGCCGACTGCATGAACACTAGCTAGTCCTCCCAATTAGGGTTCATAAACCCAGACAAAACATCATGCTAGAGTATTTTAAATTAAATGATATATATATTAACATGCGAGTGAAAATAAACTACTACCATTTACCCACATAACCAATCCACCCTAGTTGTTTAAGTCCAATTACTTCATGTCAACCATAATTTAAACATTAACTCCTATTCCAACTAAATTTAATTATTTAATTACTCTTATTCAGGCGTCACCACTATGGCCAATCAAACCCTTATAGGTCCTCCACACACTCTTGGCATGCTTAAGGTTCTATACATCACACCCATTCCCCTTATTATAGCCAGTCAACCCGATTTTTGTCAGCTCTTCATATACTCATGAGGTTCCACACGACACATCATTACAACCACTTTGCCCATATTCTATTAGTTGTGCACATAATCAAAACGCTAATACACACCCATGTCGCTACAGTCAGTTAACTCTGTGTCTATCAACCCTGGACATACTCTAGAAGAAAATTCATTTTAATACCCCTTTATTATCTTAGGCATTAATTACCAATTTTCTCAAGTTCTCATTACCTCCTATTATTCCCACCCTTATCGAGCATAAATTCCCCAAACCACCTTTATTCTAATACCTAGAGGTCTCCAAAATGCAAGTGTATCCTAGCCTACTATGTATAAAGAACACCTACCAATATATACTACATAACCTCGCAACCAGGATCCTGGTCCAATGAAAAAGATGTACATTTCACCCCACCCCGAAATTATCCATCCGAAAAACCCACGTTATCTAATCCATACCTAAAATGCATTACCAACAGCTATGGCCTACCTATTAGTCCTATACCTAGCAAACAACCTAAAATTAAGGTGAGAGAAAAAACTACCCCAAAAATCAAGCCGTCGGTGTGGTGTCGATTAATAATACAATTAACGATTACATAAGGCATATTTTCAGCCTAGAACAACCATTTCTCCAATTAATCTCAATGTTATTATATATACAAATTATATACATTTAATTTAAATATTCAATAAATAATTTATTTTTTAACAACTGATTTAGTTTTCGTCAATATGCATATTTCAAGGGCATACAACAATAAATTGCTATTTTACAAGCAACATATAAATAACATGATTTTACTAGTCGAATTACATTCATAAAGTTTCTATGATTTATTTGAACATACTAATGTCATTATATGCACACGAGAACCCAACCTCTAACCTAATCATACATGGGTGTTGAGTCTTAATACGTATTAAATATTTGAATAAAAACAGTCCTGAATTTAGTTTCACTTTTTCTAATTATTCCCTTTAATTTATTTTAAGAAAACAATGATTATTAGTGTTTAGGCAACATTTAAAATGCATAATACTAATGGGTAACAATAGACGTATTCATGGTTATAAATATTGTTTGTAGAATATGATTCGATGGTTGCGTTCCTCTCGAGAGAATAACGACTACACATTCTTAGTCGATCTGTAACAACCCTCGCTTTTGGGAGCCCATTTTATATTTATTTATTATGTTGAGTAGTTGCATATATAATATGTTGCATGTGGGTAAGTATTAATTTGTTGAAATAAGTTAATATTTACAAATAATTTGCATGATACCATGTGTGTAAGTAGTTGTTACCATGTGGTGTTCTATTTTGTCATGAAAATTAATATGGAAATTTCAATTAAAATGGAACCGGAACTTAATTTGGCTTATAAAATCTCCAAATGATAATTTGGAGGGTGTAGTTAGTTCCGAGAGGTGCAAGACAGTCAAAATGTGTGCCATATTGTATTTTGAGATTTTGGGCACTTTTGACTGGTTTTGGCATATTGCGTATTAGAACTTAACTATTGCGGTATTTTTACTTAAGGGTTGGAGACTTTTAATCTTAAGCCACGTTTAGTCTTTCCCCAAGTCTTCCAATTCCTCTTATTTTCCCTAAGTGTTCTAGCCCTAGAGTGAGAGAGAGTGAGAGTGGAAGATTGGAAAAAGAGAGAAATCTTGAAGATTTGTGGTTTGATCTTGCTTTCTTCTTCAACTAAGCCTGTTATTGAAGCCCCAAGGCAAGTTTTCTACTTGCTATTATATGGTTTAAGATGAATAATTATTATGGGTAGATATGTATAGTTTTGATGTAATATAATTGTGGTTTTTGGTTGGATTTATGGGTATCAACATCTTTGGTAGAGTTAGATTGTTGATTGAGTTAGAAAAATGTTGTTGGGTGCATTCATGATCTTTTGGTATCATTAAATGTAGTTGGATGATTTTGGTTGGTTAATAATTTTGGGGTTTAGAAGATATTAGGAGAATGGGTCTAGGTCTACAATGGACGGTCAACCGCGTATCTCAGACAGGTCGACCGGGCCTTCAGAGGGAGGCACACTGCTTTCTTTCAAAGGCATGCGATAAGGTCGCGATCGACCGCGGTTCTACCACAGGTCGACCGGTCCATCCGAAATGAACTTTATGCTTTCTTTCAAAAGCTAAACTTTAAGACGCGGTCGACCGCGGTCTTGGGATCGGTCGACCGGTCCCCTGTTTTCTCAACCCATTTCCTACTTTTGTTTTTAATCCCTTCTTTCCCCCTAGGAACTTAGGACTCTTCTTGAATGAAGTAAACCTTGTATTTTAGAGTCCTAGTTGAGTTGGTTGTCACCCTAGTGTTGAATGGGTTCACTTGGGGTTAAGTTAGGGGGAAGGGTTTTCCTAAGTGATGTTAAGGCATCACTTTTCTTTGTGCATCCTAACAAATATGGATGGGAATTATAGGCCCATACTTGGAGACTTTAGGGGCTTAAATTGAGTTATATAAAACCTCATGTTTGGGAAATGAATATGATCCCTTGGAGATTTATTCGAGGCATAACCTAGGATGAGTAATGAACTATCCTAAGATAACGGTTCAAACAAATGAAACATGTAAATGTAATGAAAATGAAAAGTATGGTTTTTATAGTAAATGCTAATTTACTTAAACACACCTCTCTAAATGCTATCATAAGGGAAGCTCGCGCATGAGGTGATGTTCCTTGACTAGTGAATGCCGGGAGACTATAGTCCTCGGCCATATGCGGGTTTATTATATGTATTTTTTCTGCGCTAGTGAAGTCATTCCGGGTGTGGTTATGACTCACTCGCAGGCATATGGCCACTTCCCGACGTGCGTTAGGTACCCAGGCTGCCTTGTTTGATGGGACCCTGGAAGATGATAGTCATTTAGGGGCGCGCCCAGTGGGGAAACTCGGAGGGGCGGTCTTAGAATCATTATATGCATAAGAATATAGCTTTTCTAAATCTCAAGTGGGACTTGAGGGTCGTATAATTCCACTAAATGATATTATGACAATTACATTCTTGCTAAGGAATGGGAATTGGAATGAAATAAGAAGATGATGTTAGTATATTCCTGTTCAGGAACTAAAACAGGATTAAAGTGGAATTTGGGGAATACTAGCTCTTAATTTAGTTTTTAATTTCATCTTGCATAATTTCATCTTCTTGCATAGTCTCATTTAATTATGTCATTTTCACTTGTTTTCTTATGATCCATGCTTAGGTTCTTAGAGTGTTGATTTCTATACTCATGTGTTGCTATTCATATCTAGCATGCTTTTTATTCATCTGGGAACTATATATAAACCGGGTCCTAACCCTTTCTTTTTCCTCTATGTTGTACTTGTTATTGTATCCGCCCAGGTGCTCCTCCGCAAGGACGCCCGTGTTGATATTCCTACTCTTTTTCTTTTAAGGAGCTGTATGAAATTGCGGATATTACAGGATATTTTGTTGGACGCTGTCATTCTTTTGATATCTAGTTATGATCGGGTCGGTCAATAGGGCGAGTGGCCCAATCTTGTAATTGTATAATGAATGTAAAGCATAACATCTAACTGTTGTGATTACTTTTGTGTAGCTGTGAACCAACAACATATTCGGTTCTTATCTTTGTAAAATGTGGTTTTAGATGTATATTAATTATGTTTCTTTGAATTCCACTATTGTTCTAAAATGGGTTGTTTAAATTGTTTTTCTTTACTTAACTTTTAATTGCATAAATTGTTTTGGCAACCAGTTTTTTGAATTATTGGGTGGTTTTCTCGGTTACTCTTACTATATTTGTGGTGTTGAGAATGATTTCCATCCATGATTACCGTATATGTCGGAGTATTGGGCTGGCCACCCCTTATTTCGGAGTGCGGGTTGTCACACGATCATTAGAAAACTCAGTTTAAACATTCAAAACTTTGGTTGACTCTTGCTTTTAAATGGGGTTAGGGTTTTATTCTTGAAAGGATATGTGAACAAGGGGGGCTACTTCTCTTAGTCTTGATATCGAAGTGTTTAGAAAAACCTAACCCCAAATTAGATTTATATTCAAAAGTGGAAGTTTTTTAATATAACTAAAACTCTAAAAACTAAAAAAATAGCCAGTAGTGCCCCAGTCAAATCGATTCTCCCCCAAGGATGAATCGATTTAGACCTGAATAGCTGTGAGGTCTCCCCAAAAATAAATATAAGTGCATAAAAACTTGATTTCTCCCCCGATTTTAATTCTGATTAAAAATCCATTTTTGCAATAGTAAAAAACATTTTATATGCCAAAAATAATCCAAATGAAAATGATAATATTTTTACAACTTTTTATTATGATAGTTTAAATAAATGATCTAAAACTAGTGGTGTTAAAAGGGTATGGATTCTATTTATTGGATTTTAAACTTCAAATTGGAGTTGGGTAGGATTTTGGGGTTTTCAATTAAAGGATTATTTTTTGCTTTTAAGCACATGTGGGCTTGCAACAGAATAATTTAAAAAGGCTTGTTGGGCTTAATTTGGATTCTCAAATGATGGACTAATCTCATTTTCCAAGTCTTTTCTATCTTAAATCAACCCAGTAAGACTTATAGTGCTTAAAATTCTCTTTTTTACTTTTATTTTCATTAAAGGCGCATTTTTGCGACGATTTTCTTCTTTTATTGGTTACAACATAATATTGAAATTATAGTCTACACTATGTTGATGGGTTTAATGGAATATAGGGAACTCCTCAAGTATGATATAGTTATTGAATCCGATTAAAAAGCCTTAATAAATATTATTCAATGAAAGATTTCCTACCCTTGGTCTATCAAAATTACCCTTTAGAGCGTCCTCTAACTTACTTGAGGTCATAATTTTTGTTTCACTAACATCTTTAGAGAAGGAAATAAAGTTGATGATCTTGTTGCTAATTCTGGTTACCACTATAGTAAGCCCATCATTTTCGATTACATTCAAAATTTCCCTTTGGAATTCGAAGTTTAATTAGACTCAATCAGTTGGGCATGTCTATTCATAGATTCAAGAATTTATATTTAGGGGTTTATTTATATCTTGTTTTCTTTTCACTACTTGCACATGAGCTACTAGGACAGGGGATTTTCAATCCTAATTTTGATTTATATATTCTTGGGGTTTGTCTCCCTCTTTGAAAAAAAGTTATTTTACCTCTAGATTGATTAAAAATTTTCAAAAATGATGAACGAAATAATGTCTCACTGAGTTAAAATCTCTACATTTATTCATTAAGGATATTAATATTCGCCTCAATATCCATTTTTGATCATATTATATGGGTAATTTCTAAAAACTTAAAAGTTAGTAGATTCGTTAATTAATTCTATGTTAAGAAATTGTTTCCAAACTCAAATATATTGAAAAAAAAATTGTTTTTTTAAAGAATTTCAAATTTTTTATTTTTTATTATTTTTTCAAAAAATACCATCCTTACACCAAAACCTAAATTTTAAATTGTCCTCAATGTATTCATAAAATCAAAATATGGAGAAAGAAAATAAATCTAAGAAGTAAAAGGACAATATTAGTCGTGAACTTGTATTTGTGTTGTTGATTCCCAAATAATCTCACATGCATTTCATCATAAATCAAAAGCCTGATCAATTGGGAGTCAACCCAATAGATAATACATTTACATGAAAGAACACAATGAATAAAATTATTATAAATATGATAACATGCTGTTACGATATGGCATGGATGCTCATACATAAAGAGATTATGATAATGAAATCGTGAATAACACATTAAGTATAAGTTCCCCTAAATCTTGAGAATTAATAAATTGGGCTCTAATGAATTGATACTTTAACCACGTCCTGAATATCCATAAAATGCTCAAGTGATAAAAAAATATGGATGTGGTTGGAAAACATAATGTGGAGTGATAAAACATACATCACCAAGAGGAAATGCTCGAAAGATTGTGTCGACCACCACATCAGTAATGCGTAAAACCTCATGTGTAAGATCAATGTCTAAAGGATCGTATGTACATTCACAAAGAAGGAATTATTCTATCATATAATCTCATTCACTCTCCTCGAAGGGACGAAATGATTCGAATAAATATTGAACTTCAAAAGTGAGATAGGTGAGTTTGATATCGTCGATCATCTGGAAAGTGCAAGTAAAGGGTGTGCCTTACCAGATTTTACATAAGAGTACCCCTAGGACTCGATAAAAGAGTTTGAATTGGAATCATAGGTTGAGGGCTTAGAAATAGTAGAGAGTTCTAAACAAGGAATAGAGAAGAATTAATTGGACAACACTACAGTTCATGTTCTAGGACCGATTTATTTCTGGGAAGAGGTGTCCTTACTTAAGGACCTTTCTTGTCCGATATACCAGCTTGGAGTTTGTTCATAGATGATTCTTCTTGTGAAACTGACAGTGGGGTTGGACTAATTTTGTCATCCTCAGATGAGATTGATATTAATTATGCTCTAAGATTCAATTTTGAAACATCTAACAATGAGTCCTTGTATGAAGCCTTGTTAGCAGGGCTTGCACTTCAAAAGGAACTGGGTGTCAGCCAACCACTTGCCTATAATACCTCGTACATTTTTTATTAATTAATTTTCATGTTCTTTATATTATTACTTTATTTAAGGAAATTAAGTTGGATTGAAATAAATATTAATTAGCGAGATAAATCATTACTATTTGTTAAAATTATTATTTATTTGTATGCGATGAGTAAATAGTTATGTGATTTATTATATATCGAGAATCAGTGATGGAGATGGATTATTATTATATGAATATAGAGTGTTACATCGGTGGACTGGTATAATTTATGACCGAGGAATATGTTACGCATGTGTTGAGCCCGATTATTGAGAGGCTAGAATATTTAGAGTTGGGTGACTCAGATGACCTTTTTGAGTGCGCCATTGATCCAAGAAGGGTTGAAATATTCCAAAATTTATACCCGATGTTATGTTTGGGTTTCGAGGGATTTCTTATCATAAGAGGACCCGTATGAGGGTAGGTGGGTCATTTTGAACTTAGGCTTGAGAAGAAAAATGAGATTAGGGTAATTAAGATTATATTTAAGAGGTTGGGAAGGTGGATGGAAGTGCATCTTTCATATTTCATATAATATATTCTGAGAGAGAGACCTAGAGAAGAGAAAATGAAAAAGAAATAAGAGAAATCTTGGAGAGGAGAATAGAGAGAACTCAAACCGTCATCAAACTCGTCGAGAATTTCGAATTCTAATCGACCAAGGTAAGTTGCTAGACGGTAGTGTGACTAGAGTTGATAAGAAATTTGAATGGTGAGGTGTGGCCCACTTCAATGTTCTCTGCCTCTTTGGTCTTCAAAACGTTTGAGAAACAGCTCCTGGTAAAACCTTCCTTCTTTGGTAAAAATAGAGCAAAGACTAGAACCACTATGTGAAAGAAGATGAAATTCACAAACAATAATAGTAACTTGGAGAAAAGAATCTACTGAGAATGATGGTTATCAAGGTGGGAATGAAGAAACAAGCACTCATCATTTAGAGAAAGAGCAGGGAGAGAATATTAGGTCGTCTGGTATGATTTTGATAGAGTAATGATTTAACCTGAGTTTCTGATATCTAATTTGACCTCACCAATTGTCCTATTTATAGGTGAATACTAAATCTCGTTTGAGTCTGTTGGATGCTAAAAACAAGAGGAAAATTTTTCAAGGACAAGGTCTACAATGTAATTTTTGTCCTTACTAGGTCAGCAACAACATGTCCCCTCAGACATACAACATGTGGTGGAAAGAAAAATCAAAAAGAAAATATATCTCTGTAATAACCCATACTTTTAAAGATATTTAAATTACAAAGGTGGGCATAATTTGGTAAATTAAGAAATTTCTGTGAATAGCAATTTTGGAATTTATGAGTGAAATTAAATAAATTTAATGTTATAAAGTGAATAGTAAATATTAGTTTTCAAGTGTCGGACTAATATTTACATGGATTATATTTTCTTACGAGACTAAGAATATGAGTGGATTATTTTTAATTACATGTCGGAAGTTGGGTAAAGCGACAAAGGAAATATTTTAAATGGAAAAATACGTGTATTGAACGTGTTGGGTCAAAATAGTGAATTTTAGTTAAGTGACTCAGATGGAGATTTCGACTACGCCATCGGGTTCAGAATGGCCGAGATAGTCAAAATAGAGTACCTGGGGGGTAGTATTTGGGTTCCGGGCATTTTTGAACTAGTAGGGACTCGTAAATGAGCACCCAATTTCGGGTTTAATAAGAGGAAACCCTCATTTTTGCCCCAAAATCAGATCTAAGAGAGAGAAAGAGAAGCGGAAAGAAGAAGAAGAAAAAGAGAAGAGAAGAAGGGAGAAGAAGAGATTTTCGGCCAAAATTCGCGGGATTCGACTCGGGGTCGTCGGATTTAATCCACGAGGCAAGTGTTTACTTGCTTTATAAATTTAGTGTGTTTACTTCTCATATTATAGTTTGTGTGTAAAACTATAAAGATTTTTGGGATGAGTTTTCGTGAATCAAAATGGGTTTTTTAGAAGATTAACGAGTAAAACCCGAATAATATGAAATTTGAGAAATTTAGGAATTAATTGAAATTAATTGTTGAATCTGCATTCTAGGATGATTAGAACCCTTTATATGTGTGTATTTATGATTGATTGAGGTTGTATGATGATGGGTGAGAAAATAAAAACCTTGGAGGTGTATTAATGGAAGTTTGGGATTTTGGAGAAGACGATGAATAGTAATTATGTAGCTTGCGGGATACATTTGGACAGGAGGAGGGCAGATTCATCTCTCGGTCAAAACACAAAAGTTGTAGATCTTTTCGATATGGTCGTGTGGACACTTACCGCGTATTTTTCTACGAATTGTTATGATTTTTGCAAGATGGCAGTTCCGGGGTGAAATCACCAACTCGGAAATGCAATCGAAAATTTGAAAAAAAAATAAAGGCTAAAATTCTTTGGAGATAAATATTTGGGGTTCCTAAAAATGCTGTGGGGACTTCTAAATATTTTTTTTAGTAAGGTTTGTATCTTGGGTTAGATGAAAGTAAACCCCAAAATTTACCCAAATAGGGGTGTTTGGGAGGAGTAACACTCGGGGTGATGTTTAGGTGGGCAAAATTTTATATAAGTAATTGTGCGCGTAGAAAACACACTTATATGCCAATTTTGATTGAGTAAAATCCTATGAGGTGACTAGGATGAAATTTAGGATACGGGCTAAAGAGAATTGAGCAGTCATCCGATACGTCTATTTATGACAATTATTATAGGTGAGAGGAATGCCTATCGTTATTTATGGGACGAATAAATATATCGGTGTTGTTGGTATTATCATCGTGCGGTGAGAAAAGCTCGGAAATAATATATTGAGGATTAGTCAAAATTGAAAAATGCGTAGGATATTCGAGAGATAAATATACTACGTAGAAAATTTATTATACGGGTTGTGCGTATGCCTGAATGTTATTATATACGCGGGTTAAATAATTAACTATGGGGAATTATGTATAGGTGAGAGATAAACCTATAATTATAATATGGTTGTGTGAATACCAAATTGATGATATATTTATATAGGTGGAATGTGTACCTATATGATTATTTATTATGTGTATGACATACCTACCATACTTGCTATCACGGGAGGTTGGCGTTCGTGTGAGGACAATCTTATCCTGTGTTTCCTTCGGGGGGATTTTAGATTTGGTACCTCAAGAACATAGGACTATGAAGGGCTTATTTGTGAGTCGATAAGTCTGCCGAGTATGGGAGCGTAGGTATGTCCGTGACCATGGGTATGTGAACTATGTTCGCCTCCAATATGTGTGATTTGTATTGATACGGTTGCTGAGTGATGCGGAACACGTGATCCTTATGTGCGCGATGTACAAGGATTTGATAACAGAGTATGAGTGCACCGCATCTAAGCCTAGGGGTTCCATATATGTATATATATGTATTGTGATTAACATGTATGTGTACTTGAGATAATCCAGGGATGCTTAGTAAATGAGAATGACTAAGCCACTTATATTATAGTTCAGTGGATGATTAATATACTTGTTGCGTATAGTATATTGTTTATATATATGAGATGAGATATCATATAACCTAACCTTGTATAAAGTGAAAAGAATGAATAAAGTGTGATATTACTTTCGGTAAATGAATATCCGGATTTATATGAATATGAATCTTTTGTTCTAATGAGAACTATTAATAAATACGGGATGATACAAATATGGTATGTACTGAAGGCCTAATGGATTCCTATGATCAAGATTGTCACGTAGTAGTGTATCGGGGGGGGGGGGGGGGGGGTTCCTTGTTTGGATTTCTCTTCGCGAGACACCCCACGCACGAACGTAACGTAATATTGGGAATGGGGAGAAGTTTAGTCCTTAGTGCTCGAATTGATGAGGATTATTAGAAGGTGGGTAATTACATTAGTTAGGCAGGGTAGCTTAACTAGGTTGTTTAAAAAGGTATGTGATAGTTGTGCACTGTTAGAAGAGGGCGAGGTGTATCTCATGTGAGAGCGATACCAGTTTAAATATGAGAAATAACATATTTTTTTTAAAATATGGATTTTAATGCAGTTGCTAAAATGTTTTCAAAACACGGGCTCTGGCCCGTTTCTCTATTTTACCCTCTCTTGCTATATCTATATATATATATAGGTGTCCAGACACAGGGACGCCTGGATGATAATTCTTTCGAGTCAGACGTTTGCTGCAGCAGCTGTGGATGCAAGCAGGTTTATATTAGACGCTTCTATCATTGAGATCTAGATAGGAGGTATTGTAGAAACATTCGGCCTTATGTCCCAACTGTACTCATTTATTCTTTTATCACCTTTCAGTGCGGCATTCGATTTGGTTGTATTATTGTACCGAGTGTTTGGTTATTTTATTTTATTTCATTTCAGTTGCTGCATATAAATTGTTGTAATTGTTTTATTTGAATGGTTTGGTTAAAAAGATTAGTTAATTACAAAAATTTGACGCCGGCCTAATAGGATATTAGTAAATAAATTGGTTTTCGGCAGTGATGCTAAGAATGAACCATATGAGACTCCTATTTTAATTTGATATAGGAGTGATCGCCCGGTATTTTATTAGGCGGGGTGTCATAATCTCATAATTAAAAAAAAATATTAAACTAGGTAAATATCTATTGAGATAGTTTGTTGTTGTACAAACTTTGTAAACTTCAGAGTGGCCTCTAGGACCAAACTCTCTAAAATAGTATTGTAAAAAAGTTTATTTCTTGTGATTAGCCTCTTGGCTACTCACTTAAGTTAGGACTAAGTGTGAGCGATGTAAGGACTTGAGTGACTCCTAGGGTCTCTCTACTAGTATTCTCTCTATCCTGAAGTGATAAGTGATTATACTTTCTTAACAAACCTTGTCTCTCAACTACCAAGTCAAAACTCCTAGGAGATCACAACTAGCCTTTTTAAGCCCTATTTTCTAACCTAGGCTACCTGTACAAGAAAAAAAATACTAGTACGTTGTTATTTTATAGGAAATAAATCTTGGGGAGTATGCCATTATAGGTGGACCTGCTCGCCCTGTGTCATTTTTGTAGTAGGTGATTTAGGGAAACGGAGCCACTCTAGGTGGACTTACTCACCATTCCTCTAATTTTATGATATGTGAATTGGGGAATATGGGATTGCACATAATTACTCCCCTTACCGTGGCCTTTTCCAGTGGCCTCAACTTATTTGGAGAGGCTGCTTGTGGTGAGCCTTCTAAAACTTTCCTTTTTTCAATGGCTTGAATTTTGGGATGGGGGGATTCTCATGGTGAGCCTTCGTCGTCCTTGACTTTTTATTGTGCTTTGAGTTTTGGGATGAAGGGTTGCTTGTGCTGAGCCCTCCTCGTCCATTCCTATTATTCAAGGCTTTATTCTTGGGACACATGGCTTCTTATGGTAAGCCAGTATCATCCTTACTTATTTTTATGGCTTCTATTTTTGAATGAGGGGTCTCTTATTATGAGTGCCCTGGTTCAACTAGGCTTTGACTTTGGCCTTAGCATATTTTTTAGGGGTTGTTCATGATGAGTCCCCTTGTTATTGTCTCCCTTCTGTAGCTTCGATCTTGGGATGATGGGTTGCTCATGGTGAGTCCTCTTGTCTAAGTGTCCTATTTGGTAACAAGGCTCATCTTAGGTGGACCCCTTTAAAGCAAAGTTTTATTAATAATTTTGGTCAGAGGAATCCCCCTTCACATGGGCCTGATCGCTATGGACTTTTCTTAAATGAATGAACACCTATCTATAATAGTCCCCTCATACAAAAATATCTATGTTGGATAGACGAAAGGTGTAACACCCCAAGACTTTTGAGACTGAGAAATTAAATTTTGGGAAAATAAAATTTAATTTAAATCAGAGAATTTTAAATTTGGGAATTTAAGTCCAAAAATAGAGGACGTTTTAAAGTATTCCGGATCATAATTTTAAGGGTACCATTGATCCCGGAAGGGTCAAGATAGTCAAAATGACTGTCATTGGGTTTTATTTCGGCTCCGGAATATTTTTAAGTCATTTTGACTCGAATTAGAGTAAACAAGTCATTTAAAGTGTGTATTAACATTTAAAATTGGGATTTTGTTTTAAAGGTTCATGAGGCTTACGGATTAAGCCATCTCATTTGCGAAAAAGCGAGAAAGAGAAAAGAAGAGAGAAAAGAAGAAGAAAGGAAGAGAGAGGAAGAAATCTTGGAGATTCCCTGTCCAAACGCGACAACGAGGAGGATCCAACCACTACAAATCTGAGGCAAGTGTTTAATCTTGCTAAATATCTATTTGTGTATTTTATTTCATAATTGGTGGGTTAAAGAAATGGTTTTTAGGTATAAATATCAAAACCTAAAGTTTGGGTACTAAAACGGGAATTTGATGTTTATACATGGGTTTAATGACATATAAATTGTTGGGATGGAATGTAGGATGAGTTTATAAGTTAATAATATTGTTGGGTTAAAGATTTGGGGATTTTTTGATGATGTTTGGGTGTTTGAGGATTTAGGGTTTGCCAAAAATAGGAAAATCGGCCAAGATAACTGGTATGGCCGGTCGACCGCGCCCAGGGGACCGATCGACCACGCCTTCAGGGAAAAGCCTACTGCATTTCATCGTAGGCAAAATTAGGACCTGCGGTCGACCGGGGCTCTGGGACCGGTCGACCGGTCCCCTGTTTTTACCCCAAAATTTGGGATTTCTTTCTTTCCCTTTTCTTTTGGAGTTTATTCTTAGGGGCCTCCTTAATGAGTTGCTTTACAAGGTTTTTCTAGGTTGATTTCTACCCCTTTTTGGTTGGGTTTATTAATTTGAGGTTTTCTCTTATGAAGTAAGAGATACTTTGGAGACTTATAGGGGGTCTCTCACTTAGTATATGATAGTGGGGACTTCTTGGAATATTTGGAGAAGAATATATCCATGTATGTTGTGAAATTTCTAGGCCGACATTTATGTCCAATCCTTATAAGGATAGGATATTGTTAAGATACAATTTGGGGCCAAATGGAAGAGAGTGATTGCCTACCCTTAGAAATGATAAAATTTAAGGAATAAATTCGAGAGATCTTAGACTAGGGGATTCACAAAAGTGATTGAACCGTAGCCGGAACTGAGAGCCACGGGATTATATTTCCAACTAGAGTAGATTGTGAAAATCTAGTTGGAATAGATGTTGTTTATCGGTGTGTGAGTTACAACGGCATTTTCCCAAGAAATGAGATTATTTGATGAATGAAAGAATGAGCTTGAGGATTATAAACTATTAGTTATATGTATACCGATAGTCGAAATTATTACTAGATTTATAATTTGCATCTCGGATACAGATGCAATGTGTAGTGATGGTTTCCTACACAAAATTTTGGGTGATAACCCTAATGTTGAATATATATGTTTAGATATATACATATGATTTTTGGGAGACTATTCATCATAGGAAAAATGATTGAATATGGTTCAAATAAGAGATTGTATTCACATATGGAGGTAAATTAAATGAGTTTGTGGTGACGGCTTGTATATTGAGGATATTATATACTTATAGCTGAGTGTATATAGATACCTTACACATGTGAACAAAAATTAGTTTGTATACATATATAAAGATATGTGAATAAATGTTTATATATCTATATAGATATGAAAATATGGATATATTTATGTTGTGGACATATGTGGTATGGATACTTAAACCGTATATGATGGTTTAATGTTTAATCATATGATTGGATCATATGGGTGTATATATATTGTGCATGTGAATTGTATATATACTTATTTGGTTAAGCATACCCCGCTCATGCTATCATTGGGAAGTTGCGCGCGTAGAGGGTGAGCATCCTGGCTAGAAAAGCAGGGTGTGGATATTTCCCAGGTCGTAGTCGTCCTGTGTGTTATTATATGATATATATATTTATTTTTGGGATGAGACGTGGTGGGTATGTTTCGTCTCATTGCCGGTTATGAGCTATGACCGCTTCCCGGGACGTCGTGTGCGTGAGTTTACCACGAGATGGGTGTCGTTTAGTCCCACCATGGTGGCCCCAGTATTGCTACGTGAGCCGAGCACTGGGAAGATGATAGCATTGATGCAGTTTATCGGCGCTATATATAGCCGGGTATTAATTTGTGCATGGCCTTTGTACATCATATATGGTATGTATACATGGTCATGGGATTGGATGATGGTGTGTATATATATATATGGTTAGAATGAAATGCCTATATATATATTTATATATCCGATAGATGAAAGGATATAGAATCTTTGTAGAGTACATCTTGGATGATTATGGTGTACTAGATTGATGGGGGTTGATGTATTGCATTTAAGGAATATTTCGGTTACATCACCCCAAGGATATTATTGGTGATGTTAGTTGTAGTAGTAGTATAATATTGTATACATGGCATCATGGATCTCTAGGATCGACATTGTCCAGGAGTAGTGTAACGAGGTGGTTCCTTGTTTGGATTTCTCTTTGCGAGACACCCCACGCATGAAACGCAGTACAATGTTGAAATTGGAGAAAAGTTCTGCCAATTATGGTATGTACGGCATTATGGACCTCTATGATCGACATTGTCAAAGAGTAGTGTACCGGGGTGGTTCCTTGTTTGGATTTCGCTTTTGCGAGACACCCCACGCACGAAATGTAGTACATTGTTGAGAGTAGAGAGAAGTTCTATCGATATTTATGTGTGGCATAATGGATCTCAGGGATCGACGTTGACATGGAGTAGTGTAACGGGGTGGTTCCTTGTTTGGATTTCGCTTTGCGAGACACCTCACGCACGAAACGCAGCGCAGCGTTGAAATTGGAGGGAAGTTGTGTCAATAATAATTTTGCAGGCTTATTAATTAGAAATTTAAATCATATGTTTCAACCCAAATGCATATTGGGTAACTTATTAAATTATAATTGGTTAAAGTATAAACCGGAATCCACTAAGCCTAATAAGGCACTCATGATTGAAATAAATACTTAATTGTGTTGAAAAAATGGGGTGGATTCTTGGGGTATGATAGGAAGGTAGATCTAGTGGGTATAGGCTAGGCCTATGATAAGTTAGGTTGTCCTAATAAAAATGGGGGTAATTTAACTACCAAAAATTGAGGACGCGAATAGGTGCGCGCCTTTAGATGAGAGGTGAGTTGGGGATCCACGAGAGTGCGATCCCATTTTAATTATGAAATAAGTGCACCAATATTTATTATGCACGGTTAACACACTTGCTAAATATTTTTCACAAGTCGGGATCTGACCCGTTTACTTTCCTTTCCTGCCTATATATATATATATATTATTACAAGTGTCCTACCGTATGGATGTCGGATGACTTTCTATCCATAGTCTTAGGAGCCGTGACATGTGCGGACTGTTGCGGGATGTATCTGGTAGTCGCCTCCTACTTTTAAAATTCTAGGTAGGATTCATGTTGTATATCGGGTTTGTACCCAAGGGATATTTATATAAATGTTTATACTTATTCCATTCCAGTTATTGTATTCTTTGTGACCCGACAGCTTATTCGGGTCTACTTTTTGTAGTATATTCTATGGTAGTTATTTATTTCATTTTTCTTTTAGTATTTCATTTATCTAGTCCTTTCATGCATCTTTCTTTCTTTTATTATAGTGTTGGTTGGTAGTATGTTACATATTTTATTTAATTTTAACATATCGCGTATATGATATCGGGCAATTAGTCCTATATTATTTATTACCGACAGTTGATGTTGAGACTGGACCATCTGAAACTCCTGATTTAATATAGTATAGGGCTGGCCACCCATTATTATTTCAGGCGGGGTGTTACAGATGGTATCAGAGCATTAGGTTCTAGAGTCCTTAGGATCTATGAGAGTTTTCTACATTCTTCCGTTAACGTTCTTGACATAAAGCCCTACAAATAGGACTGTTGTGTTCACTGCGTTGTTTTCTTCTGTGAAGTATATTCAATTGATTGACGTTCTGAGAACTGTTGCTCTTGTTTCATTTTTGACGTCGCCTAGATTTTGTCGTCTAGGAAAGGATATGATTAGAAGTACAAGACCGATAGCATATTTTGAGTACGCTTTAATCGGGGGTAATTGTTTTCCCTGATTTCGGAGGAGATATTGAGGATATTTCTAGCAGTGGTTCGAGGTGATTTATCGACGGTTGAGTAAGAAAGGAAAATTTACTCGAATGGCGAACCTTGGGCTTAGTAAAATAAGTCTGAGGAGAGAAATATAGTGTTGTCTTTGGGAGGTTTAGGTTGAGAAACCCGTTAACCTTTTTTAGGAAGCCTGGTGTTGGTGACTTTTCCCTGATGTGAGGTGTGGAGTTGTCCCAATATCGGGAGTATCGCCTTCTAGGATGAGGGAGAATGCATTTGGAGACTCAGTTCGTTGTGTATGACTGAGGGAGTTTTTGGTTGTCGCCATCGTGTTTTATCCTTCAAAATAATTAGGAAGGATTTTGGGAAAGATGTTTCTCTTGCAGAGAAATAGGTTTAGGAGTAATGATTATCCTGGAGGAAGTAGAAGGCCTTGAATTGAGATCCTTGGATGAGGTGAAACCATTAGATTATGGAAGTATAAGGTCGAATACCTTTCTTTGTGTTTAAGTCATACTTTGTGTGATACTGGGAACGTCGAGAGTTATAATATTGAATTCCGGAGGTGAGGAATGTCAAGGTTCGTTGAATAGTGACTATAAGTCTTTTGTCTTATGGGCAGGTAGGGCAGGTGATTATAGTGCGCCTAAGAGGGGAGACGTATATTGTGGAAAGGCGTTAATGTAATGTAAATAAGTTTTTGATTTGTGAGATTCAAAGTTTAGTAGGTGTATGTTGAGAGAATAATTTAACTCATAGATGTGCTAGTTTTGAGAACTAGGTATTGGTTATAGTGTTGTATTTGTTGAGACCTTGTGTCCTAAACATAAGGTGTTTGTTTGGCGTGTCGGAAGATGAGGAATTTATTTATTTATATTATTTATTGTTACGTAGGCCTTCTGGTAGTATTTAAAATTATGAAAATCTTTTTATAAAATTTTATCCCTGGTTCAACTAACCTCAATCCCAGACCTAGCTACACAGTAGTGTATTGGGAGGGTTCCTTCTTTGAATTTCGCTTGCGAGACCTCCCCTGCACGAAGGTAGCTAGTGTCACGAATTAAGGAGAGTTCAACCATTGGGAGTTTTTAAACTTACATATATTTAGTATGTTGTTATAGAACATATAGGTGATAGTTATATTCGAGTTGAGGCTAATGGAGCCAGATTATGATTTTACGAGTGGAAGACTCGGGTACGGGGTGTATGGGCGCCCTGAGTAGTTAGTTTATTTTAAAGGCTATATGGTTCGACGGGAGAACTAGAAAGGATCGGCATAGTGATCCTGAGGGTTGATGTAAGGACTAGATGATATTGAGGTCCTAGGCACATCTTAAATTTCGCGGACGAAATTTTTGTAAGGGGGGAAGATTGTAACACCCCAAGACTTTTGAGACTGAGAAATTAAATTTTGGGAAAATTAAATTAAATTTAAATCGGAGAATTTTAAATTTGGGAATTTAAGTCCAAAAATAGAGGACTTTTTAAAGTATTCCGGATAATGATTTTAAGGGTACCATTGATCCCGGAAGGGTCGAGATAGTCAAAATGACTGTCATTGGGTTTCACTTCGGCTCCGGAATATTCTTAAGTCATTTTGACTCGAATTAGAGTAAACGAGTCATTTAAAGTGTGTATTGACATTTAAAATTATGATTTTGTTTTAAAGGTTCATGAGGCTTACGGATTAAGCCATCTCATTTGAGAAAAAGAGAGAAAGAGAAGAGAAGAGAGAAAAGAAGAAGAAAGGAAGAGAGAGGAAGAAATATTGGAGATTCCCGGCCCAAACGCGACAACGAGGACGATCCAACCTCTAGAAATCTGAGGCAAGTGTTTAATCTTGCTAAATAGCTATTTGTGTATTTTATATCATAATTTGTGGGTTAAAGAAATGGTTTTTAGGTATAAATATCAAAACCTAAAGTTTGGGTACTAAAATGGGAATTTGATGTTTATACATGGGTTTAATGACATATAAATTGTTGGGATGGAATGTAGGATGAGTTTATAAGTTAATAATATTGTTGGGTTAAAGATTTGGGGATTTGTTGATGATGTTTGGGTGTTTGAGGATTTAGGGTTTGCTGAAAATAGGAAAATCGGCCAAGATAACTAGTATGGCCGGTCGACCGCGCCCAGGGGACCGGTCGACCGCGCCTTCAGGGAAAAGCCTACTGCATTTCTTCGTAGGAAAAATTAGGACCCACGGTCGATCGGGGGTCTAGGACCGGTCGATCGGACCCCTGTTTTTAGCCCAAAATTTGGGATTTCTTTCTTTCCCTTTTCTTTTGGAGTTTATTCTTAGGGGTCTCCTTAATGAGTTGTTTTATGAGGTTTTTCTAGGATGATTTATACCCCTTTTTGGTTGGGTTTATTAATTTGAGGTTTTCTCTTATGAAGTAAGAGATACTTTGGAGACTTATAGGGGGTCTCTCACTTAGTATATGACAGTGGGGACTTCTTGGAATAATTTGAGAAGAATATATCCATGTATGTTGTGAAATTTCTAGGCCGACATTTATGTCCAATCCTTATAAGGATAGGATATTATTAAGATACATTTTGGGGCCAAATGGAAGAGAGTGATTGCCTACCCTTAGAAATGATAAAATTTAAGGAATAAATTCGAGAGATCTTAGACTAGGGGATTCACAAAAGTGATTGAACCGTAGACGAAATTGAGAGCCACGGGATTATATTTCCAACTAGAGTAGAATGTGAAAATCTAGTTGGAATAGATGTTGTTTATCGGTGTGTGAGTTACAACGGCATTTTCCCAAGAAATGAGATTATTTGATGAATGAAAGAATGAGCTTGAGGCTTATAGACTATTAGTTATATGTATACCGATAGTCGAAATTATTACTAGATTTATAATGTGCATCTCGGATACAGATGGAATGTGTAGTGATGGTTTCCTACACAAAATTTTGGGTGATAACCCTAATGTTGAATATATATGTATAGATATATACATATGATTTTTGGGAGACTATTCATCATAGGAAAAATGATTGAATATGGTTCAAATAAGGGATTGTATTCACATATGGAGGTAAATTAAATGAGTTAGTGGTGACGGCTTGTATATTAAGGATATTATATACTTATAGCTGAGTGTATATAGATATCTTATACATGTGAACAAAAATTAGTTTGTATACATATATAAAGATATGTGAATATATATTTATATATCTATATAGATATGGAAATATGGATATATTTATGTTGTGGACATATGTGGTATGGATACTTAAACCGTATATGATGGTTTAATGTTTAATCATATGATTGGATCATATGGATGTATATATATTGTGCATGTGAATGGTATATATACTTATTTGGTTAAGCATACCCCGCTCATGCTATCATTGGGAAGTTGCGCGCGTAGAGGGTGAGCATCCTGGCTAGAAAAGCAGGGTGTGGATATTTCCCAGGTCGTAGTCGTCTTGTGTGTTATTATACGATATATATATATATATATATATTTATTTTTGGGATGAGACATGGTGGGTATGTTTCGTCTCATTGCTGGTTAGGAGCTATGACCGCTTCCCGGGACGTCGTGTGCGTGAGTTTACCACGAGATGGGTGTCGTTTAGTCCCACCATGGTGGCCCCAGTATTGCTACTTGAGCCGGGCACTGGGAAGATGATAGCATTGATGTAGTTTATCGGCTCTATATATAGCCGGGTATTTATTTGTGCATGGCCTTTGTACATCATATATGGTATGTATACATGGTCATGAGATTGGATGATGGTGTGTATATATATATATATATATATATATATGTTTAGAATGAAATGCCTATATATATATTTATATATCCGATAAATGAAAGGATATAGAATCTTTGTAGAGTACATCTTGGATGATTATGGTGTACTAGGTTGATGGGGGTTGATGTATCGCATTTAAGGAATATATATGTTACATCACCTCAAGGATATTATTGGTGATGTTAGTTGTAGTAGTAGTATAATATTGTATACATGGAATCATGGATCTCTAGGATCGACATTGTGCAGGAGTAGTGTAACGGGGTGGTTCCTTGTTTGGATTTCGCTTTGCGAGACACCCCACGCATGAAACGCAGTGCAGTGTTGAAATTGGAGAAAAGTTCTGCCAATTATGGTATGTACGACATTATAGAACTCTATGATCGACATTGTCAAAGAGTAGTGTACCGGGGTGGTTCCTTGTTTGGATTTCGCTTTGCGAGACACCCCACGCACGAAATGTAGTACATTGTTGAGAGTAGAGAGAAGTTCTGTCGATATTTATGTGTGGCATAATGGATCTCAAGGATCGACGTTGACATGGAGTAGTGTAACGGGGTGGTTCCTTGTTTGGATTTCTCATTGCGAGACACCCCACGCACGAAACGCAGCGCAGCGTTGAAATTGGAGGGAAGTTGTGTCAATAATAATTTTGCAGGCTTATTAATTATAAATCTAAATCATATGTTTCAACCCAAATGCCTATTGGGTAACTTATTAAATTATAATTGGTTAAATTATAAACCGGAATCCACTAAGCCTAATAAGGCACTCATGATTGAAATAAATACTTAATTGTGTTTAAAAAAGGGGGTGGATTCTTGGGGTATGATAGGAAGGTAGATCTCGTGGGTATAGGCTAGGCCTATGATAAGTTAGGTTGTTCTAATAAAAATGGGGGTAATTTAACTTACAAAAATGGAGGACGCGAATAGGTGCGCGCCTTTAGATGAGAGGTGAGTTGGGGCTCCACGAGAGTGCGATCCCATTTTAATTATGAAATAAGTGCACCAATATTTATTATGCACGGTTAACACACTTACTAAATATTTTTCACAATTCGGGCTCTGACCCCTTTACTTTCCTCTCCTGCCTGTATATATATATATATATATATATTATTAAAGGTGTTCTACCGCATGGATGCCGGATGACTTTCTATCCAGAGTCTTGGGAGCCGTGACAGGTGCGGACTGTTGCAGGATGTATCTGGTAGTCGCCTCCTACTTTTAAAATTCTAGGTAGGGTTCATGTTGTATATCGGGTTTGTACCCAAGGGATATTTATATAAATGTTTATACTTATTCCATTCCAGTTATTGTATTCGTTGTGACCCGACAACTTATTCGGGTCTACTTTTTGTAGTATATTCTATGGTAGTTATTTATTTCATTTTTCTTTTAGCATTTCATTTATCTAGGCCTTTTTTGCATCTTTCTTTCTTTTATTATAGTGTTGGTTGGTAGTATGTTGCATATTTTATTTAATTTTAGCATCTCGCCTATATGATATCGGGCAATTAGTCCTATATTATATATTACCGACAGTTGATGTTGAGACTGGACCATCTGAAACTCCTGATTTAATATATAGTATAGGGCTGGCCACCCTTTATTATTTTAGGGGGGGTGTTACAAAAGGTTTTTGTATACAATGATTCAATTTATCTTAAAATATGAACACTTTATTCCAGTCTCATCGTGGTACTATTAGCATTAAATATGCCTATCAAATCAACCCATATTGACTGTCTCGAGGTGACACATATTAAAAAGTGGATATGCATCCAATCATTTTGGGAAATTATTTATTGCCGTTTTGATTTGCAGGAGCGTGTGGGCCTTTTACAGTATGAAACTCATTTTTAAACCCTCTTATCCTTTTACTTCTTCATTTCATTTGATCTTAGTTCCTTTAGAGAGAGAGAAAGAGATAAAGGAAACCTTTGAAAACTC
The DNA here is from genome assembly GCA_949130495.1 of Sambucus nigra. Taxonomy (NCBI): domain Eukaryota; kingdom Viridiplantae; phylum Streptophyta; class Magnoliopsida; order Dipsacales; family Adoxaceae; genus Sambucus; species Sambucus nigra. Next base: position 61,025,819 of record OX422222.1, on the reverse strand, counting down.
CATTCCATCTGCCTTTATTTGTCATCTTCTTTGTATATTTTTACCATCGAAATGGCCTTTTCCTCAACTCTGAACCCTATTTCAACTGTTACCTCCACCAGTAGCGAGGGCCAGTGGGGATGGTGCCTATTTCCATCATGTTTCTACGATTTTGTCAAGCAAAGCCCTAACCATCACTTTTGCTATTTTGGATTCCACCACCTCTGCCTCAGATGGTTCGTTTACTGAAGTCACCACCAGCATGGGTCCCTCATCGATTACCTACTCTGAATCTCATAAGGAGTACTTGGTCAATCGCTCAAAGATGGATTTTATCCTCTATCATCTTACACCCTATTTTGGTGTTGAATATACTTTCATGTCCTTCTTTACCAATTTTGAGCATAAGTTCGTAGCTATGATCAATGAGCAAACCCGTGTGGGCTTAAGTGAGTCCTATGATTTCCTATCGTTTTACCTAATAGTGTTCTTAGGGTGCGAGTGGACAAGGGTTATTTTCCCCATTCCAACATTAAGGTTAAGGTTGGTGGAGGTGCCCCAGATAAGTGGGACCTTTGGGTAGACTATATCTTGGCCATCACCTCGCATAAGGTTGTTACCGAGGGATGGGACTTACCAATGATATCAATAGTCTGAAGCCTTATTAATTGCCAAACATGGTAACACTTTTACTTTATAGGCTTGTCATTGGAGTAGAGACTCACATACTTTTATCACTGGCTGCTTTCTGGTAGTTTTTAAGATGATATTGAGGATATGATGGTATAAGAGTTCCACTCAGACTAATATGAGTTATCTAAATACATTTCCATCAATCAAACGGGTACTACCAATATTCTTTCACCAAATGGAAAAGGTATTGGTTTAAGGATTTTGAGCAGCTGCCCATGGGAGGGAGCTCAAAAAGGGCCTTGAGAAGTCAGGAGGGCTCAAATATTACTATTCTTCACAGTTAGCAGGATTTTATACCACCTTTCTCAGTAGGTTTTTGTCCCCAGGTAGACCAAATGACTCCTCTCGTTAACTTCCTTTCAAGCTAGCTGTGAGACTTGCTCGACGAAGGGCAGTCCCCCTCGTAGATCTAACATTAGGATCCATTTACACTTTTTTGTATCGTACTCATGTAGATATTGAGAGGTATTATTGACACCATTATGCAATGAATTTCACCAACACCTTCATCCTTATGTCATTTTTATTTTAGAGATTTCCTAACTTTTCCTAGAGGCAAGGGCCTACCACAGTGATGCTGCTCGTGCTGTAGGGTGGCATAAAAAGGTCCCCAATTCCTCCCTAGTGCCTTTGATAGATAATATTGATGAGTACTGCTTCAGGATTTACAACAAGAGAGTGGGTGGTATTTTCACTTAGGACTCCTTCTTATCCACTGGAGGTACCTTTTATTGCCCGGCTAATGCTTTGTCTTTTTCCATTTTCCCTCACATTGAGGTAGTTGTTATGATTTTACCATATATTTTTCCTTCTTTGACTAATTTGGGCCACGGTGTTGAGTTCGACCACTCTGATAGGATGAGGAGGTAGGTTATCTATGACCAAGGTGTTCACTCACCTTCCTATCCTTCGAGCACCTCCATTTCTAAGCTATTCCTTGAGGTTTTTGCAAATTTTACTTTTGAGGAGTGTAATTCACAGGTTCAGCTATCTCGGTGGTTTATTTGTTCCCTATCAAAATTACCATCACTCTTTCACCCATTCTATGTTTACTATCTAACAGAGGAAGGTCCTCCTTATTCAAAATTATGTTAAGGATGTCCCTCATGCGGCCATCTCCACCAAGATTCCCAAAAATGGCAAGTACTTAAGAAGAGGACCAAAAACATGTTATGGCACCGTAGTATCATTTCCAATACCCATCTTGAGCAATTCACCCTAGTCTTGGTGTGGATCTTACTCATTGAATCCATTCATTACAAAGAACCTAAGCCTCGGCTTGCCAATCCCATGGAAACGGGCACAAAAAAATCCCCTAGTACTGTTAAAAGGATGCATCCTGATGTGGATGTTTCCTACTTCTTATCATCCATTGTTGCTTCAACTATTACTGCCCCTACTTCCCCTCCCTCACCACTAGGGACTTGGGTAAGCAAGAAGAAAAATAAGTCTAGTGTTGGGGTTTCTAATCCCTCTTCTTCACTGATCAAGCATGTAATACCGATGACCATGGAATGGAGGAGACCTATTGGACTGTTCGCGAACAAGGTTATGAAGCCTTGTGATCATCTTCTGAGGAGCCTCATACTACTTATATTCCTGTTCGTGAAGGTATGATACCTAAATATTCTTTACTTAGTGAAACTAGATTTCATGGGGTTCCACTTGCTGGTTCCCATTCACCATCAATTGAAAAGGAACTAGTCGATTATAGAAACACTCCTTCCTATAATGATGGCAAATCTTCTTCAAATGACAGGAGTTCCATTGACCATCATGGTGATAATTACAGCAACACTTCATCTTTGTTTCTAGTTTGGAGAGAATCATATAGTGAGGACATTATGATAGATTTTCTTTCCACTAGTAGTCCTACTATTAGACATCTCCTGTATGGATAGAGTACCCGCACGACTATGGTAAGTTTTTCTCTTAACTTCTTTTGTATGACTTAATGTTTTGTTAAACTTTCATGTCTCCTATTTATTTCATATTTGTCTTTGTGTCATTTATAGGGAAATTCTTTTGCGACGAATGATCCTTCACCTCCACCTCTTGCCCGATGGCCCTTTCCCTATGCAAGGAATTTCATGTTAGTCTATTCTTTAAGTCTGGATAGAGAGGTTTGTTGCTACTTCCCTATTCAAATATTACTTTCTTTATTTTTCTCTTTCACTAACTTGACTTATTCTTTTTTTTTTGCTTTTACATCTATCTCACGTGTTTCCTATAATCACGAGGGCCTCTTTTATGTCGTCCTCTTATATCTAGGTAATTACCAACTCTTTTAAGTTCATTAGCTTTAAACTATAATACTTATATATATATATATATATATATATATATATTGATGTCTTTCTCTTTGTGTGTCCATATGTGGCCACTCCTCCTAGCCACACTTCCCCACCTCCCTCCTCAGATGCAATGAGTGGTTCTTTTGTTGAGCTTCTCGAGGTATTGTCTTTGTCTTTATTCTTTGTAGGGATAGCTCACATAGCCTTTGATCTACAGGGGGAATGTCACATCTTATTAGAGTTACTGTCTCAAGCCTGTCACATTCCAAGAGGATTTTTATCTCCAGGGTATTCATGCCTGTGGAGAATAGACCTACATCCAGCCAATACCATCTCAACCTACTTTCATCGTCGTCTCCAGTGAGCCCGTTACATAGTTCGTCACTTCCTCCTAGATATTTATTATTCTTGTTAGGCTCATCTTTTTTTATCTATGTTTGGTTCTTAATAAGTTTGTGGTGATTAGGCCACTAGTTCTGCTATAGCTGCACCACTAGTCATCTTTCTTCCTTATTCCTTAGATGGAATTCTGGAACACCTATTTTTAAATCTTTTACCTCCTGACTCAGTATACTTTATCATTCATATTTCACTCTCATGTTTTTCCTCTTCCTGTTCACATTTCAGTTAGGGAGTGCTAATATCTCATCAATTACATCTTCAGTTGCTCCTCTAGTAGCCCCTATGACTATGGACGTTCCTACTGCCACTGTATTTATTGGAGATATCATCATAGCACCTCTCCAGATCCTTATATTAACATGACTATGATTTTTCTCTGTATATTTTCTTCGCTATCATGGGAAACTTGTCATCACTTATAATCTTCCTTTATTCATAGGTTGGTACTAGTGAGGCTTCTTCATCCACGATGCATGTCATGAGTATTACAAAGGATATTCCCTAGGAACCACCTGTAGGTACTCCTTTTATTTCCACACAAGTATCATGCGTTTCTTATATAACAATACTTGTTTTTGTTCTCTCTTTTCACTTATATATTTTCCACTATCTCTTGCCTGCAAGCCAGTGTAGCTGGAGTCCTCTTGTCTGAGAAGCTTGTTTTGAGATCTAGAGGAATGACTTTAGTGGTACTGTAATATTTAAAACCTTACTTGTTATAATCTTTTTGGGTATCACATTTATGTATCTTGGTCTAGAGAAGTAGTCAGGCTAAGCCCTATCAAAAATAGAGAAAGCCTGGCCCAAACTCCCAAGCCTCATAAATGGTTAATTACCAGTGACCCATTCGACCCCTAAAATCTCTTAGGAGATATTCTAGGAATCATGGGCCAACGTGGAGGTGCTCGACACCCCCACTCTCCGAGAATTACATGTATATATTGAACCCCCCAGCCCGAGGAAAAGGGTATGTAATTTTGTAAACACTCCACTGGAGAAAAGAGAAATATAATCAGAGAACACCACCCTGGACGTAGGTAATTTTTCAGAACCATGTATATCTTTTGTCGTGTGTGATTGCCGCTATTCTAATTTATGATCTTTACTTTTTCTTGTGATCGCATTTGCTTATAATTTGTGTTGAGATTTATTTTCACTATAATTGGCGCAGTCTGTGAGAAGCGATTATTCTTCCTTTAAACAAGAACCTATAATGTCTGGTCACAACAGTAATGCCCCTTAAGTAGGGGATATTCAAGAGCAACCCATTCCTCAAAGGTTTAGATATGAAGTTTGACGCTCAAATCCAAGTCCTCGTCCAGAATGCAAAGACTCAGAACAAAGCCAGGGACCAGTTAAGTCCATGCAAGTCTCCAAGCTGATCGACGCCTACGAGGCCAGGCTCCAAGATCAAGACAAATCTACTCACAAGACGAAAACCGAGAATGCTCACCTTAAAATAAGACTGGATAAAATAGAGAGATAACTCCATCGCAATATAAGGCAATGCCGTTATAAAACTCCTATCCCTCAGGCGACCAAATCTCATAGTCGAGGAAGGATCCCAAGATGTGGTTCTCAAAGAATTTAGGGACACATTTCAGATAACGATTGGTCCGAACAATAATCAGCTCGCCTTTATAGGAGCCTAGGGCGAGGGAAAGATGACATACGAAATTTGGTCGGGAGTAAAATGGACCAACATCCAGTACATTGGGGTGCTAGATCAACCAGAGAGCTAGCCAAGCGAGCTCTCAGGACCCAAATGAAATCCCAATTTTCAAGGGAAATAGAGTAAGAAGAAGCCACTAAAAAGTTTACCATGCTCAGATTCAATATTTACGATGATAAGACTGACCCCATCGACCATGTTAGATAGTAAAGACATGCTATGACACTTAGGAGCCGCACGAATGCACTGATGTACAAAATTTTCCCGATGAGCTTGCACGACGTGGCTCAAAAGTGTTTCAAGAAACTCCTGCATAGATCCATCAAAAACTTTGAATCCCCAGCAAAGCTCTTTACAGCTCGCTTTATTACTAGTAGCTCCCATTCGAAAGGGATGGATGCTTTGTTGACTATGAAGAAAAAGCCCCAGGAAAGCCTTAGAGACTACGCGAAGAGGTATTAGGAGTGGTTCAATGAGGTCGAGGACTTCACGAAGTAGGTCGCAGTTGCATCCTTTAAAATTGGCTTATTTAGTTCCTGCCTCTTACACCAGTCCCTCACTAAGAAGGAGGCCATAACCATCGATGACTTGATGGCTCGTATGAAAAAATATGCCAAATTTGAAGATGTGACCCATCTGAGTGCAGGGGAAAATGGTCACGTCGTGTATGTCAGAAAGGAAGCGACAAAACTGAGAGTCAAAAGAAAGGGAGTAAGAATGGGGTCAAAAGTGGCCCTCAAAATGGGTAAAAGACATTTCAATCAATGAACACAGTTTTTAAAGAATCGATCTATAATATTCTAGAAAAGATCAAGGACGAATCATTCATTAATTGGCCCAAGAAGATAGGTGGAGACCTTTAAAAGAGAAACAACGCACTGATATGTGATTTCGACAAAGAGGGTGGGCACAAAATCGAGCACTGTAAAGCCCTCAAGTTTCACCTTGAAGAGTTAGCTCAAATTGGGCACTTAAGATAATTTATGGAAAAGAAGACAGAAAAGGTGGCTGTCAATCGAGATCAAAGGCCTGACAATGTGCTCAAGGAAGACATCGTCCATGAGTTCACAATAATTCAAGGGGCGTCCGACCTCAAACAAATTCAAGGAAACACAGTTCGAATGGAAGTCAAAAATCTTACAACAATAATACAATCTTTTCAAATAGATCCTACCAAAATGCAAGCCAAAAAGCATTGGCGAGCAGAGGACGTTAACTACAACAAGGACATTGTGTTCACAGATGAAGGAGTAGTGGGAGTAAGAACCCCACATCATGATGCATTAATCATTACACTCAGGATAACTAACTATGAGGTCGACAAGTTGCTCATCGACCAAGGTATCTCATCCGAAGTAATGTACCTCGACATATTCAGGAAGTTGAAGTTAAGTATCGCCGACCTAAACGAAGCTACCGTTACTCTAATTGCTTTCGCTTTAAAAGTAACCATCCTCTTGGGAAATATTATCTTGCTAGTAAGGGTAGGAAACATCTAAAAAATGATTAAATTTCTCGTGGTCGATATTTATTCACCCTACCAAGAGATCCTTGGGAGAGGATGGTTATACGAGATGAAGGTCGTCCCCTCTACCTACCATAAAAAACTCAAGTGTGTGACTTATTGAGGAGTGGTGGAGATCCACGAAGAGGAGGCGATGGCAAGAAAGTTCTTAATAGCAACCATCCGTACCAATCCAGAGAAGAAGGTTAAGAAAATTATAAGCTAGGATGAAGAGTAGGAGAGGCTAATCCCCTCCAAATATAAACTAAGATATGGGAGACCAAGAGTGGAGGAGACCAGGATCCTCCCGTCTAAAAGAGTCATCGAGGACCTGGAGGTAGTCACAGCCAGTAGTAGTTCGAGTAAAAGAAAGTTCTTGATTGGAACCTCACTCACCGACCATGAAAAGAAGGAATTGGTCACCCTACTCCAAAGTAACCTAGATATCTTTGCCTGGGATCCTTACGAGGTGCCCGGAATCAATCCGGACATCAATTTTCATAGATTTCACGTCGATCCAGCATTCAATCCAATTGCACAAAAATATCATCGAACTACTCAAAAAATAGCCAAGCCAGTGGAGAAGGAAATTGAAAAACTGCTAGATGTAGAATCCCAACGGGAAGTCCAGTTCCCCAAATGGTTATACAACCCAGTGGTTGTCCCTAAGAGCAACGGAAAGTGAAGAGTATGCACTAATTTCATCGACCTCAACAAGGCATTCCCTAAAGACAACTCCCCACCCCAAGATTGATCAGTGGGTGGACGCCACTACAGCACACGAAAGGATGAGCTTCCTAGACACATACTCCGAGTATCACCAGATCCCTCTGTATGAGCCGGATTAAGACAAAATAACATTTATAACCATAGTTGGTCTATATTACTATAAGGTCATGCCGTTTGGGCTAAAAAAACTTAGGGACAACTTACCAATGGTTAGGCACAAAAATGTTCAAAGACTAAATGGGAAGCACTGTGGAGGTCTACATCGATGACATGCTTGTCAAGAGAAAGCTCAAGGATGACCATATCTATGAACTATCAAGGGCCTTTGAAATCTTCAAGAAGTACCAAATGAAACTTAATGCGACAAAGTGTTCCTTCATTGTCGAGTCAGGAAAATTCTGTAATACCCCATATTTTTGATGATTTAAATAATTATGGAATTAATTTTTATAGACGGATTAATTGAATTTAAATGTGAGAATTAAATTATTAATTAATCCGGATCTAATAAAAATAAATATTAACAAGCGTGCCAAGGTTTAATACTTATTTATTTAATATTACTGTGCGATATGTAATATTGAACTATACACTTTGATAAATTATCGAGAGAGAGAATAATACGATAGTTTAGGGAATTAAGTCAGACGCGCATGTGAGTCGTGTCGGGACTAATTTAGTGGAATAAATATATAAACTATTTTTAGTAACTCGTATGGTCATTTTGAGTGTACCGTTGAGTCCGTAAGGGTCGAGATAGTCGAAATAGTATACCTGGGAGTTTAGTTTGGGTCCCGGGGCAATTTTAGGCCTAACTGGCACCCCGAGAGGGCATTATGGTAAATTGGATTTTTAAGCTTAATTAATGGGCGAAAATGAAGAGTTAAATTATCAGCCAAAGAAAGTACATTAGGGTTAGAAAGCTACAGGAAGTAAGAACGGCCATAGGAAGTGTGAGGGAGAGCTATTGCCAAGAGAAGAGGGCCAAATTAACAACACTTTGCACAACGAACACCACCACCGTGTAGATCGGGACAAGGGGAACACACCCATACCAACAACGTCAAGAAATCAGACGACTAATTGAAGGGAAGTGTTTATAACTTGCTATATTTCGGTATTTATCATACTCATGTTAGTATAGGACTCTTAGAAACAAGTTTTGGCTCATAAAAATGATGAAATTGAGAAATATGGATATGCAAATTGATTCTGAGATTTGTTAAATTGAAACCCTTCATGTATGTAGACTAGAAATCACGTTTTGAGGAACTTATGTGTAGAAAAAATCTGGAAATTATGGGTTCTTGAATATGAATTGAAAGAACTAAGGTTTTGATAAATTAAATTGGGGATTTCATGTTTTATGAAGGATTCGTAATGATTTAATGATTCTAAGATGTTAGAATTCATATAATATTGATGGGATTCGAATTAGAACTGTTTGTTTGGAGTTTGGGATGTTGAATTAGAGGTTTTAGGTTTAAAAATAGTGGGAAACGCTAAAAAATCTGGGTAGAAGACGAACTGCACAATCTCGCGTGAAGTCCCTTGAAGTAGTTCGAGCGAGATTGCATCTCGCGTGAAGTCATTCAAGCGACACATGGCAGTAGTTCAAAAGACATGCCATCTGGTTTGAGCGATAGAGCAAAATTATGGAAATTTCTTAGAATCCAGTTTTGAGTTTATTGGTTCATGGAAGAGAGATAAATTACCAAATAATAAACTTAAGTAAGGAAAAATTTCGAAAAAGTATGAGCGATTAAATACTTTAATTATTTTGGCATGGAGAAAATGTACCTTAGAGATTACGACAGGGATAATAATCTCAATAATTGTACTACAAAATGTTGAAATCAAAATATGTAAGAGGAGTATATATGTTGGTGAGAGAAATACCTATAAATTATAATAGGATGTGTGTATGCCTATTATGTAATAATATTATTAAAATCACTAATGGGTGATAACCCGGGGGTGTAAGAATCTTATTTATTAAGTGTACTAATGGGTGATAACCCGGGGGTACAAGAATGAATTATAAGTGTACTAATGGGTGATAACCCGGGTGTACAAGATTATTTAAATAAGTGTACAAATGGGTGATAACCCGGGGGTACAACATTATGGTTAGGTGCACTAATGGGTCATAGCCCGGGGGTGCAATATTATAATATATATATATATATATGCAGATGTGACTGTATGTATATATGTATGTGAGTTTGTGAATCAACCGATTGTGTATAGCTTGTAGAGAAGGGCAAATAATTTTATAAAGAACATCTTAAGAGTATAATAGATTTATTATGAAAACGGGAAAATATACTAATTAGCTATTCGACATAGGCTAATTGGATCATGTATTGTATGGGCGATACAGGTTTAATAATGGTGAGAATAAATACTATTAGGATGAATTCAAACTAGTTATATTGGGTGGTATAGCTAAGGAAAAAAATTAGATACACGTTAGGCGTGCACAATAGATTAGAGGTGAGAATATCATGTGAGGGTTCGAACTAACATACTCTTGAAACTTGCTAAACTGCAAATTTTAAATACTTGCTTAAACAAATATTTTTACACATCGGGCCCTGACCCGTTTCTTACATCTCTTATCTTTCTTGCTATATATATGCATTATATCAGGTGCTCAGCCACAGGGACATCAGACTTAGAGACTCGGATTGCTTGGCATGCTGCAGCTGTTGTGGAAGTTGTAGGTCTTTGTATTAGACGCCTCGTTCAGTTCAGTTCCATTCTTTATAGACATTCTCTTTAGGGCATGTGTCACCCATTCCTTGGACAACTTTCAGAGATTGTGTTCAGTTTATTTCCCGTTCAGTTTCATTTGGAGTAATGGTTACTATTGTTTTGGTTTAGTGTTTTGAACTCGAATATTTTATCCAGTCATATTTATTTCAGCATGTGATTCTTCTTCAGTATTTATATCAATTAATTATGCGTGGATGGTTTATATTAAATTTCTTGGTTTGGTAATTAAATGGTTTTAATTAATATGAAATGTTTTGACACTTAGCTTAATTATATTAGGTGATTAAATAAGTTATTATGTTTTCGACAGTGATGCTAAGAATAAACCAACCGAACATTCTGTTTTAAATTTTATAAAGCACTGATCACCCGATATTTAATTCAGAGGGGTGTCACAGGTGGTATCAGAGCATCAGGTTATAGTGTCCTTTAGGATCTGTATGGCTTACTATGTTTTCAGCTTTGCGTCCTTTGATATAAAGCCCTATTTTTAAGACTGTTGTGATCTTATATTTTTACGATTACGTCTTCAGTTATTCAAGATTTAGTAATAAATGTGGACTATTAATATTGTTTCTCGTCTCAGATGCCTCCTCAACGTGCACCAAGAGACGGACAGACCTAGCCAGAGCAGCCGGACGTACAATCTCAGGGGATAATGAACGCAACAGAGGTTGTCGCGATTGTTGCACTCGCGGTGAATACAGCCTTAGCAGTGGTACAGCAGGCCCCACCCTAGGTTCAGGAAGTGGCACCAGTTCCAGTGCATCCATTTCCCACTGCATGGGAAAGGGTTAGAGAGTCCTTTCAGAGAGCTTATCCCTCAGAGTTCATGGGCAATTCAGATGTGGTTATCGCTAGTCAGGGGAAGAAGGACATACAGCGACACCTTAGTATGTATGAGTGAACGGAGGTTCAGAGGCAAGTGTTGGCTACCTTTAAGCTGAGAGGGACAACCTTACAGTGGTGGGAGTCCACTACTACTACCGAGGAGAGAGATTTGATGACTATCACTGATTTCTGGGTGCGGTTCGACCGCAAGTACTTTCCTTTCGCCATCAAGACTGAGATGAGGCAGAAACATTTAGACCTCACCCAGGAAGGGAGGACCGTTGCAGAATACGAGGAAGAATTCACACGATTGATAAACATGGTACCGGAGGAGGTGCCTACTGAGGAGAAGCACATTAAAATCTTCTTGGATGACTTGACTTGGAGGATATGACAACATTTATTGGCTAACCTTTCCCTACACTCATATACCGACGTTCTGAATCCAACCTTATTGCACTGTCAGGACAACCGCTTCCATGCTAAGGGAAGCAAGCAAGGGGGAGAGCCCTGCCAGTTGGGAAAGACAGGGGGAGGTAGTGTCAGTGGGGTACCAGTTGAGCAGAGTCAGAGGCAGGGTTCCCAGCAGGGGGAGTATTCTAGGAGGTTTTGTTCTGGAGGTTTCAAGCATGGTCATGGGGGTTGGAGAAAGGGCCACCAGGGCCAGCCACAGGGCCAGCAGCAGGGCCAGTCACAGAATCAACAGCAGGGCCAATAGCAGGGAGAATTGTGGGGGCAGCAGGGCCAAGGTAGAGGTAGTAAAGGTCAACCAGACCAAGGCTACCAGGGGAAGACAGGAGGGAACTTCATTGGGAAATGTTACACTTGTGGCAAAATTATCCATAAGAAACAGGAGTGCCGCGATAAGGACGGAGTTCCTCGGCAGTGGGTGCTCACCAAGAGCTCCAGAGACCTATTTTTCCTGCCGCCCTACCAGCGCCAGCTCCAGTTCTAGCTTTGCGCATAGTTATGATGCAACAGGGGCAGTTGCAGTATGGACGTGTCTATAACGTCCACCAGGACGCAGTTTCGCAGGCACCACCCGTAGTGGTGGGTAAGTTTTTTATCCATGGTACTTTGGGTCGTATCTTATTTGACACGGGGCATCACACTCTTTTATAGACACTAGCTTTGCACGGTCCACTGGGTTGTTAATCACAAAAGAGAGTACAGTGACTTGTGTATACTCACCGCTATGTAATCGGTCGATGATTTTCTTCATATGCCGGGGAGTAGGCATAGAGATTGGCAGTTTGATTTTACCAGCTGATATGCTAGTGTTAGATGTGTTCGAGTACGACACCATTATTGGCATGGATTGGCTAGTCGAGTATAGGGCCATGATTGATTGCTTCAGTGGGAGTATTGTATTCACCATTCTGGGCCAGGAGATGTTCTTATTGGCGATGCCTCATTCTGAGGGAGGGTCATCCACCCACTTGTTTTATATAGAGGATGGTACCTATGCAGTAGTGATTCCACTTGATTCAATTTCGGTCATCCGCGAGTTTACTGATGTATTTCAGGATACACTAGGGTTGCCTCCAAGTAGGGAGATCGAGTTTGTGATAGACATAGCACCAGGCACTCATCCGATAGCACGTGCACCTTACCGTATGGATCTGACAAAGATGAGGGAGTTACGGGATCAGATAGAACAGTTGTTGGGATAGGGCTTCATCCATAGGAGTACCTCACCTTGGGGTACCCCAGTTCTATTTTTAAAGAAAAGGGATGGGTCCCTATGACTTTGTATTAATTATCGGGAGCTTAACAAAGTCACGATACGGAATAAGTATCTGGTGCCTCACATCGATGACTTGTTTGATCAGCTGAGAGGAGCGCCCCACTTCTCAAAGATAGACTTGAGATCAGGGTGCCATCAGCTACACATCAGGGAGCAGGACGTGGCTAAAATTGCTTTTCTGATGAGGTATGGGTCGTACGAATTCAAGGTTATGCCATTTGGGCTAACCAATGCCTCAACAATATTTATGGACTTGATGAACAGAGTATTCAGAGAGTTATTAGATCAGTTGGTCATTATCTTCATAGATGACATCGTGATTTATTCCCGCACTGAGGAAGAGCATGTCGAGCACTTATGTATGATTTTGAAGACCTTACGAGGGCATGAGTTGTACGCCAAATATGAAAAGTGTGAATTTTGGCAGCGGGAGGTACAGTTTTTGGGAAACATTGTATCAGTGAAAGGGATATATATGGACCCTAGTAAGGTGTCAGCTGTGAGGGAGTGGGGACAACCCATGACGCCGACAGAGGTGCGGAGTTTTTCTGGGATTAGTCGAATACTACAGACGGTTTATTGGGGGATTCTCAAAGATTACGGGTCCTATGACAAATCTAACTCGTAAGGGTGTGCCGTTTGTTTGGGATGATGCATGTGAGTTGGCATTTGATGAGTTGAAGGACAAATTGACCTCAACACCCGTACTAGCACTTCCCAGGCCGGTAGTGGAATACTTGGTTTTTACTGACGCATCCCTACAGGGGCTTGGGGGAGTACTTCAGCAAGAGGAGCAGGCCATAGCTTTTGCTTCCCGAAAGCTTAAGCCAAGAATAACCCCACCCATGACTTAGAGCTAGTAGAAGTCGTGTTTGCGCTTCTAATTTGGAGGCATTACTTATTGGGGGAACAGTTTCGCTTATTTACAGACCACAAGTCACTGCAGTACTTGTTCATGTAGAAAGATTTGAATATGCATCAACACAGGTTGCTGGAGTTTGTAAAAGATTATTAGTTCGAAATACACTATCACCCAGGGAAGGCTAATGTAGTTGCTGATGCATTGAGCCATAAGCCGGTGGATGACACGGTCGAGGTGTGGAAAGAAAATGGAAGGAATTGGGACATCAGGATGTCGTGGCCCGATCATTTATCTCTGTGATGACAGTTATGCCTCAGATTGTTATGCGAGTAGTATAGGCGCAGGCAGCGAATTCGTTCTGTCAAGATCGAATTAGGTAGATTTTAGCCGGGGGGAGCCGAATCTTATTCAGTAAGTTTCGAGGGTGGGTTGTGCTTTAATGGGAGACTCGTTGTTCCAGAGGGGGAGGACCTTTGACATGCAGTAATGACGAATTCGCATGGATCCCGATTTGTGGTACATCCCGGTGGGGACAAAATGTACCAGGTTATGAGGCGAAAGTATTGGTGGAGCAGGATGAAAAATAATATCGCAGAGTTTGTATCGAGGTGTACCACTTGCTAGTTAGTGAAAGTGGACCATCAGAGACCACCAGGTTTGCTTCAGTCGTTGGAGATTCTCACGTTGAAATGGGAAGGCATTTCCATGGATTTTATCATCGGGTTCCCATTTTGCAGAGGGGGCACGATTCTATATGGGTTATTATGGATCAGTTGATGAAAGTAGCCCACTTTTTGCCCATCAGGACCGACTACACAGCGGGATAGTATGCTTAAATATTTATTGAAGAGATAGTGAGATTGTATGGTAAGCCTCTTAACATCGTGTCGGATAGAGACAAGACATTTGTATCTCATTTTTGGGAGAGATTCCAGGAGGCTATGGGTACCGAGTTGCAATTGAGTACAGCGTATCACCCGCAGATCGATGGGCAGACTAAACAAACTAATCAAATTCTCGAGGACATGTTGCGCATGTGTATCCTTAATTTCGGGGGAGGCTAGGAGCAGTAACCTCCACTAGTGGAGTTTGCTTATAACAACTCCTATCAGCTTACTATTGGCATGGCCCCGTTCGAGGCATTATATGGTCATCCTTGTCGTTCCCCATCTTGTTAGCTAGAGCTGGAAGACAACAAGATACTCGGGCCAAAGGTAATTCAGGATATGTCTAACAAGATTGAGATGATTCGGGATCGCATACGGGTAGCCCAGGACAGACAGAAAAGCTACGCCGATGCAAAAAGGTTCTTCCGGGAGTTCGCAGTGGGGGACTAGGTTTTGTTGAGAGTATCTCCGATTAAGGGAGTAATGAGATTTGGGAAGAAAGGGAAGTTGGCTCCGAGATATGTAGGACCATTCCCTATTATAGATAGGGTCGGACTAGTGGCTTACAGACTTGGGTTATCGGAGCACTTGCATCGTATCCATGATGTGTTCCATATTTCGTCACTGAGGCGATACCTTCGGGATGAGTTGGAACACACTCATCTTGCGATTGAGGAGATTGAGTTACATCCAGATAGTTCATATGAGGAGAGACCGGTGGCTATCCTAGATTATAGTGAGAGGAGGATGAAGTCAAAGTTAGTTCCACTTGTTCGGGTGCTGTGGCAGCATCACAATGTGGAGGAGTCAACTTGGGAGCGTGAGGCGGATATGAGTGAGAAATATCCAAATTTATTCATACCAGGTATACCTTATTTTTCCTAATTTTGGGACTAAATTCCTTTATTAGGGGGGATGTATGTCATACCCCATATTTTTTATGATTTAAATAATTATGGGATTAATTATTACAGAGGGATTAATTGAATTTAAATGTGAGAATTAAATTATTAATTAATCCGGATGTAATAAAAATATTTATTAACAAGAATGGCAAGGGTTAATACTTATTGATTTAATATTACTGTGCTATATGTAATATGGAACTATACACTTTGATAAATTGTCGAGAGAGGGAATAATACAACAATTTAGGGAATTAAGTCAGACGCACGTGTGAGTCGTATCGGGACTAATTTAGTGGAATAAATATATCAATTATTTTTAGTAACTCATATGGTCATCTCGAGTGTACCGTTGAGTCCGGAAGGGTCGAGATAGTCAAAATAATATACCCGGGTGTTTAGTTTGGGTCCCGGAACAATTTTAGGCCCAACCGGCACCCCGAGAGGGCATTATGGTAAATTTGATTTTTAAGCTTAATTAATGGACGAAAATTAAGAGTTAAATTATCATCCAAAAAAAGTACATTATGGTTAGAAAGCTACAGGAAGTAAGAACAGACATAGGAAGTGTGAGGGAGAGCTATTGCCAAGAGAAGATGGACAAATTAACACCACTTTCCACAACCAACACCACCACCGTGTAGATCGGGACAAGGGGAACACAACCATACCAACAACGTCAAGAAATCAGATGACTAATTCAAGGAAAGTGTTTATAACTTGCTGTATTTCAGTATTTATCATACTGATGTTAGTATATGACTGTTAGAAACATGTTTTGGTTCATGAAAATGATGAAATTGAGAAATATGGATATGAAAATTGATTCGGAGATTTGTTAAATTGAAGCCCTTCATGTATGTAGAATAGAAATCACGTTTTGAGGAACTTATGTGTAGAAAAAAACTGGAAATTAAGGATTCTTGAATATGAATTGGAAGAACTAAGGTTTTGATAAATTAAATTGGGGATTTCATGTTTTATGAAGGCTCCGTAATGATTCGATGATTCTAGGATGTTGATGGGATTCGAATTAGAATTGTTTGTTTGGAGTTTGGCATGTTGAATTAGAGGTTCTAGGTTTAAAAATGGTGGAAAAATGCTGAAAAATCTAGGTAGAAGACGAACGGCGCAATCTCGCGCGAAGTCACTCGAAGTTGTTCGAGCGAGATTGCATCTCGCGCGAAGTCGTTTGAGTGACACATGGCAGTCGTTCAAACGACATGCCATCTGGTTCGAGCGACAGAGTGAAATTCTGTGTGTTTCTTAGAATCCAGTTTTGAGTTTATTGGTTCATGGAAGAGAGATAAATTACCAAATAATAAACTTAAATAAGGAAGAATTTCAAAAAGGTATGAGCAATTAAATACTTTAATTATTTCGGCACGGAGAGAATGTACCTTAGAGATTACGACAAGGATAATAATCTCAGTAATTGTACTACGCAAGGTTGAAATCAAAATGCGTAAGAGGAGTATATATATAGGTGAAAGAAATACCTATGAATTATAACAGGATGTGTGTATGCCTATTATGTAATAATATTATTAAAAGCACTAATGGGTGATAACCCGGGGGTGTAAGAATCCTATTTATTACATGTACTAATGGGTGATAACCCGAGGGTACAAGAATGAATTATAAGTGTACTAATGGGTGATAACCCGAGGGTACAAGAATATTTAAATAAGTGTACTAATGGGTGATAACCCGGGGGTACAACATTGTGGTTAGGTGCGCTAATGGGTCATAGCCCGGGGGTGCAGTATTATAATATATATATATATATATATATATATATATATATATATATATATATATAGGGCAGATGTGATTATATGTATATATGTACGTGTATTTGTGAATCAACCTAATGTGTATAGCTTGTAGATATGGGCAAATAATTTTATAAAGAACATCTTAAGAGTATAATAGATTTATTATGAAAACGGGAAAATATACTAATTAGTTATTCGACATAGGCTAATTGGATCTTGTATTGTATGGGCGATATGGGTTTACTAATGGTGAGAATAAATACTATTAGGATGAACTCAGACTAGTTATATTGGGTGGTCTAGCTAAGTAGAAAAATTAGATACACATTAGGCTTGCACAATAGATGAGATGTGAGAATCTTATGTGAGGGTTCGAACTAACATGCACTTGATACTTGCTAAACTGCAAATTTTAAATACTTCCTTGAATAAATATTTTTACACATCGGGCTTTGACCCGTTTATTGCATCTCCTCTCTCTCTTGTTATATATATGTATTATATCTGGTGCTCAGCCACATGGACATCAGGCTTAGAGACTCGGATTGCTTGGCGTGCTGCAGCTGTTGTGGAAGCTGTAGGTCTTTGTATTAGACTCCTCGTTAAGTTCAGTTCCATTCTTTATAGACATTCTATTTAGGTCATGTGTCGCCTATTACTTGGACAACTTTCAGAGATTGTGTTTAGTTTATTTCCCGTTCAATTTCATTTGGAGTAATGGTTACTATTGTTTTGGTTTAGAGTTTTGGACTGGAATATTTTATCGAGTCATATTTATTTCAGCATGTGATTCTGATTCAGTATTTATATCAATTAATTATGCGTGGATGGTTTATATTAAATTTCTTGGTTTGGTAATTAAATGGTTTTAATTAATAAGAAATGCTTTGACACTTAGCTTAATTATATTAGGTGATTAAATAAGTTATTATGTTTTCGACAATGATGCTAAGAATGAACCAACCGAACATTCTATTTTAAATTTTATAAAGGACAGATCACTCGATATTTAATTGGGCGGGGTGTCACATTCATTGGGTACTTGGTCAGCAAGAGAGGTATCGAAGCTAATCGGGATTAAATTTATGCCATTAACAAGGTGCAGCCCCCCTCCCCCATACGATAAGAGATGTGCGGCAGATCACGGGGATACTCGCCGTCGTAAATGGGTTCATCTTAAAGTCATCCGAAAGGTGACATCCATTTTTCAGTTGCTGAAGAAGAGAAAAGATTTGGAGTGGAACAATGATTGATCGAGGGCATTAAAGGGGATCAAAGCTTACCTCAGCAAACCTCCCTTTCTCGTAATCCCTTAAGATAATGATTATCTATACCTTTACCTTACAGTATCCAGTCATATTGTAAGTTCTGCACTAGTATGCGAGAAAATGGGGATCCGACACCCAGTCTATTACGCGAGCAAGACTCTTCAGGACGCCGAACAACTATACCTACCACTAGAAAAACTTGCCTTTGCACTAATGGTTTCCTCAAGGAAATTAAAACACTACTTTGAAGCCCACTTCATCATCATACTTACATCCCACCCTCTTAGAGCAGTCCTGAGAAAAGAAGACCTTTCTGAAAGATAATCAAAGCGATCGATCGATCTTGGACGATTTGACATTCAGTTCCAGATGAGGAATTCCATCAAAGGGTAGTTCCTCACTAATTTCATCGCAGAGTTTTTAAGAGAACGCCCTTATTAACAGCCCCAAACTATTCATCAGAATGAAGCTCCCCCAGTATCAGGCGTCTGGTGACTATTCATTGACGGAGCCTCCAATTCCAACGGGTAGGAGTAGGAATCGTACTGATTACCCCTAAAGAGGCAATACTCGAGCAAGGAATCAGATTTGGATTTAAAGCCTCCAATAATGAAGTAGAATATGATGCACTCATCATGACCCTACAAAAAGAATGAACGCTCGGGTCAAAGCAACTCCAAGGGTTCAACGACTCACAGTTAGTCTCCAACCAGATAAGTGGTTATTTTAATGCTAGAGATGAGAGGGTGGCAGCCTATCTCTCCACTACAAAGAAATTAATGGCCAACTTTTAACAAGTCAGTATTCAACAGTTTTCCAGATGCTCGAACAACCATGCTGATGCCCTAGAAGCCCTTAGCTTAGTGATCAACTTCGACTTGAAGATGACAAGTCAGATTGATTGCCCAACCATGTATCAACCAGATTATCGAGCTGTTGAGCATGGGGCACATTCACCAGATTGAGACAACCCCAATTGGATAGACCCCTTAAGGGATTACTTAAACAATGGTACGCTACCAGAAGATAAGAAGATCGCTCATCAAATAAGATTCAAAGCAACTCGCTTTCACTTATATTCTGAGGGCGAGTTGTACAAAAGATCTTCTACTGGCCCTTACCTTTAATGCGTTCATCCATAAGACATTGAGCAAGTCCTTCATATTATCCATGAGGGAACCTATGAGAATCACATTGGGGGTAGGTCGCTAGCTTTTCGAGCAATGAAAGAAGGCTATTGTTGGGCGTACATGTAGAAAGACGCTGGAATCTATGCTCAAAAATGCAAAAAGTACCAATTTCATGCACCTATAGTTCACCAACCAGCTAGGGACCTGCATTCACTTACTAGCCCATAGCCTTTTGCCTAATAGGCTATGGACGTCATTAGCCCTCTACCTACCGCAGTCGGTAATCATAAGTATTTGTTGGTCGCAACAGACTACTTCACCAAATGGATAGAAGTAGAGCCACTGGTAAACATTAGAGTCACGGACATGATAATATTCATATGGAGGAACATCGTTACTCAGTTTGGGATTCCCAAAGCTATTATCACTAATAACGGAACACAGTTTGAGAGTGGCCTCTTCCAGGGTTTCTGCAACGACCATGGGATCAGGCTCTGTGGCATAACCTTTGAGCAATGGACATGCTAAAGCTTCTAACAAAATAGTGATTGATGGATTAAAAAAGCGTTTGGAGAAATCCAAAGGAGTATGGGTAAACGAACTACCCCATATCGAATGGGCTTATCATACCACCCCACAATGAGGAACTGGAGAGACACCATTCGCACTCATGTATGGTATGGAAGAAATTACCCCTTGGAAGTTAGCCTCCCCACCACGAGGTCCACTCTGGTCGACTGAGACCAAACGATGCAGCATTCCTCGCTGAACTTGACCAAGCTTAGTATCGAAGGTAGTTGGCTCTAGTGAAACTAGCAGCCTACCAGAAACAGCTAGTAAAGCACTGCAACAAAAAGGTTAAACGAAAAGCATTCCGGGTTGGGGACTACGTCCTGAGGAAAGATCTTGCAGCGCTGTAAAACCATCAGATGGCAAGATAGGCTAAACTAGGAGGGGCCATTCAAGGTGATAAAATATGACCCTATCACTTAGAAACGCTGTAGAGCAGGAATATACATAGAGCTTGGAATACAACCAATTTGAAGAAATTCTAATTCTAATTTTATTTTTTCTTTTTAAACTCAATGTTGAAGTGTTCAATTCATTTCTGATTAATAAGATTTGTTTGGCAGTGGCATTCTATGAAGTGTTGATTTTTCTCAACTACATTATAATTCATGCACTTTTTCCAACTTACAGGCTCCCCTCTTAACATACAAAACTAAGATTAGAAGATACATATTAAAATAGGGTCAGTATATAATGACCCTCCTCAGGCATTCATCAGCAAACATGAATGACTTCTTAGCTTGTCCTGGCAATACATAAAGCCCTACAGGGGATATTTAGGAAACATGGAAAACCCAGGTTGGTCACCAACATTGTTCGACTCAGAAAGCATGCTCGGATAGAATATCCAGTACCAGGTGTATCCTCGGCATTGCCTTACTTAGGCCTAAGGTAGTGTGACGGTACGGTGTAAAAGGTAAAGTAAGGAAAATGGTATACTAAAAGAATACTAGACTGGGGGGATACTCACTTGACAAAAAACTCTGGCTAAGTTATATCTAGTCGGCTAAAAGAGCCCAAGATAATTGAATGAGAAGTTAATAGAATAGGAAATAACACATGTTTAGTCGGCAAAGTCCCTAAAACATAACTATTTTATTACATCATTACATGTATAAAGAGTTACATATGCTAAGTAATTCAAACCCTAATGTGGATTAGGTTGCTGAGCGAGATAGTCAGCTACTCACGCTCTTCGTCCATCATCTGGGTGAGGAGCTAATTATTCCTCAACTTTATTTGAATTTAGTTCCAGGAGCTATATTAGGATTGCATCTATAGGAAACCATCGATCATCCCTTCTGAATGGGTTCGGCATCAAAGTTGAGGGATAGATGGCATGCCTATACCAAAGAACATAATTCATAGGGACTTGCAACTCCCTAAGGACATTCAACCATCCTCTTATGAAAACTAACTCCTCAACCTCCTTCAACTTCGTTAGAGCCTCATTCCAGCCTTGGTCATAACCATCAATCCACACCTACTGAGAACTTTTCTTGAACAAGTTCCTCAGTAGGTTAACATCTCTTTAAAGACCAGCATCTATCATATACGCCCTGTGAACGTCACCCCACAATTTAGCAATCTCCCTAGAAGACCCACTATCATTAGTACCAGCTCGTCACCTAGTCGATGAAGAGTAACCACGTAGAACTCAAGGGGCAATGCTTGGCGCATTCTCCCTAAGTTGTGAGACTTACCTCCTTAAAGAGTCATTCTCCTATTAAAGGACTTATCCAACTTGATTGATCTTAGAAGCTTAGTCATTAGAGCATCCACTTCCTCTCGAACAGAAGCGCCGACCTCCTCCATCTCCTCAAGACTATCTTTCAGCTTGGCAACAAGCTCTGACTGGTCTTTATAGTCTCTATTCCTCGATATAAGAAAATAGCAAATTCTTATAAAGTCATGGTGAACTCGGTTGATCGTATCGGGACCAAAAAGTTTTCCTTGGCGTGAGGTAGCAGGAATGTATTCCTCAATATCGATAAACTACAAATCATACGAGCATCAAGAAAAAATAAATTGATGTATGAGAGGAAAAGGATTTCATTTTAATGAAACAAAAATAGTTCGAGTACATCAACAAGAAGAAATAGAGATACAAAAAATACAAAAGCCCCTAAGAAGACTACCTGGCATCCTCAGTTTGCTCTCAGGATGCTGGTTGTTTCCCCTTATCCGTGGAAGCTTCACGTGCATCTCCCTCAAAAGGAATAGTCGCTATTCCTTGGTGAAGGGGGACATCAGCATTAGTAGGAAGGACAATTGGGTCACCTTTATTGGAAGCAGAGGAAGGCATATCATCCACAACAGGCTTGGGAACAGGGTCATTCTCGTCAAATGGGGGGTCAACATCCACCTCGACAGTGAGCAAAGCCTTGTCCCAACCCTTTTTAAAATTGAAGCAGCTAATGTAGTCGATATGAGCCTCATCATCCTCATATGTTGTGAGCCGCCTAACATTGTATGAGCTCTCCTTGAGGGTGGCAGCCTCAGATTTCATCTTCGTCGTCTTCTCGATAAGTTCTTTGCTCTCCTCGACCACCGCAATCTTGCTCGTACAAACTAACTCATAAGACAACCTCAGATCCTCCAGCTCCTTGGATGTTGCATCTTTTGCATTGTTAGCATTATCCAAGGCAAGCTTGGAAGACTCCCGAGTAGTACTAGAAGCCTTCAAGATCACCTCTAACTCAATATTTTTACATGCCATCTCATCACGGCTGTGATAGAGGACGATAAAATCGAATACAAACTACAGAAAGAAAGAAATTATTTAGCATTAAAGGTATTGAAAAGAGCTGGAAGAATAAAGAAGTACGAATAGACTTACTAAGGATAGACCTTTACTTGCCTTTAGGTCTAACTGTTCGGTCCCTATACTTGGCGACCGGTTGGCATGACTACTCTCTCAAGCACCGCCGGAGCCACTTGAGGGGAAAGAGCAACAGAAGCCCCATCTGCTAAGGCGGACACTGGCACCAGAGACTAACCCATCTTAGTCCTCACCTCTTCTCCCCTTCTTTTTTCTTCTCTCTCCTTTTTCTTTTGCTCTTCCTCTTTCTTCTTATCCTCTTCCTTCTTACTCACTCTCTCTCACACCAATGTCTCTTCTTTCCTCTTCCTCTCTTGGTCATGAGCCACAGCCTGGGAGCCAGTGGCAGTATCCCCACTCCTAGACTTCTGCTTCTTCAACCTGTGATCAAGTGCCACATTGTCTTCAGCATCATCCTACATCAAATTTTTCCTAGAAGGGGCCATAGTTTCCTCGTTAGAGCTATCCGAATCTTCTGAGTCCTCCAAAACCTCTGAACCTTGTAAACCCTTCTCCAAATTGGAAGATTCTTCACTGCTTGAACTCTCTTCGTAAGAGTAACCTTCAACTTCACCTATGTCATCCCCCATGATGTCTTCACCAGAGCTGCTCTCCTCTTCGTCCAACTGGATTTGTTCAGCTGTAACCTCTTCTATGATGTTAAGGTGAGGAATATTATCCACAATTTGGGCGATGAAGATGGACCCAATGTTTTTGTACTCCAAAAGGAATGCATGTGATCACGGACGCTCACCATCAGTCAAGTATTCCCTTATCTTCCAAGCTTGGATTAGCTCAACAGCCCGAATTTTATGGAGTGCAAGTTCCATGTTCTTTGTCTTTGCTGAAAAGCAAATAAGGAATATATATGAAATACAGTATACTAATAGAAAATCAATGAGGAGAATAATAGCTACATCTACCTATGTACTCCTCCCTATAAAAGGGAATCATAGGTCCTCTGTACCTCGCTCCCTTAGATTGAGTTCCTAGCAATAAACCCTTCTTGCAAATAATCCATGTGGGAATCAGGTAGATTGACTACTAACACCCTTTCAGGACTCTTAGCTTATAGATAGAGGAGACCCAAGCTTTTTCGAGAGAGGGTTTAGTAATAACAAATTTCAACAAGAACTATATTGGTGCCATATATATGATTGATCCTACGTACACCATTCATAATTTTCCATATCTTCGGAGAACATTGGGCAGTAACTATATAGAAATAACTAAAAAATAAAAAAAAACAAGTGATTTGGGGGGATGGTCAGACCCCCTTGTGACAACAGAAGAACATGAATCCAATTACTGTCCTCAATGCCTCAAACATTGCGAGGGACATGGGAACATTCAATGTCCACCCAGTCAGGAATGTTGTAAAACTCAGCTATTGACCTATTACCTATTCTTTCCATAAGGAAAGAAAAACTCTAGCATAAATAAAGAAAAAATATCAATAGAAAATAAAAAGGAAGAAGTGTGGAGAACTTAAGAAGTAAAAATCAGTTTGAGATGATGTAAGGCTGCAAGCAAGGAATGTGGAAAGATAACAAACAACTTGAAAACGAAAGGAGAGGCCTGAAAGTGAGAAAACGCAATGAGAAGATGGAGAATCATGAGAGTGCGAAGAAGTTTGAAGCGACATTAGAAATGGCCTCTTTAAACAAATTTGAACTCCTCCAATGATGATGCACGAAGAACAAAGTGAATCTTCTACCTATATCTAGTTGGGAACGATGTTTCACTCCCTAAAGTATGTTACAATTCACAAAAATGCCATTAAAGCTATTATTTAAAATTATTGAGCACAACTTGTGACCCAAAAACTTTAGGGGCAAATGTAGGTACCACATTTATTTAACTTGTCCCAGAGAAGTAGTCACTCTAAGCCCTATAAAAATAGAGAAAGCCCAACCCAAAATCCCAAGCCATATAAGCAATTAATTAGCAGTGATTCATTCAACCCCTAAAATCTCTCAGGAGATATTATAGGGATTATGGGCTAACGTGGAGGTTCCCAACACCCCCACTCTCTGAGAATTACATGTATATATTGAACCCCCCATCCCGAGGCAAAGGGTATGCAATTTTGTAAACACTCCCCGGAGAAAAGAGAAATATAACCAGAGAGCACCACCGTGGACGTAGGCAATTTTGTCGAACCATGTATATCTTGTGTCGTGTGTGATTGCAGCTATTCTAATTAATGTTCTTTACTTTTTCTGGTGATCGCATTTTCTTATAATTTGTGTTGAGATTTATTGTCACCACAATGGTCATTCTTTCCTTTTCTTATATGCATGAGAATTTTAAAGCATTTTCTGATATATCTCTAGTTGTGGCCCCTTTATCCATGGGGCCTATATTTTAAAACATTTTCTAACATACCTCTCAACTACAGTTCTCACCTAACGTGTTCATTTTATTTATCCTAATTAAACTCCCACTCTACCTAGCACATATGACCTCTATTGATGCACATTCTAGCTAATATCCTCTTTTAGCTTAGCATAACTACCTTCTCTAGGTATATCTTCATAAATAATATCGTAGAGGCACACTTGCTATAAATAATTAATCAGGGAGTGAACATAACATAGCTACATGCGTGCTATAAACAAATATACACACTATATCATATAAAACACACACACACACACACAGACACACACACACACACACACACACACACATATATATATATATATATATATATACCTATAACCGTATCGCCAGAGACTGGTGTAACACCCAAGGATTCTGGGACCGAGAAATTTAAATTTTTGGGAGAATAAAATTTATTTAAATTAGAGAATTTTAAATTTTGGAAATTGAAGTCTGAAAATTGAGGACGTTTTAAAGTATGTCAGATGATAATTCTGATTGCGCCATTGATTCCGGATGGGTCGAGATAGTCGAAATGACTGTCATTGGATTTTATTTCGGTTTCGAAATATTTTTAAGTCAGTTTGACTCAAATTGGAGTAAACGGGTCATTTAAAGTGTGTATTAACATTTAAAACTGGGATTTGTGTTTTAAGGGATTTAGAGGCTTATGGATCAAGCCTTCTCATTTGAGAGAAAGAGAGAAATAGAAAAAAGATGAAAAGAAGAAGAAAGTAAGAGAGAGAGAGAGAGAGAGAGAGAGAGAGAGGAGAAAAAACTTGGAGATTCCAGCCCAAACGCGATCCCGAGGATGATTCAACCTCTACAACTTCGAGGCAAGTGTTTAATCTTGCTAAATATTTCATTTGTGCATTTCCTTTCATAATTTTTGGATGAAAGAAAAGGATTTTGGGTCTTATTATCAAAACCTAGAATTGTTGGTTTAAATCTTGAAATTGGTGTTTATATATGGGTTGGTTAGTGTAGAGATGGCTGGGATCAGAATTGGGTTGATTTATTGGCTTAGAATCATGTTATGATGAAGGATTACGGGTTAAAAGTGAAATTTTAGGGTTTAAAATTCATGGGTTTTGTGAAAAAGAGGAGACCTTCAAGGTTTTGCAGACCCGAATCGATTCTCCCCATAAGAGAATCGATTCGTCTTAGGGAAAAGTGGCACGTCTGCATGACCAAATCGATTTAGAACCAAGGAGAATCGATTTAGCGTGAGATAGAGTCTCAGGTCCTTTGGACCGAACCGATTCGTAGTTGGAGCGAATCGATTTTCCCTTGAGACCGAATCGATTCGGAAACAAGGTTGTTTTGTGAATTTTCTCTATAAGGATTTCTAACCCTTTTTGGTTGGGTTTATTGATTCGGGATATGATTATATGATCTAAGAAAGATTTTTTGGATATTTATTAAAAGTTTCTCGCATGATGGGACCTCGGGTACGTATCAAGTTATTTTGGGGACTTATATCCATATATATATTGGAGAGGGTCATATCGATATAGTGGCGAATCTCATTGAGAATGGAAGTTCTATTTAGGGGTTATAAAGGAGCCTAGTTATGATGTATGGTTAAGGTCCCTCGAGAGAGTGTGAGGGTACGGCATGGAATGGTAGGCCGATAATTGTGTCGAATCCTTATAGGGATAGGATTCTACTAAAAAATTGATTGGGGACCGACGAGAGAGAGTGGTCACGTATCCTTAGTAAAGTTTAGCTTAAGGAATAGATTGTAAACGCAATAAGATTTAAAGGTTCATAGGAGTAATTGAACCGTAGTCGGGATAGTGATTATATATCAGTGTGGTATTTCCCTAAGTGATGGAATCATGAGATGAATTCAAGTTTGATCTTGAGGTTTATACAGTATTAGTTATGTGTATACCAATGGTCGAAATTATTACTAGAGATATCGATGTGCTTTCGGATATAAAGGTGATGTGTAGTGATTGTTACCTACACTAAACTTTGTGTTATAACCTTAATGTTAGATATAGTTATATATTGGAAGACTATTCATATCATAGGAGAAATGGATGAATATGATTCAAGTGAGGGATCGTATTCACGTATCGAGGAAAATTGAATGGGTTTGGGACGACGGCTAGTATATTGAGGATTATGTATACTTATAGCCAAGTTTGTAAATATTATATATACGGACGAGGGATAATGTGTATATTTATGTGGATATGTGGATATATATAATTGTATAGATATGGATATATGTGTATTCTCATGTTGTGAATATCTAAACCGTATATGATGGTTTAATTATATGTTGGGATCATGTGGATGTATATATATTGTGTATGTGAACGATATATATACCTGTATTGCGAAGCATACCCCGCACATTCTATCATTGGGAAGTTGCGCGATGAGGGTGAGAACCCTGGCTCGAGGAGCATAGTGTGGATATTCCCAGGTCATAGTCGTCCATTGGTTATGATGTGATATACATTTTTTTGGGGATGAGACATGGTGGGTATGTTTTGCCTCATTGACGGTTAAGAACTATGACCACTTCCCGGACATCGTGTGTTTGTGTTGGCCGCGAAGTGGGTGATATTTAGTCCCACCGGTGGTCCCCAGGATGGAATATTAGTGATGCCCTCGAAGATGATAGCATGGTGCAGTATATTGGCATTATATAGCCGGTTATATTATGAGTATGGAATTTGTACATTATATGTGTTTTGTACACTTGTCTATGAGAATGAATGGTTATATATATATATATATGCTTAGATTAAATATATATATATTTATTATATCCTATAGGTAAAAAGGATATGAAATTTATGTGGAGTACATCTTGTGTGATTATGGTTTACTTGATTGTTGGGGGTTGATGTATCGCACTTAAGGAAATATTTCGGTTATATCAACCCAAGGATTTAGCGGAGGTTTTGAAGTTACTCTTAGATAGTAATAAAAATTTTAGTAGTTGACATAATGGATCCCTACAATCGACATTATCCAGAAGTAGTGTATTGGGGGGGTCCTTCTTTGGATTTCTCTTTGCAAGACGCCCCACGCACGAAACGTAGTGCAATGTTGAGAGTAATGAGAAGTTTTGTCCGTGGTACCAGTATGTATCAGTAGTATGATTGTGTAGATGGCATAATCGATCCCTACGATCGACATTGTCCAGGAGTAGTGTATTGGGGGGGTTCCTTATTTGGATTTTTCTTTGCGAGACACCCCACGCTAGAAACGCAATGCAATGTTGAGAGTAGAGAGAAGTTTTATCCTTTGTACTTGTATGTAGTTGTAGTAGTAGTATTTGTGTGGAAGACATAATGGATCCCTACGATCGACATTGTCCAGGAGTAGTGTATTTTGGGGGTTCCTTGTTTGGATTTCGCTTTGCGAGACGCCCCACGCACGAAACGCAATGCAATGTTGAGAGTAGAGAGAAGTTTTGTCCTTTGTACTTGTATGTAGTTGTAGTAGTAGTATTTGTGTGGAAGACATAATGGATCCCTACAATCGACATTATCCTTTGTGAGATGCCCCACGCACGAAACGCAGTGCAATGTTGAGAGTAGAGAGAAGTTTTGTCCTTATTAAATTATGCATGTTATTTAGAGAATAAACTCTTAAATTGTAGTTTAATGTTAAAGTGTGTATTAATAATATGGAAAACTGATAAGTTATAAATCGAAATCAATAAAGCCCAGTATGGCATATGTGCGTATATATATTTAAGTGTGATTGGAATGGGGAGGATTCTTAGGTTATGCTAGAATGGCAGGTCTTGCGGGTATAGTCCGTGCCTATTGTAAGGTAGGTTGTCCTTATGGGTTGGATAACTTAATTAAGTTTCCAGGACGCGAATAGGTGTGCGCTTCTAGATGAGGGGCGAGTTGGGGGGTTTCACGAGAGTGCGACTCCACTTTAATTATGAAATAAGTGCATTTATATTTATTATGCACGGTTAACACACTTGCTAAACATTTTTTAGACCTCGGGCTCTGACCCGTTTATATTTCTCTCCTGCTATATGTATATATATTACTACAAGTGTCCTACCGCATGGATGCCAGATGCTTTTCTATCCAGAGTCTTGGGGATCCATAACAGGTGCAGACTGTTGCGGGATTTAGATTGTAGTCGCTTCCTATTCTTGTGTAAATCTAGAGAGGATTCAGGTTGTACATCGAGTTTATACCCAAGAGTTATTTATAGATTTTTATATTTCTTCTTTATAATGTTGTACTGTCTGTGACCCGACAACTTATTCGGGTATATTCATTTGTATATACTCATTTCATGTTATACTATCACTTTCTTCCATCATCATACTTGTGCATTCTACCTTTGTTAGTAGCTGTACATAGTTGGTTTGTTGTCTGTTGCATATTTTATTTCATTTTGGCATCTCCCTTATTTGATTTTGGGTAGTTAGCCTTATTTATTATAGTATAGTCAGTTGATGTTGAGAATGAGCCATCTTAGATTCCTGATTTAATGTAGTATAGGGATCTCCACCCGTTATTATTTTAAGCGGGTTGTCACAATTGGACCTCACGCGTACATCACTCACGCCTCATACCAAGCTTTTGGGTTGGAATCTCACCACCGATCCCAAATGAAAACACATAAAATGGAGGTGGTCGTAGCCATATAGCCTAGGGTCGCGACCATACCCCATCGCTCCCCACCGAAATCAAACCAACACCTATCTTCACACACATATAATGACCGTGTAACTATACTACGACCTAGGGAATCATTCCAGCACCTGTTGATCACCCCAAGGTGGAGTACTCACTACGCGCAACCTCATCAGTTAGCACTATCGAGTAGATATGTTTAATAAAATAATAAGTGCGCGCGCACACACATAACACACACACACACACACACACACACACACACACACACACACACACACATATATATATATATATATATATATATATATATATATATATATATATATATATATATATATATATAAGGGGTAGGATGTTTTATTGTTACACAAGTTGAGAAGTTAATTAAAGGTCACGATATAACCAACAAGATATGAAATGGAGGGTTGAGATGAGACTTAATCAAACCACAACATTAGGAAGGAAACTTTTAGGTCACTCTTACACGCTATTAGAGATATTTTTTTACCTTGCCCAATCCATATGACATTTTCACTTAAATTCAAACTCTCCCCTCCCCCCCCCCCCCCCCCCCCCCCACACACATGAAAACTCTCCCTCACTTTTTCTTTCACACGCCGCAAAGCATAACCTTCTTCCTCCCCCTTGCACAACCTGTTACCTAATAATGTGAATTCTCTCTCATCTATGAAAATACCCCAATAATCGGTAACCCATCATCTCTCTAGATATTACTTCAACCGCTTACTATACTTCAACTTGTAGAGGGGGCTTGAAGATAATCCGGAGATTAGGGATAATTCCCTTATTGGCAATAGTTTTTGAGATTAAGTAACCGAGGCAGCTCAAGCGTGACAACTCAACGAGGCAGCTTGGCTTGGCAACTCATACTCTAGTTTGTTTTATTAGTCATATTATATTTCTATTTATGTTGACTGTAAGCTATAATGAATGTAATGATGTAATGAGAATAATAAGGAGTTCTAGTGCGAGGTCAAACGGTACTCATGAGAGACCAGGGTTGGCAGGGCCTGGGAGAGCTTTCATACTCTATTGAATGACCTTGCCGTGGGAACATTAGAGGGACTTGGTTTGGAGGATTTAGAAGTGAGGCACTGTTGGGGCTTTCCATGTCCATCTTAGATACACCTGGTAAAACACGAAAGGACCCTGGTCGTGGAACCCCGGACGAAGCATCTTGGAGTTTCATCGTGCGTTGAGTTGTGAGCCAAATAGCCCTCTACTTAATGTCACATCTACCGTAGGTGATGTCACTATCCATCTAAACAATGTCAGACCTGCAGTTGAGTAAACCACCATGGTATTTGGGCTGTCAGGCAGTTGGTGAGCCACCTCTGCGACAACAGCCCCTTGACACACAATGGTTAGGCAAAAGGCATGTCTTGTCATTTAATGTTTATGACGTGGAGAGAACTAGTGCATCAGGCATTTAATGTTGTGACATAAAGTATGAGGGATATCTTTTCACAGTCTTTAATGACTGAGTTGCCTCGGGGGTGGTGTGGGGGTGCTATTTAAGGACCCCAACCACCTTTGAGAGGAGGATGATCTTTTAAGAGTTCAGGAGTTATTACTAGAGAGAGGACACATCAGAGATAGTTATTGCAAACCAGAGAGTTTACTCACTCACCATTGTTATTTATTACGAAGCTTTTAATACTTGACATAGATTCTTGAGGGTGTTTGGGGTGTTTCTACCTACCTACCAAGGTGTGTCTCCCTCTAGATAAGTTACTTTTAAGTTTCATTACTACTTTTCGAGTTATACACGAGAGATTTGAGACTTTAAACTGAATTCATCTTCATTGGGTTTGTGTTTGTATGTTCTATCATTAATCCAAAAGCTTTGGCCAATTAGCTTACCATTACCATACTCGAACAGGGGTTACACTTCCATCTATAATCTAAAGTACCCTCTTACACAACCCATCATCTTTCTCTCTAATTTATTTATATTTTAGCATCAATCAAATTTGTGATTCAATTTTGTTTGCAGATATTTATAAAATCAAGTATAACACACTCCTATCTCAATTACATATTCCTTTTTATGGTTTTGGTTAAAAGTTTAAAAGCTAACTAATAACTTTTATTGTTCTTTGTATATATTTTGGTTGTAGATTTCAACCATGGTCTTATAAGATCCACCCTGAACGTATCAGATCCCCTTTTTTTCACCAAACATTGTTACTAAACCTTGTATTTGATATATTTGAGGTGGCTTATCTATGGCTATTTATCTAAGGTGGTTCATCTTCAGGATGTTATCTCTGAAGATTTAGTTAAGGTGGTTTATTTCTTGCGGGTTAATCGCCATACAATTTCAGTTGGTTTTCCTTTATCTCTAACGGAGTATCTCTTTATCCGAATTGATATAGTTTCTCTCGATACTAGTGGTTCAAGGTGCACTGGTGGTAGTCATTTTAATTGATTGTGGTGTTTTTATTTTGAATATGATTGATGATTCAATGGTGTTGGTGACTGCAGGGGTCGAAGACGGGGGATGAGTTGTGGGTGGGTTTTATTTTTTCAACAAGGTTCTCAAATAGTAAGGGGTCGGACATGGGGTTTTATTACAGGTGCCGAAACCACCTCCGGTGTTGGTGTCCCTAAGCACTATAAAAATACTACCATAAAAAATCATTTCAGGCCAGAATGGCTAAAAATCTTTTCAGTGTTCCAAAAAATATTCGAGTTTGGAGCTTGAGTTTTGGTGAATTTGAGTTTTGTGGGTATGCATTTTATCCATATCTTCTTTATCAATCTTTGTCACAGTGACTATGTTGTAAATACTATCGCATTTAAGCGTTTTTATTTGGGTCAATTATTTAATAGTCCCTACTATAAATATATATTTTTTAAAAAAGAGACATATTTTTAGTTTAACTCATTTAGTCCCTCAAGCACTCAGTATTCTCTTATTTTTAGAGGTCCGCGCCAGCGGCACTCCCTTTCCAAAATATATGGCAAAGGACTTTTTGAGGCAAAATAAAAAGGCTTGGACTAAATGAGTATTAAAAAATGTTTGAGGGACTATTTGGTATATGTCCCTTTTTATTTATTACATTATTTTTTATTTTAATTTTTTTTGTTGGTTATTACATGTGTGTTAGATATTGAGGGTGAATTTTGTTTCTTTCAAAGACTCCCTTTTGAGTACATAAAAAACTGCTTTTGGAAATCCTTTTTGTCAAAGTATAGTAATTTTCTTTTTATTATGTTTTATCTTTATTCAATAATAGAATTGTTGTATTCAGTTGCATTTTTTATGTTTTTATTTTAATCAATATATTATTTAAAAATATTTCGTTTGGTTCGTGAATTTTGAAAAGAGAAAAAAAACAATTTGAACAATTTTATAACATTACCTTATATTTAGAGGAGCTCAGAAAATAGTTATGAAATTTGAAGATTTAAAAAAAATTAGTTTTCGTATTATGTTGATATATGGTTTTAATTTAAGATTTGTGAAAGATTGAATGACATGGTGATGGTTTCAAGTTAAATCTGGGTATGAGTCAAAATCAAAGGGTATGAATAAAATAATGATGGTCACCATGAGAATAGACTAAATGTTATTCGGTCTCAACACAACACTAGGCATTGGTACATGACTTAATGTGGACTTTATTGAAAACTATGTCTATTACTTTTGAATGAAATAGTATATATTTTTTAGGGCCTAAAATAATATCAATTATGGACATAGGACAATAAACATTTGGTTTCCATTTTTAGTTCCTATTTTCAAATTATTGATTGATGTGGCATGCTGTGATTGGTTGACGTTTTATAGATGTGGGTCCGTGCCAACGAATTTATTGTAAAATAGGGACTAAAATTATAAATGAAATGTTTGTTGTATTATTTCCAGATTATGTATTACAATAGAACTTCAAATTACAAAGCCTAAAAATTAAAATTCACCAACACAACACTAAAAACAATGCATGTTCAATGTACAGGGGTAAAATATCCACCTCCATTCAATATAGCTAATAAAATAGTGCAAAAAATCTAGTTAGTTTTAGCTTTTTTAAATGTAGTTTCTTTTAGGAATTTATGTAAAAATGTTGTCTTTTATGCAAAAAAAAAGAATTAAAAATCTTTTTAAA
The DNA here is from genome assembly GCA_949130495.1 of Sambucus nigra. NCBI lineage: Eukaryota > Viridiplantae > Streptophyta > Magnoliopsida > Dipsacales > Adoxaceae > Sambucus > Sambucus nigra. Next base: position 60,991,811 of record OX422222.1, on the reverse strand, counting down.
TGATTATTATATTATGAGGTACCCGACATTTAATTTAAGTGTAAAGTGTGATTATGTACACTTAATTATCTAGAAAATGATCCAAGTGAGAATAAAAAAACATGTTTTTTAAATAAAAAATTGAATCCGACCAAAATCAACATGACATAAACATGAAACCATTCAAACGGTCACAATAGAAAATATTTTTTTAATAAAAACGAGCCAACCAAAATAAAATTGACATGATACAACGTGATATATTTTTTTACTTATCATGAACAGTATCCGCATGGCCTTGAATTGCTTATCTTGGAGGAACAACTACAATTTTTTTTTGTCTTGGCATGAGTTGCTTATCTTTTAGGATGAGGTCAAACTAATGAGGAACATGTGAAAAAAATTCTTTGTGAGTTTTATGAGGTCAAACTAATGAGGAACAATTATATTAGTTTCGGTATCATTTAATGTTGTACAACTCAACTATATATATTTATTATAATAACGATTTTCTCCATCAATAAAAAAGTAAATCAATTGTACGAGGTATTACTAGTTAATTATGTTTGACTATATGTCGTTGAATGATGGATAATATTTCAACTATATTTTGTATTTGTATACTATACACAACTGAGATTATTAAATGTGATTTTGTGTATGTTTATTTAGGTGATTATATTGATAACACCAAATCTTCCTCGTTTATTTTTGGAAGTATGTATTTCCAATACCCTGCTTCACTTTTAGGTTTAGGTGTGGGTAGTTGGAGTGTTTATTGAAGTTCGTGGTGGTGTCGTGTCGTAAGCAGAAGTACCATTTTTTTTGGGGTGGGGGGGATTATTTTCATGCCTTCAGGGTGTATAATCCTATAAACAAAAGAGATTATGGTCAATTTTTTCAAAACTACACTTTGATTGGTTGGCGAACGATATTTTTACTGTTTCATAATTACGTACTTTGAAAATTTTTACCATGCCTTGAGGCACGACCATTTCTCTAGTATATATATATATATATATATATATATATATATATATATATATATATATATATATATATATATATATATACATGCATGCACGTCAAATTAATATGCATATATAATAACCACCAAAATCGAATGCATATCCAATCCAAGTTCAACCCACTTCCCGATTATTTAATCAGATAGTCACTCACGTGTATCCTCGGTTCTCACTTTTGTCCCAAGAATTAATACTGTAGTTAATTACTATTTTCCCAAATAATAAATAGTGATACAAATATATTTTTAACTGAATATTGCTCACTTGGATAACCTTCTACATACTCGCTTGGGTTCACAAAAATTCCCTGAATGTTTCCACAATCCTAACTTAAAATAGCCTTGGGGATGAATCGATTTTCCTTCCAGGGATGAATACATTAACCTAGAGGAATCGATTCTCCGTAAAGGCTAAATCTATTTCAAATACAGTAGACAAAGTAAGAACTCTAACCCTATTATAGACAAAGTAACATTTTTACATGCTCGTATATGTAATCCCCACATGGTAACCATCATAAATTCAATATCATAACCTTTTATCCAATCGATCCTTAAAGATTCAATCTTTCTATCCAAGTTTTAGAAGTTCATTGATTTAAATCCCTGAATATCTTTCGAATTTCAAGTATGATAGATCTCCATTAAAGATTCATTCACAAACCCTAATTATTTGTCATTTAAATGTTTATATTACTTAAGAAATTTTCAATATTTAACATCTTGATTTTTATATTTCTACCTCTAATCATGAGAATAATTAACTAGTATCAAATTGCAACCTAAAGAAAGAACCTACTTTCCTTGGATTAAAATTCGAAGTCATCTATGAATTTGATGGAAACTTAAGTCCTCTTTTCTTCTCCTCACCAATTTTCCTCCTCTTTTTTCTTCCTTTTCTCTTCTCTAAGCCTCCCTCTCTCAATATCTTACGTAAACTATGAAAGGTTGGCTACTATCCACCTTACTAAACTCTTAAATACTCCATTAATTAAACTAATACAATTTTTCTCTTTAACCCGAAGTGTAAAATGACCCTCTTACCTTTATACGGGTAATGATATGTAAGAACTCAAATTTTCATCAAACCCAAATCTACTTATGACCATGATTTAAAACCTCATAAGTTATGTAAAATCAAAAGTTTTTTAAGAAGAAAGGAACTACAATCAAAAACCTACAACTTTAAATTAGATCCCTTGAACTTTTAATAATTTACAAAAAAGCCCCTTTAATTTTCAAAGTAAAATAACTTGAGATATATTTAACCCTAAACCCAAACCATGCATCAAAATAAACCTGTAGACCTCAACTAGGATAAAATTACATTTTTAACCCTAGAAACTTTATGAAATTATCAAACTACCCCTAAACATTACAAAAGTGTACGTTTAGGGGTATCAAAGCAATTATATAAACAATGAAGGACTGAAGACAAAAACTTCTTAAATTTTATTTTAAACATTGTCCACATGCTACCCCTCATCAGCATAAGAGCTTAAAAACATGTGGAAAACCCTATGAACCCATGTGCGACCCATTTACCCACAACTAAAACCTTCCAAAAACTAGTTCAAATCCAAATACTTTTTTTCTCCAATCAAATCCACACATGAAACAGTATAACCCCCTCCCCCCGATCTAAGCCGTAAAAACTCACCCGATCGTTCAGTTTCAAATCTTGAAATTTCCCTTCATTCAGTTAACTCCTCATTTTATGCTTCATTTCCAATTCTTTCAATCCTAATTTTTTTATGTATAGTTAATATACCTAGAACACTCATAATATGCAAGCTTTTAAGTGTAGAATAGCCTCGGGTAGTAAAAATCAGTAGGAACACCAATAAATCTTGGGCTTTGATGGTGAAACTAGATATATTGCCTAGAACTTTGATTTGAAGCCAAGAATAACTTCACTATAACCTAAGGACCTTGAGTTTAATGGTTGAAAGCCATGGATGTTCATGCAACACTCAAATCGATCAAAAGTGTTTTTTGAACTTGAAACCAACAAAATCCCAAATTGTTAAAATGCAATCCATTATTGTAAGGACACAAATTTCTAATTGAGTCCATATAGAGTTTTGGCTCAATTCTGGACAAAAACATTTATACATAGGATTGTATTTAATTGTAATATTCTCAAGCCTATGAAAAGTTTGTTTAAGACGTAGCGGTATAGAGTATAAAGCTTCATCATCATGCCGGTTTCGTGTCTCGTTTATATGTCATCAACCAAAGTTCCATGCTCCCAAGGTATGAATGCAATTATATATATAGGAGCTTGGAACTTGTTTATTGGGTGTTAGATTTATCCAAAACTGCGTTTTTATTTTCAGAAATATTTTTAATTAAAACTTCAAATAAGTTTATAAAGTTTTCTGGGCTAAAATTGAGTTTTCCTACTTTCTGGTTTTTCGTTCGATAGAGTCGTTCGAATGAGTTTGTCGTTCGAAAGAAAATGTCGTTCTAACGAACATGCCAACGACTTCCAATTATGGCATACTGGAACTTCGTTCGAAATGTCGTTCGAACGAGATTTTCGTTCTAACGAGATTTCTAACGATTTTCTAACGAGTTCATACTGGGACTTCGTTAGAAGACTTGTTCGAACGAGATGTCATTTGAAAGAAATGTCTCTCGAACGAGTTTCCAGTGGGAACAGTTTTCTGGAAGTTTTGAGCAGTTTTCACCCACTTCCCCACTTGATTCTTAACCAACTATTTTCAGACTTTAATATGTGCGGGAATCACTTTTGTGAATAGATCTTTTTCATATCTTACTAACTCCTAGATAGTGTTTAAAGAATAAAAACATAAAGAGAAAAAGATCAAGTTTTGAGTGTTAATTTTCAAAGAGAAAATCGTTTACCACTCTAGTTTTCACCCATAGTTTTATGTATCCAAGTTCATATATATACATCTTGCTTGGAGTTTGGCACCAGGTTTATCTCTACACCGAATTGAAGAGAGTGTTTGGGTTTTCTTCTAAATCCCACAAAGAAGAAGTTGTTTTATGTTGATTTACCCACTTAGAGAAAGGCTCCTAGTTCGGGTGACGGTGACCATATAGAGTCCGATCGGTGGATTCCGAGACCGTGGTGGAGCTCCAATGTTATCCGCTAGGAAGAGGTATCTACAAGAAGAAGCGTCGAGGCTTGAGAGGGATCGAGTCGTGTGTTGTAAGCCTTTCTGTCTTGTATTTGTAAATTCGTATCTAGTGGATTTGTGGCTAGGGCCGTCCGAGGTTATTTCCCGTCTTGGGTTTTTCCTCGTACATCGCGGCGTAGTGATTTATTATTTCTATTTTATCTTTCGCACTCACCTAGAATGCATGCTTAGGTTAAAAAGATAAAATAGGTTTAATCACTATTTATTTATTTTGGTGCTAAAATAAATATTTGGATAATTGTTTATTTAATTCAAGTCTATTGACTAAATCTGGTTTTGGCCTAACTTTGGTATATTGATAATTTTGACTTAGGCAAATTCTAGGACTTGAATTAATTGGTTTAAGTGTAATTTAATATTTGTGTGTGTTTATTTAATTTTCACTTGTGTTTAATTTTAATTTGATAGAAGAAATTAAAATTTAGTATTTAAGTTGAACCAGCGCCTTTTGTGCTTTCCCATAGTTTACAAATAAGGAAACATAATTTTACAAAGGTTTTATACAATCCGGGGATTCACATCGATTACAAATTGGTATCAGAGCCAAATCGATAAATTATTTCGTTAAAGATCTTTTAAATAATTTTTGGCTAAAATGGAATTTTCCCCATTTTCAAAATTTCCTATTTTCGATGGTTCAAACTACTCATATTGGAAAGCGTGAATGAAATTGGCACTAAAATATATCAATGAGAGAGTTTGGATATCTGTTGTTAACGGGTGGTCCCCACCAACTCACTTAGATGAAAATGAACGTGTTCCCAAACCGGTCGATAGATGGACTGAAAATGAGTTTAAACTTTCTAATTTTAATTCTCGTGGTTTGAATGCCTTGTTTAGCGTTGTCACACCGGATGATTTCCGACGTATTATGACGTGTGAAACCACTAAAGAAACTTGGGATATTTTAAAACTAACTCATTAAGGAACTAGTGTTGTTAAAGCTTCGAAACTCCAAAACCTCACCACTCAATTTGAAACTATCAAAATGAACGATAATGAAACTTTGGATGAATTTTATGCTAGACTTTCCGATATTGTCAAGTCATCGTTTAATTTGGGAGATAAAATACCTGATAACCGAGTTGTAATTTTTTTTTAAGGTCCCTACCCGATAGATTTATTCCGAAAGTGACTGTTTTAAATTCTTTACCATCTCTAGCCTCTACGAAATTAGAAGAGTGTAATACCCCGTATTTTCGTGATATTTATTTTTGGGGATTAATTGAATTATATGTGTATTAATTGAAAATTAATCCGGATAAAATATTAATGATATGTGAGTTAGTATTTGATTATAATGTGTATATATGGCAATATACGAATATTGTAACTATTGAAATTGTCGCGAGATTGAAATACGGCAATTTGGGAAATTTTGTTGAGACGCGTGTGACTATCGCGTCAGGAATGTATTTATTTAATTAAAAGTTGAATTTTATTTCTATTAATAGTATGGTCATTTTGAGTGCGCCAACGTGTCCGGAAGGGTCGAAATAGTCAGAAAACACTAGCCGGGGGTTAAGTTTGGGTCCCGGGGCATTATTGGGCCATACCGGTAACTTAAAAGGGCATTTTGGTAATTTCGGAAATTTGGGAATTAAAACCAACGAAAATTAGAAACAAAAATCTGACTTATTCCTTATCCACTAAACTCACTAACTTCACTAAGGGACTTAATGGGCTACGAGAGAAGTTAAGATATAGTTCCAACTTGCCAAAAACCAACCACACCTCCATTGTCATCATCCTTAGAGAAACTTGTAGAGAGAGAGAGAGAGAAGAGAATTCTGCAGAAAGAGAGAGGGAGAACAACTCAGCCTTCAAGATTCAACATCAAATTCAGAGAAAGATTAAGGCAAGTGATTTAATTACAATTGATTCAATGCCATGCTTTTCCATATTTAGGAATTATCGAATTTATCTTGGAAGATGATATAGACCCATGAATTAGAAGTTTAAAACTATGAACTATGTTAGGGACTGCATGTAGAAACATTCTGGATGAATTATGAACTCAGATTTATGACCCTTGATGATTTAAAAACGGATTTTAGAAGAAGTTTATTAATGTTCTTGAAAGAAATAGAAAACTAGAATTTTTGATGAAGATTTGATCCATACAAAGCCCTTGAATGATGAATTATTGGTTTTAGAACGTTAACACTATTGTAGGATGGTTGTATGATGATATTATAATGTTATCTTAGAGTTTCATGCTTGGTAATGGTGCTTTGGGTTGATTTGAAAACTGCAAAATGAAGCAGTCCGTAACCATACCTGGTGCATTCGATCGATCGACATTCATCAGTCGATCGATCGACCACCATCGATCGATCGAAGGAAAAGGTCGATCGATCGACCTTCCCAGAATGAGTAAAGTTTATCCCTATTTAAATTTTAATGATGTTAACCCTTGGATAATATTGTTGGAGACCATATGAATACCCTTAACCTTAAGGAAGACCAGTAGGCATGGTTATGAAATTTGGACCTTAATTATAATTCAATTTGAGGAATTATTCTAAACTAATGAAATTCGATAAGTGAGTTAATATTTGGGTTAAAAGTGTAAATTTGAATAATTTGATGAAATGAGGTTTGGGGCAGAAGTAAGGACCTTAGGAATAAAGATGTTATACGTGGGAATAATAGGAACTTTATAATCTATTTTAGATAGGTTTTAAGTATAAGAAACTACGACGTGAGACGTGTCGACAGTTTAACTTTTATATTATCGGGAGACGTAAAATATACAAATTTGGAATAATGGTATAAGGATGTAGAGTATACCTTTATTAATATTGAATTATCTAAGATGTGTGAATGCTTAGTATATGATTTTTATATGTATGACATACCTACCATACTTGCTATCACGGGAGGTTACGTTCTCTTAGGGCCTTCTTATCCTTGTGTTGCCCGGATTTAGATTGGTACCTCGAGGACATAGTTCAAGAGAATGACTTACTTATGAGTTAATAAGCCAGCTGACTATGGAGCGTAGGTATGTACGTGACCATGGATATGTTGAATTATGTTCGCCTCCATTTTTGTGTGTGGTGTTTATTCCAACAATTCCTGAGAGATTCAGAATTTGTGATCCTTATGTACGTGATGTACCGGGATGGATAGTAGAGTATGTGTGCACCGCAGCTTAGCCTTTGGGTGCTTGTATTGTATATTTATGACGTGAATAATATACGGTTAAATGAAAAGGAAATTGCTATATTAAATTGTGGGTATAGTAATTGTAATATTATGAAAAGATAAAAGGGGACAGGTATCAATAAATGGCTTTGTTAAAAATTTGGAATCCGAGAATTAAAGTAGAACTCTCTATTTAATTATTAAAGTTGGAATTAAACGTGAACCGAGTAGAAGTGTTAGAAACTCTTTGGAACTAGATAGTTATGAGAAAACACATGAATGGGTACAGGAACGTTAGGAGTGCACAGTTAGACGAGAGGTGAGTATTTCATGTGAGAGCACGTCCTAACATGTATTTTGCATTTATTGTTTTAAATATTGTTAAAGCACTTGCTGTTTTCAAAATACTCTCCACTTTTGGGCTCTGACCCGTTTGCTTTCAAATCTATTTTTGTAAAAACCATTTTAGGTGCCCAGCCACAAGGACACCATGCTTAGGATCCTCATTCAGGTGACGAGCTGTAGCTGTTTGTGGAAGTTATAGGACATTGATTATAGACGCTTCATCTATCTTGACTCTATACTCAGTATTTATCAGTTGTAGGGCATGTCGCCCATTTCTTTTAGAGGCATTTCATTTATTTCAGTTATTCGGACTTCGGGCATGTAATTAATTCAGAATTCAGACTTGTCTTATTATTTTCAGTTGTGGGATTGTTGTGAGGAGTTTTCCTCCGGACTTATTACTATTGTTGGTTATTTCATTACTTCGTTATCGTGAATGGATTTATGTTTTTCTTCCATTATTCTTTTATTGCATGTTAATCTGACATAACTTAAAATTTGGCAACTTACTTTTTAAATACTAGGTGGTTAGTAATCATTAAAATGTTTTCGACAATGATGCTATTAACTGGATCAACTTGGCATTTTGTATTAATTTAATAAAGGAGTAGCTACCCGGTATTTAATTAGTCGGGGTGTCACAGGTGGTATCAGAGCATCAGGTTTTAGTGTCCTTTAGGATCTGAACAGCTTATTATGTTTCCGTTGAGCTTTCTTTGATGTAGAGCCCTATATTTTAGGACTATTTATTCTTTTGTATATGCTACGTCCTTCATCTATTTTGAGTTTATAACTGCGAACTTATAGACTTTATTCTTGTTTCAGAATGCCTCCACGACATGCACCACGGGTTCCCAGGAATGCAATGCCAGAACCACAGCCCGCACCAGTTCAGGGCACGATGAACGCCGCTGAGGTTGCAGCCATAGTAGCCCAAGCAGTAAATGCTGCATTAGCCGTAGTTCAGCAGGTACCACCTCAGGCGCCAGTTGTCGCGCCAGTTAAGCCACATGCATTCCCGTCTGCCTGGGAACGTGTACATGATGCTTTTCAGAAAGCACATCCACCGGAGTTTGCTGGTAGCTGCGATGTTGTTATTTCGAGTCAGTGGAGAAAGGATATACAGAGGCACTTGAGGATGTATGAGTGCACTGACGTTCAGAGGCAGCTACTAGCTACTTTTAAGCTAGTGGGATCTGCACTACAGTGGTGGGAGTCTATTACCACCGCAGAGGAGAGAGATACTCTCACGATTCAGGAGTTCTGGATACGGTTCGACCGCAAGTACTTTCCGTCTGCTGTTCACACGGAAATGAGGAAGAAGTTGATGAACCTTCGACAGGAGGGTAAGACTGTGGCCGAGTATGAGGCTGAATTCACCAATTTGCTAAATATTGTCCCAGATGAGATACCGACGGAAGAGAAGAAGATTTAGAAATTCATAGATGGATTGACTTGGAGGATCCGTCAGCATTTATTGGGGAACCTCTCATTGGCCACTTATTCTGACGTGGTTAATGCTGCATTGCTTCATCGCCAGGACCACCGCTTTCACTTGACAGAGGGGAAGCGATCAGGAGAGTCCAGCCATCAGGGCAGGACAGGGGGAAATGGTGCCATCGGGGCACAATCAGCTCAGGGTCAGTATAGGCAGAGTGATCAGGGTTCCCAGCAGGGGGATCATAAGAGGTTCCGATCAGGGGGTTTCAGGAACGGTCAGGGAGGATTCCGAAATGGCCAGCAGGGTCATAACGGCCATTAAGGCCAGCAGGGTCAAAATGGCCAACAACAGTAGTTTCACCAGGGCCAGCAAGGCCAGGGTAAAAATGGTAACGACCACCAGGGCCGAGGGCAGCAGGGACAGCGAGGGGGAAACTTCCTGAGGAAGTGTTTCATTTGTGGTAAGATTGGCCACAAACCTCAGGATTGCCCTGATAAGGGCAGGGCCTCGCAGCAGCAGCAGGGTGCTCGACATGAGCCATAGAGGCCACTTTTTCCACCTGCTCTTCCAGCTCCAGCCCAGGTGCCAGCACTACCAGCCATTCCGGCAGTTCCTGTGCAGCAGAGGCAATTACAGTATGGACGTGTCTATAACGTCCACCAGGTAGCAGCTCCACAGGCACCACCCACGATTGAGGGTATGTTTTCTATCCATGGTACTATGGGTCGGGTTTTGTTTGATACGGGGTCAACGCATTATTTTATAGCTACACATTTTGCGAAAGCCTTAGGGTTGTTAGCCACAGTAGATAGCACAGTGACGTGTGTAGACTCACCATTGGGGAGTGGGTCACTTATTTTCTTTATATGTCGGGGAGTGGGGGTAGAGATTGGTAGCTTGGTATTACCTGTAGACATGTTAGTTTTAGATATGCATGTTCACGATGTGATTATCGGTATGGATTGGCTCGCAGACTATAGAGCCATGATTGATTGCTTCGGTGGAAACATTGTTTTTGCCATTCCGGGGCAAGAGATGTTTGTAGTGGCGATGCCTCGCCCAGAGGGAGGTTCGACCGCTCATTTGTACTACTTAGAGGAGGATACCTCTAAGGAGGTTGTGATTCCTTTAGATTCGATCCCAGTTGTCTGGGGGTATTCTGATGTGTTTCAGGAGATACCAGGCCTACCCCCCAGTCTAGAGATAGACTTTGTCATAGACTTATTACCAGATACGAGACCTATAGCACGCGCATCATACCGTATGGCTCCGGCAGAGATGCGAGAGCTACGAGATTAGATTGAGCAGTTGTTGGGTCAGGGGTTTAAACGGAGGAGTACTTCGCCGTGGGGTTCCCCTGTGTTGTTCGTGAAGAAGAGAGATGGTTCACTAAGATTGTGTGTGGATTATCGAGAGTTGAATAAGGTCACGATACGGAATAAGTATCCGTTGCCTCGAATCGATGACTTATTCGACCAGTTGAGAGGAGCCTCTTTCTTCTCGAAGATTGATTTGAGATCGGGATACCATCGGTTGCGTATCAGGGAGGAGGACGTCTCGAAGACAGCGTTCTTATCGAGATATGGTTCTTACGAGTTTTGGGTTATGCCTTTTGGTTTAACCAATGCTCCAGCCGTGTTTATGGACTTGATGAATAGAGTGTTCAGAGATTTCCTAGATCAGTTTGTCATTGTCTTCATTGATGATATTCTGGTTTACCCCCAGACAGAGGAGGAGCACGCCTAGCATTTGAGGCAAGTTTTGTAGACACTACGTCAGAACGAGCTGTATGCAAAGTATGAGAAGTGAGGGTTTTGGCTGAAAGAGGTTCAGTTTTTGGGGCATGTTATTTCCGACCGAGGGATATCCGTTGATCCGGGGAAGGTATCCGCGGTGAGGGAGTGGGGACAACCCACGACACCGACTGAGATCCGTAGTTTCTTGGGCTTAGCAGGATACTACATGAGGTTTATTCGGGGTTTCTCCAAAATAGCGGGTCCCATGACACATCTGACTCGTAAAGGTGTGCCGTTCATTTGGAGTGATGCCTGTCAGTTGGCATTCGATGAGTTGAAGGACAAGTTAACCTCAGCACCTGTGTTAGCATTGCCGAGACCGGGAGTTGAGTATCTTGTTTACACCGATGCGTCCTTACAAGGACTTGAAGGTGTACTGCAGCAGGAGAGTCAGGCCATAGCTTATGCTTCCCATAAGCTTAAGCCTCACGAGAAGAATTACCCTACTCATGACTTGGCGTTAGCGGAAGTGGTATTTGACCTTCGGATATGGAGACATTATCTTTTGGGGGAGAAGTTTCGATTGTTCACAGACCACAAGTCCCTACAGTACCTATTCACGCAGAAGGAACTGAATATGAGGCAGCGAAGGTGGCTTGAGTTTGTGAAGAACTATCAATTTAATATCCAATATCACCCGGGGAAGGCTAACGTGGTAGCAGACGCATTGAGCCGCAGAACTGTTAATGAGGTGGCAGGGGTGTGGAAGGCCAAGTGGAAAGAATTGGGGCACCAGGATGCAGTGGCCCGATCATTCATGTCGGTAATGACGGTTACACCGCAGATTGTCACGAGAGTGGTAAAGGCACAGGCAAATGACTCGTTCTGTCAGGAGCAAATAGTTCGATTATTGGCAGAGGGAGCCGAGTCCTATACCGTTAGCTCAGACGGGGGATTACGCTTCAATGGGAGATTGGTAGTTCTGGAAGGAAGGAATTGCGGCACTAGGTGATGGCAGAGTCGCATGGCTCACAGTTCGTGGTACATCCCAGAGGGGACAAAATGTACCAGGACATGAGACGTCAGTATTGGTGGAGCGGGATAAAGAGAGATATTGCCGCGTTTGTTTCGAAATGCGCCACTTGTCACTTAGTAAAAGTGGATCATCAGAGACCGGCAGGACTTCTACACCCATTGGAGGTCCCGATGTGGATGTGGGAGAGCATCTCCATGGACTTTATCATGGGGTTGCCTACGTCACAGAGAGGTCATAACTCCATTTGGGTAATTATGGACAGGTTGACCAAAGTAGCCCATTTTCTACCCATAAGGACAGACTACACTATGGGACAGTATGCCCAGCTCTTTATTGCAGAGATAGTGAGACTTCACGGTGTGCCCCTAAATATCGTGTCTGACCGAGACAAGATATTTGTTTCACGGTTTTAGGAAAGTTTTCAGGATGCCATGGGCACAAAATTGCAGTTGAGTACGTCTTATCATCCGCAGACTGATGGGAAAACTGAGCGTACAAATTAGATGTTGGAAGACATGTTGAGGATGTGCATCATTGACTTCGGGGGTGGATGGGAGCAGTATCTTCCACTGGTGGAGTTTTCTTACAACAACTCCTACCAGTTCACCATTGGCATGGCTCCATTTGAGGCATTGTACGGTAGACCTTGTCGTTCCCCAGCATGTTGGTTGGAGGTGGTGGACAACAAACTACTTGGGCCGGAAGTAATTCAGGATACTTCGGCTAGGATAGAATTGATACGGAGTCGCATTCGGGTAGCTCAGGACAGGCAGAAGAGCTATGCTGATGCGAAGAGATCCTTCAGGGAATTTGAAGTGGGGGCCCAGGTTTTACTCAGAGTATCTCCTATCAAGGGGATTATGCATTTCGGGAAGAAAGGGTAGTTGGCACCGAGATATGTGGGACCATTTCCTATTATTGAGCGGATTGGGCCGGTTGCGTATAGACTTGGGTTACCGGAGCATTTGCAACGGATTCACGATGTGTTTCATATTTCCTCACTAAGGAAATATCTTAGAGACGATTTGGCTCATTCTCATATTACTTTGGAGGACATTGATCTCCAGCCTGATAGCTCCTACGAGGAGGAACCGATTGCTATTTTGGACCGAAGTGAGCAGAAACTGCGGTAAAAGATAGTTTCGTTAGTACGTGTTCAGTGGCGACATCATAATGTCGAGGAGTCCACATGGGAGCGTGAGGATGAAATGTGCGAACGCTATCTAGAGTTGTTCTTACCAAGTACTTTCTAGTTTCGAATTTCAGGACCAAATTCAGTTATTAGGGGGGAAATATGTAATACCCCGTATTTTCGTGATATTTATTTTTGGGGATTAATTGAATTATATGTGTATTAATTGAAATTAATCCGGATAAAATATTAACGAGATGTGAGTTAGTATTTGATTATAATGTGTATATATGGCAATATACGAATATTGTAACTATTGAAATTGTCGCGAGATTGAAATATGGCAATTTGGGAAATTTTGTTGAGACGCGTGTGACTGTCGCGTCAGGAATGTATTTATTTAATTAAAAAGTAAATTTTATTTCTATTAATCGTATGGTCATTTTGAGTGCGCCAACGTGTCCGGAAGGGTCGAAATAGTCAGAAAACACTAGCCGGGGGTTAAGTTTGGGTCTCGGGGCATTATTGGTCCATACCGGTAACTTAAAAGGGCATTTTGGTAATTTAGGAAATTTGGGAATTAAAACCGACGAAAATTAGAAACAAAAATCTGACTTATTCTTTATCCACTAAACCCACTAACTACACTAAGGGACTTAATGGGCTACGGGAGAAGTTAAGATCTAGTTCCAACTTGCCAAAAACCAACCACACCTCCATTGTCATCATCCTTAGAGAAACTTGTAGAGAGAGAGAGAGAAGAGAATTCTGCAGAAAGAGAGAGGGAGAACAACTCAGCCTTCAAGATTCAACATCAAATTCAGAGAAAGATTAAGGCAAGTGGTTTAATTACAATTGATTCAATGCCATGGTTTTCCATGTTTAGGAATTATCGAATTTATCTTGGGAGATGATATAGACCCATGAATTGGAAGTTTAAAACTATGAACTATGTTAGGGACTGCATGTAGAAACATTCTGGACGAATTATGAACTCAGAATTATGACCCTTGATGATTTAAAAACGGATTTTAGAAGAAGTTTATTAATGTTCTTGAAAGAAATAGAAAACTGGAATTTTTGATGAAGATTTGATCCATACAAAGCCCTTGAATGATGAATTATTGGTTTTAGAACGTTAATACTGTTGTAGGATGGTTGTATGATGATATTATAACGTTATCTTAGAGTTTCATGCTTGTTAATGGTGCTTTGGGTTGATTTGAAAACTGCAAAACGAAGCAGTCTGTAACTATACCTAGTGCGTTCGATCGATCGACATTCATCAGTCGATCGATCGACCACCATCGATCGATCGAAGGAAAAGGTCGATCGATCGACCTTCCCAGAATGAATAAAGTTTTTCCCTATTTAAATTTTAATGATGTTAACCCTTGGATAATATTGTTGGAGACCGTATGAATACCCTTAACCTTAAGGAAGACCAGTAGGCATGGTTATGAAATTTGGACCTTAATTAGAATTCAATTTGAGGAATTATTCTAAACTAATGAAATTCGATAAGTGAGTTAATATTTGGGTTAAAAGTGTAAATTTTAATAATTTGATGAAATGAGGTTTGGGGCAGAAGTAAGGACCTTAGGATGAAAGATGTTATTGTAATACCCCGTATTTTTGACGATATTTATTTTTGGGATTAATTAATTAAATGAGAATTAATTGGGAATTAATCCGGATAAAATACTAGCTAGATGTGAGTTGGTATTTGACTATATTGAGTATATATGATGATATATGAATATTGAATTATGAAATTTGTCGTGGGATTGATATACGACAATTTGGTCATTTTTTTGAGACGCGGGTGACAGTCGCATCAGGATATAATTATTTTAATTATAAAAGTGAATTTAAATTCTATTAACCGTATGGTTGTTTTGAGTGCGCCAATGCGTCCGGAAGGGTCGAGATAGTCAGAAAACACTATCCGGGGGTTTAGTTTGGGTCCCGGGGTATTTTTAGGCCATACCGGCAACATAAAGGGTATTTTGGTAATTTTGTATTTTTGGGAATTAAAAGTGACGAAAATTAGGAGCCTTTATCTGATTGGGAATTGACCCACTAAACCCACTAACCAACCCTCAATGACCCAATAAGCTACGGGGGTTATCAGATTAAGTTTCCAAAACTTTTCCAACGAAAACCCTAGCCACCATAGCCATTGGAGAAGAAGCTTGGAGAGAGAGAGATAAAAGGGAATTCTGCAGAAAGAGAAAGAGAACTTCATCAAATCGTCATCAAAACCAGAGATTGAATCAAGGCAAGTGGTTTAATTTCAATTATTATAGAGAATGCTTCTTCCATGCGTAGGAATTTACATAAATCAAATTGTTCTTGAGAGTTTAATAAAAACCCATTTTAATTGGACTTAGAACTTGAATGTTGAGGAGTAATTGCTTGTATAATCATATAGAGATGATTACCTTGATGTTTACATGTGTTGGATGTAACAAAAATGGATCTAATTTGAGTATATTGATGATCATAAATTCTAGGGTTTATGTTCTTGAAAATTGGGGAAAAGTGTAGAGATTTGATGAATTGATGATGATTAGGATGAATTGATTCTTTAAAATACGTTAGTATATCACATTGATATGCTTAGGGATGATTAGAGACCTTAAAACATTGTTGGGACAAATTTTGATTGATATTTGAGGTGTAGAAATTGGTGAAAAATGAAACTCAGAAATCTGGGCTCGATTCTGGTTGCTCGTTAGAAGACCTGCCCATGTCGTTCGAACGACCTCGTTCGAACGAGCTTCTAACGAGTTGACCATTGACTTCTAACGAGGGTGAAGTTCGTTCGATAAAATCGTTCGAACGAGATCTCGTTAGAAAGACCACTTCGTTCGAACGAGATCTCGTTAGAAGACTCAGTTCGTTCAAACGAAGTCTCGTCCGAACAGCCTCGTTCGAACGAGACTTCGAACGAGTTGACAGTTTAGGCTTTTTAGCCTGTTTTGATCCCGAGTGCCCCGTAACCTTGTGTATAGGTAGAGATAGCCTTTCCTTGATGAGTAATTGATATATTTGGGATGTTTGTGATATAATGACGAGTCAAACCTAGAAGTGTAGTTTGAACCTAACGGAAAATATGAGCTGAGACGTGAGTGCCTACTACGACGTGAGAATAAATTATGGCGCGTATAAATATGGACCGAAATTATATAATTTGTATATATATCAAGTTGGTACGAGAATGCGATATGTACCAATATATTATGGTGATTACTAAGACGTGTGCATACTTAGTATATGTATTGATTTTATGTGTATGACATACCTACCATACTTGCTATCACGGGAGGTTTACGTTCGCTTAGGGCCCTCTAATCCTTGTGTTGCTCGGATTTAGACTGGTTACCTCGATGAACATAGGTCAGAGAAGGACTTATTGGGATGTTAATAAGTCTGCTGATCGTGGGAGCACAGGTATGTGCGTAACCCATGTGATGTGACTGTGTTCGCCTCCATTATTTGTGATGTTGTTATCTGTGAACTATTCCTGAGAGATTCGGAATATGTGATCCTTATGTACGTGATGTACTGGGATGGATAGCAGAGTATGTGTGCACCACAGCTTAGGCTCGGGGTGCTTGTATTGTATATTTATGACGTGATAATATACACTTAGTAAAATGAGAACTTTCATATGGTATTGTGTGTATAACTATGGAATAACATAAAAGGGATAATCTATAACGAGTTGTATTACTTTTATATGAGAACCTGAATTTACGTTAAGCCCCTATATTATTGAGATCTTCAAAGTTAATGGGAACCGAGTAATAAGGGCAGAACCTATGACAGTCTAGCTAGATATGATGTCACCTAGTTAGTGGTTTGTGTCATTTTAGATGGGTACTTACGTTAGGAGTGCACAGTTAGACGAGAGGTGAGAATTTCATGTCAGTGCACGTCCTAACATGTACTTTGCATTTAATGTTTTAAATGTTTTTAAAGAACTTGCACGTTTTTAAAATATCTCCACATTCGGGCTCTGACCCGTTTGCTTTAGAATCTATTTTCTTGTAAAACCATTTTAGGTGCCCAGCCATAAGGACACCATGCATAGGATTCTCATTCAGGCGACGAGCTGTAGCTGTTTGTGGAAGTTACAGGGATTTTCTTTTAGACGCTTCTATCATTTGGATTACATGTTCGGTATTCCTCAGTTGTAGGGCATGTTGCCCAAATTCTATTAGAGACATTTCCATTTCAGTTTTTCAGACTTTGGCATGTATTAATTCAGTATTCAGTATTTTCGTTACTTATTTCAGTTGTGGGATTTTTTGTGAGGAGTTTTCCTCCGGATTTATTTATATCATGTAATGGTTATTCTAGTATTCCGTTATGGTGAATGGTGATATTATTCTTGCTTTAAATCTTTTACTGCATGTTAATCAGACTTTAATTACAATTTGGCAACTTACTTTTTAAATACTAGGTGGTTAGTGATAATAAAAATGTTTTCGACAGTGATTCTAATAACTGAGCCAACTTGGCATTTTGATTTAATTTAATAAAGGAGTAGCTTCCCGGTATTTAATTAGTCGGGGTGTCACAGGTGGTATCAGAGCATCAGGTTCTAGTGTCCTTTAGGATCTATACGGCTATTATGTTTTCGCTAAGTTTTCTTTGATATAGAGCCCTATATTTTAGGACTGTTGTACTCTTTATGTGTATGCTTCGTTCTTCAGCTATTTTAAGTTTATAAACTGTGAACTTATAAACTTTATTCGTATTTCAGATGCCTCCACGACGTGCACGATGAGTTCCCAGGGATACAACGCCTGAACCCCAGCCCGCTCCAGTTCAGGGCATGATGAACGCCGTTGAGGTTGCAGCTATTGTAGCCTAAGCGGTAAATGCCGCAATTGCCATAGTCTAGCAGGCACCACCTCAGGCGCCGGTTGCCACGCCAGTACAGGCAAATGCATTCCCGTCTGCTTGGGAACGAGTACGTGACGCTTTTCAGAAAGCGCATCCTCCAGAGTTTGCAGGTAGCTCAGATATGGTAGTCTCGAGCCAGTGGAGGAAGGATATGCAGAGGAACTTGAGGATGTATGAGTGCACGGATGTTCAGAAGCAGGTGCTAGCTACTTTCAAGCTAGTTGGATCTGCACTACAGTGGTGGGAGTCTATTACCACCGTGGAGGAGAGGGATACTCTCACTATTCAGGACTTTTGGGTGCGGTTCGACCGCAAGTACTTTCCGTCAGCTATTCACACGGAAATGAGGAGGGAACTGATGAATCTGAAGCAAGAGGGTAAGACTGTGGCCAAGTATGAGGACGAGTTCACGAAACAGTTGAATATCGTTACAGATGAGATACCGACAGAAAAGAAGAAGATTGAGAAATTCACCGACGGGTTGACATGGGGGATCCGTCAGCATCTGTTAGGGAACCTTTCGTTGGCCACTTATTCTGATGTGGTTAACGCTGCTTTGTTACACTGCCAGGATCACCGCTTTCATATGACTGAGGGCAAGAGATCTGGAGAGTCTAGCCATCAGGGCAGGACTGGAGGACATGGTGCTAGTGGGGCACAATCTGTTCAGGGGCAGAGATAGGGTGAGTAGGGGGATCAGAAGAGGTTCAGATCAGGGAATTACAGGCACGGACAGGGAGGTTTCCGTCAGGGCCATCAGGGTCCAAACGGCCATCAGGGCCAACAGGGGCAGAATGGACAGCAGTTTCAGTAGGGCCAGCAGGGCCAAGGGAGGAACGGTAACGGCCACCAGGGCCGGGGACCGCAGGGGCAGAGAGGAGGGAACTTTCCAGGGAAGTGTTTTGTTTGTGACAAGACTGGCCATAAACGACAGGATTGTCCTGATATAGGCAGGGCCCCACAGCAGCAGCAGCACGGTGCTCTCCAGGAGCCGCAGAGGCCTATGTTTCCCACCGCTCTCCCCGCACCGCCACCAATGGCAGCATTGCCACCCATTCCAGCAGTCCCATTTCAGCAGGGGCAGCTACAGTATGGACGTGTCTACAACGTCCACCAGGCAGCAGTTCCACAGGCACCGCCCACGATTGAGGGTACGTTTCCTATCCATGGCACTATGGGTCGGGTATTGTTTGATACGGGGGCTACACATTGTTTTATAGCTACACATTTCGTGAAAGCCTTAGGGTTGTTAGCTACGGCAGAGATCACAGTGACGTGTGTCGACTCACCATTGGGGAGTGGGTCACTTATATTCTTAATATGCCGGGGAGTGGGGGTAGAGATTGGTAGTCTGGTATTACCTGCAGACATATTGGTATTAGATATGCATGTTCATGATGTGATTATCGGTATGGATTGGCTCACTGATTATAGAGCCATGATTGATTGCTTCGGTGGGAGCATTTTTTTTGCCATTCCGGGGCAGAGATGTTTGTAGTGGCGATGCCTCGCCCAGAGGGAGGCTCGACCGCTCATTTGTATTACCTAGAGGAGGATACCTCTAAGGAGGTTGTGATTCCTTTAGATTCGATCCCAGTTGTTAGGGAGTACTCGGATGTGTTTCAGGAGATACCAGGCCTACCCCCCAGTCGAGAGATAGACTTTGTTATAGACCTATTGCCAGATACGAGACCGATAGCACGCGCACCGTACCGTGTGGCTCCAGCTGAGATGCGAGAGCTACGAGATCAGATAGAGCAGCTGTTAGGTAAGGGCTTTATTTGCAGGAGTACCTCACATTGGGGCGTTCTAGTTTTGTTTGTGAAGAAGAGGGACGGTTCACTAAGATTGTGCGTGGACTACCGAGAGTTGAATAAGGTCACGATACGGAATAACTATCTGTTGCCTCGAATCGATGACTTATTCGAGCAGTTGAGAGGAGCTTCTTTCTTCTCGAAGATTAATTTGAGATCGAGATACCATCAGTTGCGTATCAGGGAGGAGGATGTCTTGAAGACTGCGTTCTTATCGAGATATGGTTCTTACGAGTTTCGGGTTATGCCTTTTGGTTTAACCAACGCTCCAGCAGTGTTTATGGACTTGATGAACAGAGTGTTCAGGGATTTCCTAGATCAGTTTGTCATTGTCTTCATCGATGATATTCTGGTTTACTCCCAGACAGAGGAGGAGCACGCCGAGCATTTGAGGTAAGTTTTGCAGACACTTCTTCAGAACGAGTTGTATGCAAAGTATGAGAAATGCGGGTTTTGGCTGAAGGAGGTCCAGTTTTTGGGCCACATTATTTACGACCGGGGAATATCTGTTGATCCGGGGAAGGTATCCGCGGTGAGGGAGTGGGGACAACCCATGACACTGACTGAGATTCGTAGTTTCTTGAGCCTAGCAGGATACTACAGGAGGTTCATTCGGGGATTTTCGAAGATAGCGGGTCCTTTGACACATCTGACTCGTAAGTGTGTGCCATTCATCTGGAGTGATGCCTGTCAGTTGGCATTCGATTAATTGAAGGATAAGTTAACCTCAGCACCTGTGTTAGCATTGGCGAGACCGGGAGTTGAGTATTTGGTTTACACCGATGCGTCTTTGCAAGGACTTGGAGGTGTATTACAGCAGGAGAGATAGACCATAGCTTATGCTTCCCGTAAGCTTAAGTCTCATGAGAAGAATTACCCCAAGCATGATTTGGAGTTGGCGGCAGTGGTATTTGCCCTACGGATTTGGAGGCACTATCTTTTGGGGGAGAAGTTCCAACTGTTCACGGACCACAAGTCCCTACAATACCTGTTCACACAGAATGAGTTGAATATGCGACAGCGTAGGTGGCTTGAGTTTGTGAAAGACTACCAGTTCGATATCCAGTATCACCCAGGTAAGGCTAACGTGGTAGCAGACGCATTGAGCCGTAGGCCAGCAGATGAGGTGGCAGGGGTGTGGAAGGCAAAGTGGAAGGAGTTGGGACACCAGGATGCAGTGGCCCGATCTTTCATGTCTGTGATGACCGTTACACCGCAGATTGTCACGAAGGTAGTACGGGCACAGGCTAGTGACTTGTTCTGTCAGGAGCAGATAGTTCGATTACTAGCAAAGGGAGCCGAGTCCTATACCGTTAGCTCAGACGGGGGATTACACTTCAATGGGAGATTGGTGGTTCTGGAAGGGGAGAAATTGTGACACGAGGTGATGGCAGAGTCGCACGGCTCACGGTTCGCGGTACATCCCAGAGGGGACAAAATGTACCAAGACATGAGACGACAGTATTGGTGGAGCGGTATGAAGAGAGATATTGCTGAGTTTGTTTCGAAATGCGCCACTTGCCAGCTAGTAAAAGTGGATCATCAGAGACCGACAGGACTTCTACAGCCGTTGGAGGTTCCGATATGGATGTGGGAAAGCATATCCATGGATTTTATCATGGGGTTGCCTACATCGCAGAGGGGTCACGACTCCGTTTGGGTAATTGTGGACAGGTTGTCCAAAGTCGCTCACTTTTTACCCGTAAGGACTGACTACACTACGGGACAGTATGCCCAACTCTTCATTTCAGAGATTGTGAGACTTCACGGTGTATCCCTAAATATCGTGTCTGACAGAGACAAGATATTTGTTTCGCGATTTTGGGAGAGTTTCCAGGAGGCCATCGGCACAGAATTGCAGTTGAGTACGGCTTATCATCCTCAGACCGATGGGCAGACCGAGCGCACAAATTAGATGTTGGAGGACATGCTACGCATGTGCATTATTGACTTTGGGGGTGGATGGGAGCAGTACCTTCCACTGGTGGAGTTTGCTTACAACAACTCCTATCAGTTTACTATTGGCATGGCTCCATTTGAGGCGTTGTACGGTAGACCTTGTCGTTCCCCAGTATGTTGGTTGGAGGTGGGGGAGAACAAACTACTTGGGTCGGAAGTAATTCAGGATACTTCGGCAAGGATTGAGTTGATTCGGAGTCGCATTTGGGTAGCTCAAGACCGGCAAAAGAGTTATGCTGATGCGAAGAGATCTTTCAGGGAGTTCCAAGTGGGGGACCAGGTTTTGCTCAGAGTATCTCCTATGAAGGGGATTATGCGTTTCGGGAAGAAGGGGAAGTTGGCACCGAGGTATGTGGGGCCGTTTCCTATTATTGAGCGGATTGGACCAGTTGCGTATAGACTCAGGTTACCAGAGCATTTACACCGGATTCACGATGTGTTTCATATTTCCTCGCTAAGGAAATATCTCAGAGACGATTTGGCTCATTCTCACATCGCTTTGGAGGAGATTGATCTATAGCCTGATAGCTCCTACGAGGAGGGGCCGATTGCTATTTTGGACCGAAGTGAGAGGAAGCTGCGGTCAAAGATAGTTCCGTTAGTGCGTGTTCAGTGGCGACATCATAATGTCGAGGAGTCCACATGGGAGCGCGAGGATGACATGCGCGAATGTTATCCAGAGTTGTTTTTATCAGGTACTTTCTAGTTCCGAATTTCGAGATGAAATTCTGTTATTAGGGGGGAAGTATGTAATACCCCGTATTTTTGACGATATTTATTTTTGGGATTAATTAATTAAATGAGAATTAATTGGGAATTAATCCAGATAAAATACTAGCGAGATGTGAGTTGGTATTTGACTATATTGAGTATATATGATGATATATGAATATTGAATTATGAAATTTGTCGTGGGATTCATATACGACAATTTGGTCATTTAATTGAGATGCGGGTGATAGTCGCGTCAGGATATAATTATTTTAATTATAAAAGTGAATTTAAATTATATTAATCGTATGGTCGTTTTGAGTGCGCCAACGCGTCCGGAAGGGTCGAGATAGTCAGAAAACACTAGCCGGGGGTTTAGTTTGGGTCCCGGGGTATTTTTAGGCCATACCGGCAACATAAAGGGTATTTTGGTAATTTTGTATTTTTGGGAATTAAAAGTGACGAAAATTAGGAGTCTTTATCTGATTGGGAATTGACCCACTAAACCCACTAACCAACCCTTAATGACCCAATAAGCTACGGGGGTTATCAGATTAGGTTTCCAAAACTTTTCCAAAGAAAACCCTAGACACCATAGCCATTGGAGAAGAAAGCTTGGAGAGAGAGAGATAAAAGGGAATTCTGCAGAAAGAGAAAGAGAACTTCATTAAATCGTCATCAAAACCAAAGATTGAATCAAGGCAAGTGGTTTGATTTCAATTATTATAGAGAATGCTTCTTCCATGCGTAGGAATTTACATAAATCAAATTGTTCTTGAGAGTTTAATAAAAACCCATTTTAATTGGACTTAGAACTTGAATGTTGAGGAGTAATTGCATGTATAATCGTATAGAGATGATTACCCTGATGTTTACATGTGTTGGATGTAACAAAAACGGATCTAATTTGAGTATATTGATGATCATAAATTCTAGGGTTTATGTTCTTGAAAATTGGGGAAAAGTGTAGAGATTTGATGAATTGATGGTGATTAGGATGAATTGATTCTTTAAAATACGTTAGTATATAACATTGATATGCTTAGGGATGATTAGAGACCTTAAAACATTGTTGGGACGGATTTTGATTGAGATTTGAGGTGTAGAAATTGGTGAAAAATGAAACTCAGAAATCTGGGCTCGATTCTGGTTGCTCGTTAGAAGACCTGCCTAGGTCGTTCGAATGACCTCGTTCGAACGAGCTTCTAATGAGTTGACCATTGACTTCTAACAAGGGTGAAGTTCGTTCGATAAAATCGTTCGAACGATATCTCGTTAGAAAGCCCACTTCGTTCGAACGAGATCTCGTTAGAAGACTCAGTTCGTTCGAACGAAGTCTCGTTCGAACAGCCTCGTTCGAACGAGACTTCGAACGAGTTGACAGTTTAGGCTTTTTAGCCTGTTTTGATCCCGAGTGCCCCGTAACCTTGTGTATAGGTAGAGATAGCCTTTCCTTGATGAGTAATTAATATATTTGGGATGTTTGTGATATAATGAGGAGTCAAACCTAGAAGTGTAGTTTGAACCTAAAGGAAAATATGAGCTGAGACGTGAGTACCTACTACGATGTGAGAATAAATTATGGCGCGTATAAATATGGACCGAAATTATATAAGTTGTATATATATCAAGTTGGTACGAGAATGCGATATGTACCAATATATTATGGTGATTACTAAGACGTGTGCATACTTAGTATATGTATTGATTTTATGTGTATGACATACCTACCATACTTGCTATCACGGGAGGTTTACGTTCGCTTAGGGCCCTCTAATCCTTGTGTTGCCCGGATTTAGACTGGTTACCTCGATGAACATAGGTCAGAGAAGGACTTATTGGGATGTTAATAAGTCTGCTGATCGTGGGAGCGCAGGTATGTGCGTGACCCATGTGATGTGACTGTGTTCGCCTCCATTATTTGTGATGTTGTTATCTGTGAACTATTCTTGAGAGATTCAGAATATGTGATCCTTATGTACGTGATGTACCGGGATGGATAGCAGAGTATGTGTGCACCACAGCTTAGGCTCGGGGTGCTTGTATTGTATATTTATGACGTGATAATATACACTTAGTAAAATGAGAACTTTCATATGGTATTGTGTGTATAACTATGGAATAACATAAAAGGGATAATCTATAACGAGTTGTATTACTTTTATATGAGAACCTGAATTTACGTTAAGCCCCTATATTATTGAGATCATTAAAGTTAATGGGAACCGAGTAATAAGGGTAGAACCAATGATAGTCTAGCTAGATATGATGTCACTTAGTTAGTGGTTTGTGTCATTTTAGATGGGTACTTACGTTAGGAGTGCATAGTTAGACGAGAGGTGAGAATTTCATGTGAGTGCACGTCCTAACATGTACTTTGCATTTAATGTTTTAAATGTTTTTAAAGAACTTGCACGTTTTTAAAATATCTCCACATTCGGGCTCTGACCCGTTTGCTTTCAAATCTATTTTCTTGTAAAACCATTTTAGGTGCCCAGCCACAAGGACACCATGCATAGGATTCTCATTCAGGTGACGAGCTGTAGCTGTTTGTGGAAGTTACAGGGATTTGCTTTTAGACGCTTCTATCATTTGGATTCCATGTTCGGTATTCCTCAGTTGTAGGGCATGTTGCCCAAATTCTATTAGAGACATTTCCATTTCAGTTTTTCAGACTTTGGCATGTATTAATTCAGTATTCAGTATTTTCGTTACTTATTTCAGTTGTGGGATTTGTTGTGAGGAGTTTTCCTCCGGATTTATTTATATCATATAATGGCTATTCTAGTATTCCGTTATGGTGAATGGTGATATTATTCTTGCTTTAAATCTTTTACTGCATGTTAATCAGACTTTAATTAAAATTTGGCAACTTACTTTTTAAATACTAGGTGGTTAGTGATAATAAAAATGTTTTCGACAGTGATGCTATTAACTGAGCCAACTTTGCATTTTGATTTAATTTAATAAAGGAGTAGCTACCCGGTATTTAATTAGTCGGGGTGTCACAGTTATACGTGGGAATAATAGGAACTTAATAATCTATTTTAGATAGGTTTTAAGTATAAGAAACTACGACGTGAGACGTGTCGACATTTTAACTTTTATATTATCGGGAGACGTAAAATATACAAATTTGGAATAATGGTATAAGGATGTAGAGTATACCTTTATTAATATTGAATTATCTAAGATGTGTGAATGCTTAGTATATGATTTTTATATGTATGACATACCTACCATACTTGCTATCACGGGAGGTTACGTTCGCTTAGGGCCTTCTTATCCTTGTGTTGCCCGGATTTAGATTGGTACCTCGAGGACATAGTTCAAGAGAACGACTTATTTGGGAGTTAATAAGACAGCTGACTATGGAGCGTAGGTATGTACGTGACCATGGATATGTTGAATTATGTTCGCCTCCATTTTTGTGTGTGGTGTTTATTCCAACAATTCCTGAGAGATTCGGAATTTATGATCCTTATGTACGTGATGTACCTGGATGGATAGCAGAGTATGTGTGCACCGCAGCTTAGCCTTTGGGTGCTTGTATTGTATATTTATGATGTGAATAATATACGGTTAAATGAAAAGGAAATTGCTATGTTAAATTGTGGGTATAGTAATTGTAATATTATGAAAAGATAAAAGGGGACAGATATCAATAAAAGGCTTTGTTAATAATTGGGAATCCGAGAATTAAAGTAGAACTCTCTATTTAATTATTAAGGTTGGAATTAAACGTGAACCGAGTAGAAGTGTTAGAAACTCTTTGGAACTAGATAGTTATGAGAAAACACATGAATGGGTAAAGGAACGTTAGGAGTGCACAGTTAGATGAGAGGTGAGTATTTCATGTGAGAGCACGTCCTAACATGTATTTTGCATTTATTGTTTTAAATGTTGTTAAAGCACTTGTTGTTTTCAAAATACTCTCCACTTTCGGGCTCTGACCCGTTTGATTTCAAATCCAATTTTGTAAAAACCATTTTAGGTGCCCAGCCACAAGGACACCATGCTTAGGATCCTCATTCAGGTGACGAGCTGTAGCTGTTTGTGGAAGTTACAGGACATTGATTATAGACGCTTCATCTATCTTGACTCTATACTCAGTATTTATCAGTTGTAGGGCATGTCGCCCATTTCTTTCAGAGGCATTTCATTTATTTCAGTTATTCGGACTTCGGGCATGTAATTAATTCAGAATTCAGACTTGTCTTATTATTTTCAGTTGTGGGATTGTTGTGAGGAGTTTTCCTCCGGACTTATTACTATTGTTGGTTATTTCATTACTTCGTTATGGTGAATGGATTTATGTTGTTCTTCTATTATTCTTTTATTGCATGTTAATAAGACTTAAATTAAAATTTGGCAACTTACTTTTTAAATACTAGGTGGTTAGTAATCATTAAAATGTTTTCGACAGTGATGCTATTAACTGGATCAACTTGGCATTTTGTATTAATTTAATAAAGGAGTAGCTACCCGGTATTTAATTAGTCGGGGTGTCACAAAGATCTTGTTGGTGATTTACAAACCTATGAACTAGATATGTTTCCCTCTAAGACTGAAAAGAAAATCGAAAAGGGCGTTTCTTTAAAAGCCCGAAAAGAGGTCAAACAAGTAGTAGAGAGCGAGAGTGATAGTGACTCGGAAGACATGGCTTTGTTTGCTCGTAAATTTAGAAAATTTTTGAAATTTAACAAAGATAAATTTAAAAATGATTTTAAGAAATTTGAAACTTCTAAGCATGACAAAGGCGAGAAGATCCCTAAAGCCGAGAAGATCCCTAAACCTATTAATGAAAATTTAAATAGGGATGAGTCTAATAGGTGTTTTGGCTGTGAGGGTTATGGCCATAGGGCTTCTGAGTGCCACACTAAACTAAGGAAAGAGGGTAAACGACCCATTGCATATAATGCGACCCTTAGTGATAGTGATAATGAAGAGGGACCTGATTCCCCCACTAAGCCTAATTTTGTGGCTTTTATGGCTAGTCATGTGAGTGATAGTGAGAACTCATCGATTGATGAAGCGTTAACACATGACACTTCCAAGGTCATTATTTATGATTCTCTTATTTTTGATGATAGTGAGAGTGGAGAAGAAAGAGAGAGTGAAAATCAAGAAGAGGTTAATGTGAGTGAACTTCAAAATGCTTTTCAAGAACTTTATAAAGAATCTATTAAATTGAAAAGAGCTAATTTGAAGTTAGAAGCTAGTTTAAAAGAGCGTGTCAAGGTCATTGATGATAGCATGTTGGTAGAAGACCTTATGACACGTGAGAGGACTCTTCAAGAGAAGCTTCAATATGTAGAAGGAGAGAGAGATAGCCTTAGGGGTTTAATGGAATCCTTGAAAAAGGAGCTTCTTGCTTTTGAAGAGAAAAATGTTTTATTAGAGTCTAACGTTTTAGAATTGCAAAATAAATTAAAAGACTCTAGTAATGTCAAATTTGATTTGGAGTGTCGTTCGGAAAAATTGGATAAAATATTAGGAACGGTCCAAATTAAAAATGACACTTGTGGTTTAGGCTTCAATACTTGTAATGAATCTACTCATAAATCCAAAACCAATGTTTTAGGAGAATCTATTAGGAAAACCTTTCGAGATCATTTCTTAGGTACCAAATTTTGACGTAATTTTACTTGTACTCATTGTGGTCGAAAATGTCATCTTAGGAAATTTTTTTTATCTTAAACAAATTCCTGGAAAATACCATTGTAAAGTAACCACCGTAGTTAATGTTCCTACACCCGAAGATAGCCATTCTTCATTAATTTGGGTTAGGAAATCCGACTTGGTTTCCTTGAAAAATAGGGTTTTTGATTCTCATTTACTATCACATGCTTCCTCACTTGCTAAATCTAAAGGATGAATGTGTTGGTGTTTGCATACTTTAGCTTTTGTACTTGATGCTATATTCACATGCTAAATGTATGCTTGTTTAATCATTTTCTAGCCTATGCTCCATGCTTATCACATGCTAGAATTATGATTTTTGTTTATCTTTTGTATTATATTTCCTTCATTTTGTTTGCATTAAATGAAAAATACAAAAAGTTTTTTTTTTTATCATTTGAAGTTTTTATCTCTTGATAATTTAAGCTTAAAGAAAAATTCAAATGATTTTGGTTTGTCTTTTGAGTATATATTTTTATTTTCGGTTATAAATGTCAAAAACTCAAAAAGATTTTATTTTCTGTGTATTTTAGTTTGACACATTTTATGTGGCATATACTTGTGTTTGAATCCCACCTTTAACGCTCTCATGTGTCTAGAACTTTTGGTGTAGATTATCAATCCTTATTATGTTCTTTACCATGGTTACATAGAGTAGTTGGATTTTGTGTTGTTTTAAATGGATTCTATTTTTATATGCCTCTATTCACACATGCACGAGCTCCTTTCAATTTGTAACTTCATATGTATATTTGAGCTATGTGAGGTGTTCTCCTTCCAATCTTGTCATCTACATATTTGTGACTTAGGAGGACTAGTGCATGTCAAAATCCATTGCACGTGAGATTTGTGTGAAAACTTAAAACATGATATATATATAAATGTGCACGGGGAAGGGCTCCGAAAGGACTAAGTGATCCTTTGCGATTGTAAGCCACCGTTTTGAATGTACCTAAAAGAAATACGTGGTCCAAAGGCCTAAAAACAAAAATATGGCTTTAAAAGAAAAATAATTGCCAAGGCCTAAGTTTGATTGATATAGTCATTCAAATTTAATATAAATTCTTATTGAGGGAGATTGGGTGGTATATCAACGGTTTGCACAATGTCCATTTATCCTAGTTGCGTATTTCATGTCCTAACTCTATTGGTTTGTAGAATCATCAATATGCTAGGCTTGTATGCATTGTGTATGTTTGTTCATTGAGTTCAATTTATATTGTCACATGAGGTTATATTCAAATGTGATGAAGTTTGCAATCAATTGAGAACTCCGTGAACATGTTTTTAAGTGATTGGGTCTAAATTTAATCGTTACTAGTTCACACCCCAACACTTCCATTTCAATATGACACATGTTTGCCATACGAGTGTGCAAACTTATTGTATTTTGTGTCATGTGTGTGTTTATATCTATATATACGTGCGTGTGGATTATTGATATATTTCTAGTACATATATATATATATATATATATATATATATATATATATATATATGATATTTTGTTTTTCCTTTGCCTTGCTTTCTAGTCCTTCTCTGCGTATACTTTAGTTTTGGTATCTATCTTGGATTAGTTATGCTTTTGTTGCCCATATGCTTTCATGTCTTATCACTTTAAGCTTAAACATGCTTTTATATTTGTTCTTTATCCTTTGCCTATTCCTGAACAAAAAGGGGGAGAATGATAGGGGGAGAAATGAATGGTATCTTATCTAAGTTTAGGAGATTGAACTTAGAGGGAGTAGCTACCTTCTTGGGTTGATCATTGTGCTAAAGGGGAGAATTAATTTTGGGGGAGTATTTATTTTACATTATTTAAATTCTTTGATATTCCCTATGCATTTGATGAGTTTGCTTAAGTGTGCAGGAATTCTTCTAAAGAGGCATCTTTCAATGGAAAAGCATTTGATCCTTGGGTTAAGTCAAGTTTGGGTGGGTTATGTTTTGAGTCTAGTGAGGTTGACGGCCCTTTAGGATTTTTGTTTGTTTTTGTCCCGGAATAGCCAAAGGGGGAGATTTGTAAGGACACAAATTTCCAATTGAGTCCATATAGAGTTTTGCCTCAATTCCGGACAAAAACATTTATACATAGGATTGCATTTAATTGTAATATTCTCAAGCCTATGAAAGTTTGTTGAAGACGTAGCGGCAAAGAGTATAAAGCTTCATCATCATGCCAGTTTCGTGCCTCGTTTATACATCATCAACCAAAGTTCCATGCTCCCAAGGTATGAATGCAATTATATATATATAGGAGCTTGGAACTTGTTTATTGGGTGTTAGGTTTATCCAAAACTGCATTTTTATTTTCAAAAAGATTTTTAATTAAAACTTTAAATAAGTTTATAAAGTTTTCTGGGCTAAAATTGAATTTTCCTACTTTCTGGTTTTTCGTTCGATAGAGTCGTTCGAACGAGTTTGTCGTTCGAACAAAAATGTCGTTCTAACGAACTTGCCAACGACTTCCCATTATGGCATACTGGAACTTCGTTCGATTTGTCATTCAAACGAGATTGTCTTTCTAACGAGATTTCTAACGATCTTCTAACGAGTTCATACTGGGACTTCATTAGAAGACTCGTTCGAACGAGATGTCGTTCGAACGAGTTTCCAGCGGGAACAGTTTTCTGGCAGTTTTGAGCAGTTTTCACCCACTTCCCCACTTGATTCTTAACCAACTATTTTCAGACTTTAATATGTGCGGGAATCACATTTGTGAATAGATATTTTTCATATCTTACTTACTCCTAGAGAGTGTTTAGAGAATAAAAACATAAAGAGAAAAAGATCAAGGTTTGAGTGTTAATTTTCAAAGAGAAAATAATTTACCACTCTAGTTTTCACCCATAGTTTTATGTATCCAAGTTCATATATATACATCTTGCTTGGAGTTTGGCACCGGGTTTATCTCTACACCGAATTGAAGAGAGTGTTTGGGTTTTCTTCTAAATCCCACAAAGAAGAAGTTGTTTTATGTTGATTTACCCACTTGGAGAAAGGCTCCTAGTTCTGGTGACGGTGACCATATAAAGTCCGATCGGTGGATTCCGAGACCGCGGTGGAGCTCCAAGGTTATCCGCTAGGAAGAGGTATTTACAAGAAGAAGCGTCGAGGCTTGAGAGGTATCGAGTCGTGTGTTGTAAGACTTTTTGTCTTGTATTTGTAAATCCGTATGTAGTGGATTTGTGGCTAGGGCCGTCTGAGGTTGTTTCTCGTCTTGGGTTTTTCCTCGTACATCGCGTCGTAGTGATTTATTGTTTCTATTTTATCTTTCGCACTCACCTAGGAAGCATGCTTAGGTTAAAAAGATAAAATTGGTTTAATCACTATTTATTTATTTTGGTGCTAAAATAAATATTTGGGTAATTGTTTATTTAATTCAAGTCTATTGACTAAATCTGGTTTTGGCCTAACTTTGGTATATTGATAATTTTGACTTAGGCAAATTCTAGGACTTGAATTAATTGGTTTAAGTGTAATTTAATATTTGTGTGTGTTTATTTAATTTTCACTTGTGTTTAATTTTAATTTGATAGAAGAAATTAAAATTTAGTATTTAAGTTGAACCATCACCTTTTACGCTTCCGCATAGTTTACAAATAAGGAAACATAATTTTACAAAGGTTTTATAAAATCCGGGGATTCACATCGATTACAATTATAATCTTTGAAAC
>OX422222.1:60144630-60359835 GCA_949130495.1 Sambucus nigra | reverse complement strand
GGAAAGGTCTCTCTTAGAAACAAACTTAGAAGAATAATGTCGACCGACAAGAGTTGGTTGAGAAAATGCAATCTGACATGATACAGTAACTGAATTTGGTCTTTGGTTGCAAGGCCCGAAATTGATTTGGTTTGATTTTAATCCTTATTTGTTTGTCGTACAGCCCGCGCATTGCGTGGGTTTTCAATTAGTAATATATAAAACTTTAATCGAGTATTTCATGATACAAGGCAAAGCCAAGAAATACAAAGATAATTGATATTTGATAGATATATGAACATGTTGCATTTAAATTGTCTCGTTCTTGATCTCTAAACAAATTCCATGTTAATGTAGCACAGTCAAGAGGAAGTGTTACCCGCCTGTAAAACAAGTTCGATGAGATCAAATCCAGTGTGCTATAGAATTGCCATTTCTAGAAACCCAATTAAATGTAACGTCCCAATCAGATGTGTTCTCCATGTATAACAGTTGATCAGTTTTTTATTATCACATTCGAAGTCAACTTTTGTAATCCCAAAGACTGAGAACCCAAACAAGCGTCTCTCAGAGAAAAAGTTACACTAAATTTGACCATGCCATTTTTGTTTTACCAAAATCGATGTGAAAATTACCCTGTCAACTTTATGAGATTCTGAATAGAAAGCTTTCTAGATTCCTAGATTAAACTGTAAATGATAATTTTTATGAGACATCCTCGTACAACAGTTGATCAGTTTTTTATTATTACATTCGAAGTCAACTTTTCTAATCCCAAAGACTGAGAACCTAAATGAGCGTCTCTCAGAGAAAAAGTTACGGTCTAAATTCAGTAAAGCTATGCCGACACAGTAATCGACACAGATTACATTTAACACAGTGAGTTGTCATTCTTTTATTGGATGAAAATAAATAATATATTAAATTTATTTGCTAACCTTATTTCTGTGGGAAAACAAGCAGGTCTTTGGACTCACTTTCACCATTGTTTTTCCAACAATAAACCAACACAATACCTGTTCACTTTGTTTTTATGCTGTAATTTTTGCAATAAATGTTGACATTCAATAATTTCAATAAATATAAGAAAATAAAATAAAAGTCATATTTAACATAAGAAAAAAAAGGCCAATAAACTAATTCCATTCAACATAAGAAAGCAAAAAAAAAAGGCAACTTAAGTTCAAAAACTAAACGGATTGTTCCCCACAGCTAAGTTAAAAAAAAAAGGCTACTTAAGTTTGAAATCCTAAAAAATAGATTGTTCCCAACTGAGATTTAAAAAACCAAAAAACACATTGTTCACAACTCCAATCTCAGCTTTCTTTATCCTTCATTTGTGATGATTTTTGCATGTATTCAACAACAAATTGTTGCATAATATTACTGCCAAATGAACTTGTGTTCATCCCATACATGTCACGCCAAAATGTGCTTTTAAAAGCCTGTACACCATACAATATCTCTAATTAATAACATAAAAATAATAAATATTTGAAATTAAAATTGTATGTAAAATCAATATACACCTGCATTTTAAAAGGGGAGTTTGGTAAATGTGGTATATTATATGGTACAGGAGTGAAACTTATCTCAAGTTCTAAATTGATGAAGTCCCCTTCTTTTGATAGATCAACAAAGTCCTATTTTTTCATAAAACATATTATAACCAAGAAATTGAATATATGTTAAACATTAAAGATGTAACCACAACAAATATTAATAAAAAGTAGGTACCTTATCTTTTGATTGAAATAAATCTTTTCCTTTCTCCTTATCTCCTCCTTTCCCCTTCTTTGTCATTTTTCTCTTCAAAATAGCTTTATCCATTATGGATTGTTTCCTCTTGAACGGTGGTTGGCCTTTAGAGCAGACAACTAATGGACTATGAACAATGAAACTTTCTTTCACGGTTGGATTAATATCACCACCTTGTGATGAAGATGCATGAATTTGGCTAATCTCTAATGAACTCGGTGGATTGCTTGCACCCTTTCCTTCGCCTTTATTCAATTCAATACACAACCATGAAATCCATTTCATAACCAAACTTGTCTTCTCTTCGTTGCTCGTTGTCAAGTCAGCCGCTTGGTAAAATGTGTTACACATCCTATCAAATCTCTCATTTTGAGGATTTAAAGTCCAGTCAGAGTACACAATTTTAACCTTTGTGTGGGCCTTTCTTCACATCTTTCCTCCATCGCCGAAGTATATATTTATCGGGAGCGGTATTAATGTTTTTATTTATTAAGACTGTAATCGCGTGGTGACAAATGATACCTCTAAACTCAAATAGTCAACAATTACACTTAATATCACAATCATCCTCCCTAAACAAAACATCAAAAGTTGCCTTTCGATCTGTACCTCCAACCATGTCTTTCGAAACGCTATACATGTGGAACCATGTCCCTCTCTAATTGAAGACACATTACAATACATTTTCCCTATTATTTGCTCTTGCAACTCCTTAAACTTGGCCGTGGTATAAACATCTTGGAATTGTTTCTCTATTATATAACGAGTGACACAAGGGATCCAAGAGTTGAAGGAATTGAAATCTTCTAGATTTTCCTTTTGAACCTTACTTCTTAATGCATTCTCATATTGTTCGACAAATTGCTTTAAAATAGTCTTTGCATGCATGCATACTCTCACTTCTTTGCATCGAGGACATCCCCACCCAAAATGTATCTTTCACAAATGCAGGTACCCAACGTCTCCTCTCGTCATATAATCCATTTAACCAAGAATTATTATGAAGATTAAATTTCTTAATGAAAGTGTTCCAACTATGTTCAAACTCCTCACAAGTCAACGAGTTATAAACTGAATGTTGCATTGCATACTTGAGTGACTCATAATGTCCATGACCTCGTAACTTTTCTGGCGACTTTTTCATTATATGCCATATGCACCACCAGTGACGTGTGTTGGGAAATATGTATTCAATGGCATTTTGCATAGCTTTATCTTGGTCGGTAATAATAGCGATAGGAGCACGACCGCCCATACAACTAAGCCACGCCTTAAAAAGCCATGTAAAAGTGTCAGTATCCTCACACGATATCAAACCACAACCTAATAAAATTGATTGGCCGTGGTGATTAACACCGACAAAAGGGGCAAATGGCATATCATACTTATTAGTCAAGTATGTCGTGTCAAATGAGATTGCATCTCCAAACTCTTCATACGCTGCACGACTTCTTGCATCTGCCCAAAATAGATTTTTCAACCTACCCTCATCATCCAAATCCATTACATAAAACAAGTTTGAATTATTTTCCTGCATCTTCATAAAATATATTTGAATTGCGATAGCATCCCCTTCTCTAAGTCTTTATCGTCTAACTTTACTGATATAATTAAAACAATCCTTCTCTAAAAATGGGACATTATCATGTCCACCCGCTTCGACAACAAGTGCATTGAAGTTTTTGTTTGGCCTTATACCCTCCCTATCATTCAACTCAAGCCTCCTTTTGACATATGGCCTAATCACTCTATTTTTCTTATAAAATCGTGATTTCGTGGGACTTAAAACATGATTGTGATCAATGATTACTTTTGTGACATGCCACTTCCCATCGAGACCAAAAGAATCCCTAACCTTCGCTTTACATTGAGTTTTGCTAACCGGATATTTTTTTAAAGCATTTCTACCATTGCTTTCCTCTTTTCCCGACCGAGAGCATGCAACCAAAACCCATTGTAAACAACCACTAGAGCCCCTAGTTGAAGATCGTCTTTTTACCGAAAACCCCTTCTCATTGCCATACTTTTGGTAATAAGAAAATAAATCATTATATGAATCAAAAATCATTCCTACTTCAGGGTCTTTGGGTTTATCTTCTATATTTACACCCTCCATCTCATCCTCCAATTCAACATTCAAATCCAAATCAATATCTCGATCGTCCGAATCATCCACGAATTCATCATTCAAGTCTACTTCAATACCATAACCCTCTTCATTGTCAACATACTCATTCTGATAAGAGCTGTTAATATCACCTTTCATTCCTACAAGATATTTACAAAAACAAATACATGTATAATTTTGGTTTATCTTCTATAATTTTTTTTGCAAAAAAAATACATGTATAATAGTTTTAAATTAAAGAAAATAGTCAAGTTTAATTTTTTTTAGCAATATAAATATTGTTAAATTTAAAAACTAGACATGGAATGAAAAAAAAAATAGAAAGGAAAATCAATGAAACTGAAAGAAAACTATTTAATTTTTTTCTTTTTAGTTTTATCAATGAAAAAAATAATTTGAAATGAAAGGAAAAATCATACCTGATGAAAGTGAAGACATTATTTTTTGGATCTTAATTGGCTTCGTGAATAGCTACTGCAAAAAAAATTGAGGTTAAAAAGAAATTTGTCATATTTAATTTTTTTAGCAATATGAGTATTGTTAAATTTAAAAAGTAGACATGGAATGAAAAAAGAAAACTGAAAAGGAAAATCAATGGAAATTAGGGGTGGCAATTAGGGTCAATAGGTTGTGTTTCGGGCCGACACGACACGACACGATAAGGTTTTTTTCAGACACGAACACGAACACGACACGACACGAATTTGTGTTTTTTTTAGTTGACACACACACGACCCGAATAAAAAATAACACGATACAACACAAATACCAGAATTTTTTAAATTTCACGCCTAAAAAACATGATAACACGACATGTCACGACTCATAATTAAGACACGAACACGACACGAAACATCGTGTCAATTTCGGGTCAATTTCGTGTCGTTCCGTATCGTTTTTTCGTGTCATTTATAAAATTGCCACCCCTAATGAAAATGAAAAGAAAACTAGTTTTTCTGTTTTTTCAATGAAAATAACAATTAAAAATGAAAAGAAAAATCATACCGAAGACATTTCTTGGATGTTATTTGATTTTGTGAACAGCTACTGTAAAATAAAATTGCGGGTACAACGATTTTTGTTTTGGCGCCTAAAATGAAGAGTGAGTAGTGTTTAGTGAGTAAAGAATAAGGTTAGCAAATAAGGTTAATAGATTATTTATTCTCATCCAATAAAAGAATGACAACTCACTGTGTCAAATGTAGTCTGTGTCGACTAATGTGTCGGTATAGCTTTACTGGTCTAAATTTGACAATGCCATTTTTGTTTTACGAAAATCGATGTGAAAAGTACCATGCCAACTTTATGAGATTCTGAACAGAAAGCTTCGTAGATTAAACTTTAAATGGTCATTTGGTAGAGGAACCCATGCTTGAAAAGTGGGCGGGTGGAGTTAAGATATCACGTACCTTGGCGGTAACCATAGTATTATCTGTTGTCTCCGCTTCTGACCCAGATTTGTTAGGCAAAGGACACGCGGGGTTCAGCTTTTGGGTTGTCTCATGCTGAGACTCCTGCCGAGTTATCACTTTCTTCCCAGTACTTTTTCCCACGCCATTCAGTTTAGAGGTAGTATTCGGCGTCAGACCACCTTTGTTGTTGCTTGTTGTCAACATTCCATTGGCCATTGCATTGGGCTTGTCTTTCAAGTAATACCCTAGTACAACCGACTGACGCCTTTTCTCATAAGTAGGTTTACTGTATTGTTTGTCAATTTGTCTTGTCCTAGGTTGATTTGATGTCCTCTGAGCATACTCATACCTGCTGCCATTAATATTCTGAGAGAGGCTAT
Organism: Sambucus nigra; assembly: GCA_949130495.1. Lineage (NCBI taxonomy): Eukaryota > Viridiplantae > Streptophyta > Magnoliopsida > Dipsacales > Adoxaceae > Sambucus > Sambucus nigra. Next base: position 60,354,178 of record OX422222.1, on the reverse strand, counting down.
TAAACCTATTATACGAGCTAATACTTGATTGGAGACTGCCTGTGGCCTGCCTCCTCTTACTAGTGTTTCTCCTGACAAGCATCCATGGGCCAAAGTTACTGTCCAATGGGTCTTGACCGCTGGTCCCTGTTGTCTTGCCATGTTCCCCAACTGCGCCAGAAATATTACCGTTACTGAATTCTTTAGCTCCCATCGTGTTTGTTTGCGTCGTACTGCAGGTCGGTGGTACGTCGTGTTGCTCCGGTGAAATACCGGAAAGCTTAGCAGTCTGGGTTGCAGGGCACTGTTCGGTTTTATGTCCAATCCTCCCATACATGAAGCATATGTAGGGTAAGAATTCGTACTCTACACGATATTTCCTTCCATCTAGCTTGTAGCATGGGATCAGGGGCTTGGATATGTCAACTTCCACACAAATCCTAGCATATTTTCCCCTAGACGATGATATTGAGTTAAAATCAGTTTTAATCGGTTTTCCCAGTTTACTACCTATATGGAAGAGGATTTTTTCATCAAACCATTCTATAGGTAGTCGTGGCAGCCTTGCCCATAACGCAGTGGTAACTCCACAGGTTTCAGCAGGGTTGAAATTAGGTGTCCAGTTCCTGACGATAAGGTAATGGCCGTTAATGATCCATGTTCCCCCTGTGAGGACATTATAGTAGTCATCTTTCATGGTGAACTTGAAGAGATAGTGGCCCTCTTCAAGATCAATGATTTCATAGTCTCCCTGCAGGTTCCAGATTGTGGGGACACGATTCACCAACATTTTGAAGCCTATATTCCTTCCAAGCAAGCTCACAATGACACTCTCCTTCCATTTATTTATGAGTTTATCCACATGTTTTTGTGGGATAACAACCACAGGGCACAACGAGTCGCTTTCTTCTTCCGGGTTGCGGTTGAGGTCAAGTTCCCCTCGCTCGTTTACCACCATCTCATCATCAGACCATGCACCCGTAGCCTGTTCAAAATAAATATCAGTGTTATTGCTTTTTTTTCTCTCAACTGCATCCTTATAGGAGAAGGCTGCATTAGTTTTCTTCTTCTCAGCCTGTATGGTCCCGCCCGTGCTCACGTCTATGGGGATGCAGGGCTCTTCGGTATGGAGACAAGGCGGCTCTTCATCACAGTCCATCATAACATCCACGTGGTACTCCACAGACATAGTATCCAGATGGGTATCTTTCTGATTTTTCTTGCTATGGACACGGATGTCTTCCTCATCCTCCTTAGAAAGCTCAACTTCGGAGGATGGAGGTCGGCCATTAGTGGTTTTGCTTGACATGGCTATAAGCTCTCTTGCCATATGAGGTGGCAATTGCTGAGGCAACAATACGGGGATAAAACCCCCATCTGACGAACCATTTCAAAGCGCTACTCTTAACGAAAACTCCATCAGCTTTGACCCCCCACCAGATACTATATCCAAACATAATGGATTCCCCCCCATTCCCGATCGCAATGCTTGGAAACCTCTAAGTTCAGTATCTAAACCTAGGGGAGGGGAGGGAGGAATTTACTCTAAACTTAGAGACGGATATGGTAGTATGCATGAGGGTGAAATGGTGTATAACGCAGATACGCATTATACTCAAAACCTCAGATTCGGAAAGGACAGCCAGGCAGATGAGAGGGATATTGGTGGAAATGGCCTCTGCCAAAGACTCCATCAATAGGTTAAAAAACTTTCTTCCATGGCCACCCACTGTGGACCTCCCTATTTCCAAAAATCTTTTATCCATGTCTGTGATCACTTGGAATTGTAGAGGGGCTGGGAAACCCCTATTTAAACCCACATTCACTGAACTTTGTAATAATCTTAGGCCTAGTGTGTTCATCCTCATGGAAACCCAAACTGCCTTTTCCAACTTTACCGCCTTTTTTGAGGGATTGGGTTTTACTAACTAGGAGATTTCTGAGTCTAATGGACGGTCCGGGGGAATCTGGGTGCTATGGAGTCAAAGCACCATCCAACTTCGTCCCATCAATGTTTCGGATCAAGCCATTCACCTCCTCGTTACCCTTAGGGGCTATGATGACTGGCTGCTATCCGCTATTTATGCTAGCCCTAACTACACCCTTCGCCAAATTCTTTGGAATAACCTCAAAAATCTGGCACATGACCTTGACACCCCTTGGCTTGCCACGGGAGATTTTGACGACCATTTTGACTCTTCTGAAAAAAGAAGCTATTCCAGACATAACAAGGAGTACATGTGTAACAAATTTGTGGAAAATGTGAACAACTGCAACCTCACTGACCTTGGCTGCTCGGGTCCTCGCCTTACTTGGACCAACAGTAGGGATGGGTTCGCCAACACCCTTGTCAGACTGGACCGGTCATTGGCCAACCCGGCCTGGCGCCTTCAGTTTTCGGATGCGGCTGTCGAAAATATCCCGCGCACCGCCTCGGACCACTGCCCCATGCTGACCCGCTTAGAAGGTATGAAGTCTAATAATTACATATCTCATCCGTTTAGACTGCTTGCTTGTTGGTTTGAACGTAATGATTTCCAGAATATTATATTAAATAACTGGAATAAAAATCTTAGATTCCAACACAACCTTGACAACTGTATCCCCTTAATCAAACATTGGAACCATGCTGTATATGGCCACATTAATCTAAGTAAAAAACGCATTCTTCACAGGCTAAAGGGTATCCAGATTGCCCAAGAAGCCCACTTTTCTCACAACCTTAATCTTCTTGAAAATCATCTTAAGAACGATTATAATAACACTCTCCGGCATGAGGAACTCCTTTGGAAACAAAAATCCCGCATCAAATGGCTTAGTGAGGGAGATAAGAACACAAAAATTTTCCACACATCTACTATTATTAGAAGATGTCGTAATAAGATAGATAGATTAAAAATTGATGGGGAGTGGGTGGACAGTAGTGATAAGATCTCACTCCACACGAATAACTATTTTATATCTCTTTTTACCAGCACACATCCCTTAAACAGGGATAGCAACTTAACTACATTCAATCACCCTCGCTTCGAGGATATGGACAATAACATTCTTGACCAGCCCTTAACTATTGACGAGGTCAGGCGCGCGGTGTTTAGTATGAATGGGCTCAAAGCCCCGGGCCCGGATGGTATCCAGCCCATTTTTTACCACATGTTTTGGGAGACTACGAAAATCTCGTTATTTAACCTATTAAAGGAATGCTTTTCGACCCTGGTCTTCCCGGAAAATGCTAATTCCAGCCACATCACGCTTATTCCAAAAATTGATAATCCGGAAAATATTACCCAATTTAGGCCTATTACCCTCTATAATGTACCGTAAAAAATTCTTGCTAAGGTCATCGTTAATAGGCTCCGCCCAATCCTCTGTAATATCATTAGCCCTAATCAAGCCAGCTTTCTACCGGGGCGGCAGTCGGCGGATAACATTATTATTACCCAGGAAATTATACATTCGCTTAATAAGAAGAAAGGTAGAAAGGGGGGGAGGGGGCTATTTTTAAAATTGATCTCGAAAAAGCCTATGATAAAATCAGCTGGGACTTCTTGGAAAGTGTTCTCGTTTGGTTCAATATCAGCCCAAATCTTAGACACCTCATCCTTAGCTGCATTAATAGTGCGTCCACCTCAGTGCTATGGAATGGGGCTCCTCTCCCCAAGTTCAAACCGTCAAGAGGCCTTAGACAGGGTGATCCTCTATCCCCATATCTATTCGTCATGTGTATGGATTATTTGTGGGCGGCTATCAATTACCAAGTAGAACAGGGAAAGTGGAAGGGTATTAAGGCCTCCCCCAATGGCCCCACTATTTCTCACCTCTTCTTTGCTGATGACCTCATTCTGTTCTCCGATGCCTCGCTTAATAGCTGTAGTGTTGTTATGGAAACTCTCCAGCACTTTTGTGATATTTCCGGTCAATACTTAGTTTATCCAAATCAAAAATCTTTGTATCCCCTAATATACCGAGGCAAAGTGCGTGTGACATTGGCAGAAGGTGTGGGATCAGCATCACTAATGATCTTGGAATGTACCTTGGTAACAACCTCATCCATGGTAAAGTCACTGGTAACCATTACACACACATCATTGACAAGGTTCAGAGGAGATTGTCTGGATGGAAATCCAAACTCCTCTCTCTCGCTGGTCGCTCTACACTCATCCAGGCTGTCACCTCCGCCATCCATGTCTACAATATACAAACCACGTTACTCCCTAAAAAGATAAATGAAAAACTTGATAAACTGAACAGAAATTTCTTGTGGGGTGATTCGGATGATAAGAAAAAGTGCACCTAATTAAGTGGAGCACGGTGTGCAGCCCCAAAGAGGTTGGTGGTCTAGGTTTTAGGAGCAGTGAGGAGAATAACCGGGACATTGTCTCGAAAATGGGGTGGAAAATCATGAACGACAAAAATTCCCTATGGGTCCGTGTACTTAGATCGAAATATAATACTCACGAGAATCCTAGTAACTGGACCCGTAAGGCCCATGCATCCAATGTGTGGAGGGGCATTTTTAAATGTACTAATGAGCTTGTTAAAAATACCAAATGGATTATAGGGGATGGGATGTCTACTAATATCTACAATGACTGGTGGGTGGGTACATCCAGAATACATAATACCCATATTAACTCCCCTGTTACGCTTGTCGGCGACCTAATTAGGGATGGGGCCTGGAACGAACAACTCATAAAGGAGACCTTTAGTAAAGACATCGCTAACATAATTATAGGAACCCCCCTACCCCACACCGTGAAGCAAACCGACAGACCCAGTTGGGGACCCTCCCCCAATGGTAAATTCTCGATTAAATCTTCATACGAATCCCTTGTGAAAATTGACCTCAACACCACCTGCCTTGTTAATTGGAAACGTATCTGGAAATTGAAAGTCCCCTAGAAACTTAAAATATTTCTTTGGAAAATTTTCCATTAGAAAATCCTCACCAATTGCCAAAGGCTCAACAGGCAAATGACGAATTCCAAAAAGTGTGACTTTTGTGAATTTGATGAGGACTTTGACCATGTACTTCGTAAATGTCTCCTTTCCACAATGGTTTGGGATCATATTTCAATACCACGGGATGGGAACAATCAGGACAACATGTCTGTTTTTGACTGGATTAAAGATATGATATGGGATAACCCAATGCATAATGGCCAAACCCTTTTCATTTCCGCTTTATGGCATATTTGAACTGCACGCAATAAACGCATTTTTGACAATGTTAATATCTCTCCGAATATGGTTTGGGCTAATTTGATTTCTTTAGCACGTGAACTTGAGATAATATTGTTAAAACTAAAATTATCCCAAACCATGTTTAGGACTTTATTCCTAACTTCCCCTCGAGTGTCTTTCCCCTTTCAGGTTACGAGATATTTACAGATGACAGCTATGACCCGTTCAGTAAACTTGGAGGCTTTAGGGGCATGGTCAGTAGTAAGGAACAACGGTGGATTATTGGCTTCAGTGGCAAGATCATTGGCGATAGTAACCCCATTAAGGCAGAGCTTGTTGGCATTTTGCATGGTCTGAATATGGCTAGAATCAAGGGATGGAAGGGGTGTTTTCTTCGGAGTGACTGCCTGGAGGCCGTGAAATTTCTTAATAGACAGGACCATCAGAACCATCCGTTGACTAACATTATCGAGGAATGCATGACCATTATGACAGAGATGGAGATTGAGGTCTCCCATATCAGGCGGTCAAACAACATCTGGGCGGATGGTCTAGCCCGGATTGGAAGAAGACAAGTTAACGATTATACTGAGTATGACGAGACCCCGAAATCCCTATTCTGTCTTCTGGAGTATGGTGATAAAGGCAAGACGAAGGTGGCACTTCAAGCTTGTACTGACCAAACATACCGTATTGCTACATTTGGGGGTTATGTCCTTGACGACCAAGGACAATGGAAGGCCGGCTACTATGGACGACTGAAGGGAACTCCGTCTCTTATTCGCGCTTTGATGGAAGGTCTGTTCCACGGCCTTAATATGGCTAGGATGCGTGGATGGAAGGACATCATAGTTGAAACCACCTCACATGAGTTTATTGATATCTTCAAAGGGGTCCAGTACAGGGAAACGGATTTTGAGAACATCAGAGTCGACTGCTATGAGCTTATGAGAGTGGTTGGTGCTGACTTCATCTATGTCAGTCCTAACATGGTTCGGGGTGCGGATTGGCTTGCTCGGGAGGCTAAAGTGCAGTAGGAAACTTTTGTGGAGATCGAGGAGATCCCTGCCACTATGCAACGGATCCTCACTATGTAGGATGGATTGTGTTATTTCATGTTTTCTTTTGTCTAGTTATGATCGTTTCTGTTGCCTCGATGGCTTATGTTCAAGTAATGTAATCTCGGTTTAACCTTTTCTATTTCAATGTTTACCAAAAAAAAAAGGTAGAGGAACCCATGTGCTTCCTAGATTCCAACATGATTTGATGTCAGCCTACCATCTCTATTGATGATATATAATTGGCATAAATACATATGTTTTATCCAGAGGTGAAAAATGTGAAAATTTAAATTTAATAAACCTAAAGTTATAATTGATATTTGATATTAAAAGAGAATATTTTAAGAAGTAATTGGAGTGTTAATAGTGACTCCTTATATAAAATGGTAGTTTTAATTTCATACAATATGTGTCAAGTTTTTACGATTCTACGTATCAATAATATTAATTTTTTTATTAATTATTTTAAGTAATTGCTTTAAAATATACTTCTAACTTTAAATCATAGAAAAATCAGTTATTTTTCAACTTCAAATCGTAGGGGAAAAAACAAACATTTGCTCTGTTTCTTAATACTCATGAGCCTTTTTTATTTGTCAATACTAAAAAAAAAAAAAAAAATAAAATCAAACATTACGGAAGTATAGTCTCCAATGTATATTCATTCTCCAAAGAAGGAAATCCAACAGTGGCGTTTAATTCTACTAAACTAAAACTAAAGAGTTTCTTTGAGAAATTTATATGGACTATTTTTATTTATACATTGCAATAAACATATAAAATCATCTATAAATATTTTGCATGAAGTATTCATGTGAATAAGCTGAAGAGGCACAATAATCCTCCCCCCCCCCCCCCCCCCCCCCACCCACAGAGACACACATTTGCTTAGGATCAGAATAGTTCATAGTGTAATGGTTGAGGTTTTGTTCTTTTTGTTTTGTATATTTGTTTAGGAATCCGTTTTATGTAAGTTATTTATTGATGGTTTTCTGAATGCAAGGCATGCACGGTCCCTCAAGAAATTTTTCTCCTTCTAGCAGGGAATTTCCATTTTTAGGAACAATAACCCATATCATTACCGAACGTTCACAAGAATGTAGATAATTGAAGTTTATTCAAATAAGGATGATTGTTATACAATGCCTTCTCAGACATAAATTATGTGAACATAACATTGATGATTAAAGGAAATATAATAATAACTTATTAGAAAATATATTGTAATACCCGCCCCTTTTATTTTGTACTCACCATCCTGTGGTAATCGAATTATTCGATAATATAAATACGTTGCGCTCTATTTTCACGTTGCACGAGTTCATATGATTATTTATTCTTATTCCCCGTATTATTCTAGAACTATTTGAATTGTGACATGAATAGTACCGACACGTAAATTGCAACTTGCGCGATTTTTGTAGGACGTTTTATTAGGGTTAAAAATAATTTGACCATATTTAGGTAATGCTAAAAATAGGCCTAAGAGTTCCATGGGCTCAAAAATCAAAAAATGAAAAAATAAATAAAATATTATTATTTTCATCAAAAAATAAAAGTGCTCACCAAATTTTGAAAATTTTCATATTGACTTAAAATTTAATTTTGAGCAACTTTCTTTTCTTGGACATATAAAACAAACGTTATTTAGACCTATTTTAGAGCTATTTTCAGTTGTGAAAATAGTAAAATATAAAATGAAATAAGAAATGTTGGTTATCCACTCATGTTGTTATTTATCTACTTATTCCCACCAGCTCAACTTTCGATCGGGAGTGAGATCGCCATCCTTTGAGTGTTATGAAAAGTGAAAAATATATTTTGGATTGTCATTAAGGGTGTGAGTTGTGGTGTGATTATAAGAGAAAGGTGAGGGATGTCATAACCAAAATCAACTTAACAGATTTTCCTCTGAGTTTCACTACCTCCTACACACTCCCTCTTCACCCATACAAGCTTCCAAACCCGTAACCCCCTTCTCTACCCTCCATACAACCACCCAAATACTTTATTTTGAGCATATAAACATATTAGAACAACCACATAAGGGTGGAAAAGCTTGAAGAAATGTTTTGCAGCAAGTTTTTGGAGCATAATATTGGAAGTTTGGATCTTACTTTGGAGTTATTTTTTGAGCTTATTCTTGAACTTATTGATTATATTCATACTCCATATTATCCAAGTAGGGTTCTCCTCTAAACTCTTTTTTTAAAAGCTTAAAATCATGTGTATAAGTAAAGAAATCCATGCTAAAATGATGAAGTATTTTGCTTATTTTGGTTTGTTGAAAATTATTCTTCATGCTAGAAAGTAGTCTTGAAATTGAAATAATTATAATTGATGATATTAAGTTTATGATGAATCAGTATGGCATGAAATGTCAAGAAAATAACTATGATAAAAGACTACATAATTATGAGCATGTTAGTGGCATTTTTGGAGGATTTCTTAGGTAGAAATCCATAATACTTGTTTAGAATGTTGTAGCAATCAATGGGTTTACTAATTAAAATGCTTAAAAGTGAAATATGTTGGTTTAAACATATTTTAAGACAAATAGAAATTGCAGCCCCTACTTTATAAATTTCAGAAATAAAACTAAAGGCTTAAAAATGGGTATTCTAGTTATTTAAATGGAAATAAAGTCTATCTATGAAATCTGGAATTAATTACAAAAAAATGTTGGAAATAATCAGAAATATACTTTGAGAAGTTATAAATTGTATTTTGGCGAAATTAGTACGTTTAAACCCATTTAAAAGGGTAATATTTGTGTGAAACAAATAGTAGTGGCATTGTCGTAAATACAGTGAATAGTATGCTGTCAAGAAAATATTTGGCAATGAAGTGTGTTAATTGAGTTTGGTAAAGGGAGATTAATGATATATTTTTGTTGAGAGAAAATAATGAGTTTTACGAAAATGATATTCGAAAACAGTGTTGCATTTATGGTCTCCTCGACCGAGTTTAATTAAAGAAATTAAGAAAGTGATAAATAATAAAGTGTGACACAAGTGAAAGTGAAAAGAATAATGAAATTGAAAAATGATGAGAATAATGAAATATATGAAATGTTATAAATGTGACATACGTTGAAAATATAAGAAACGATACTTGGATGATGTCAATAATTAAGCAGTGCATAACGTCCCTAGTGGTAAAAGATACCAAAGCCTATATAGAAGAACATATGGCGACTGGAGACCGATGGTGTGGACCCTGTGAAGTCCCGGACTGATGGCTAGACTCTAAGGCAAAGATTGATAAATCTTGCGATGAATAATTAAGAATGAGAATATTCTTAAGTTAAAGGTACTTAAGTCAATGAATTGTTAAGGACTAATGCTTAATTAAATAAGTCTCTAGCACGAGACATGAAATGGCTTAAGTATAAGTTTGGACACCTAGCCTGGGTGCATTTCATACAGTTGCATTCATTTGCAAAAAATTAATAAATTGTTTTCTTGAAATATTAAAAGATACCGTATAAGTATAGTATTTTAGTACAAAATTATTACTTAGTATCTCACGCCCTACTCAGCATTCCGCTCATACCTATTTTCAAAACCCACAAGTACTTTAGGTAAGGACGCGAAAGCTTGTATCGGTAAGGTTCCCAAGAGTTTCGGTCGTTGTTAGAGCTCTGATTACCACTATTCCGTAGCGACAATATTTGGTATTTGAGATTTAACTTTGTATCAGTTGTACTATTTAAATTCGGACTTGAACTTGGAACTTTGGTTTGTAATAATACAGGGCATTTTCTATTAATTGTGATTGAATGATATTTTAGTTGGACTCTTTTACAAAATAATTAAATGAGATTTCTTCCAATTGATGGACAAAAATTATTGTTGAATAATTGGATAATAAATGGTTTTTCTTTAATAAATGGAAAATTTTAATAAATATTTTTTAAAATAAATTAAAAGTAATTTCTCCCTCCCCCATTGGCACCTCGAACTTGGTTGTGGGTTAAGGATGACGTTTACCCTAATTTCGGTTCGGGGAATCACAACTTGGTATCTGGGCATTAGGTTTGACGCGTGCGACGGAGCGATTTCACATTTCCTATATAATACGTTTCCATTTTTAACTTTATACTAAAACTTACTTTATCCCTTTAGGATGCCTCCTAGATGTTCTAGTGTCGAAGCCGAAAATAGCGGACTTAAATGTATGGAAGATGTCGTACGTGTATTGGCTGACACTTTATCCTAACGTTATGTTGAAATCTCCACAGTGGCATCCATACTCAAAGAGTTTAGGAGGTTAAATCCTCCTACCTTCAATGGTTCTACCGGGCCCGATGACCCAAAAGAATGGCTCAAGGAAGTACACAAGTTATGGATGTTCTTGACGTCCTATCTGGGCACAAGGTTAATTTGGCTACTTTCCAAATCACGAAACAGGTGCAGCGATGGTGGACCACTCACCTTGCCATCTTTACCGAGACAGTGGCATAGGACAATTTCAGGACATCATTTCTTGATCGGTACTTTCCCCAGGAGTATAAAGATGCCAAGAAAGATGAGTTTGCCGAGCTAATTCAAGGTAAACTATCAATGAATGAGTACCAAGCTCAATTCGAGAGTATTGTGAAGCATGTGAATACAGTCAAATCGAACGAGGCCGAGAAGACAAGACTATTTGTGAAGGGGTTGAACCCCCATATCCTTAAACACACTGTGGGCTTTAACCATTTAGACTTTGGTGCAGTAGTGAACAAGGCAATTTGGCTGGAACTCAAGGTTGAAGATTCTCGAGTCATTGAAGATAAGAAAAGGACTCCTAAGGGGACCAAACCGTGGCCAAGTGGTGGATCTTCTACTAATGGGAAGAAATTTAGATATGGCAACAAGGGTTTCGTTGCCAACATCAGACCGGTTGCGGGAAAGAGCAGTAAAAGCCAGAATTCAACATCCCTATCTCCTAGGGATTGCTTTATTTGTGAATCCATTGATCATTTTAGGAGAGAGTGCCCTCAACTAGAAAACAGGGAACAACAAAGCAGTTATCAGCATGACAACTTCATACCAAGAAGAAATTCTAGTCATTCTGGTCCTCAGTAGCAGCAGCAATAACAGCATTCCTTAGGACAGCACCATCAGCCTAGACATAATTCTGGGATGCCTCGTCCTAACCAGGGCAATCGTGGACAAATGTATGGTAACCAGGCCAGCAGGTTCAATCCAGGTCGTGCTTATGCTCTTACCCAGCACTCAACACCTCCCCAGAATCCTTCAGTCATAGAATGTATTATTTCATTGTTTAGTACAAGGGTTAAAGAATTATTCGATTCGGGTGCATCTCATTCCTTTATATCGAGTTCTTTATCATTCTGTTTGGGTCTTGAAATAGAGAATTTTAGTCCCCCGATCTTCGTAGGATTACCCGTAGGTGGTGGTGTTATTCTGAACAAGATTTGTAGAAGTTACGTAGTTGTTGCAGGAGATTTTATTCTAGAATATGATTTAATACTGATGGATATAGATGGCTTTGAGGTGATACTCGGTATGGAATGGATGCTATGTTTTGGTGCCATTATTGAGTGCCACTGACATAGTGTCTCAGTACTACTTCCAGACGGATCTCATTATCGTTTCAATAGCGAACAAAGTGTCGACTATCTGTGTAAGTTCTATACGGTTCGAGAGAAATGACATTTCTTTGGTTGGTTGAGTAGTATTGTCACTCAAGAAGAGCCTAATCGCACATTATTAGACCTTTTAGTTGTCTGAGAATTTCCCGATGTTTTTCCTGAAGACCTCTTTGGTTTTCCTCTGTGCCGGGAGATTAATTTTGACATTGGTTTTCATTATGGCGTTTCACCCATTTTTATTCATCCTCATATAATGGCTCCGATAGAGTTGTGGGAATTGAATTCCCAGTTAGAAGATTTATTGAGCAAAGGGTTTATACGGCCAAGTGTGTCTCCATGGGGAGAACTTATATTATTTCCCAATAAGAAAGATAATTCTCGTATACTTTGCATCGATTACAGACAACTGAACAGGGTAACTATAAAGAATAAGTATCCTATGCCACGGATTGATGACTTATTTGACCAACTTCGAGGAGCAAGCAGATTTTCTAAGATCGATCTTCGATCTGGTTACCATCAGTTACGAGTCAAGGAAGAAGATATTCCCAGTTTTTAGGTCATTACGAGTTTTTAGGTATGCCTTTTGGCCTAACTAATACCCTAGCAGCTTTCATGGACGTTATGAACCGTAACTACCGTCCGTACTTGGATCGATCTGTAGTGGTCTTTGTTGACGACATTCTGGTGTACTCATCATCTAATGTCGATCACGAGGAGCATCTTCACACTACTCTTTCGGTGCTTAGAGAGAATCAGTTATTTACAAAACTCACCAATTGCGAGTTTTGGATGGATGAAGTCAAATTACTCGGCCACGTGGTACCTGGAGAAGGAATTTTGGTCGAACCATCCAAGGTTGAAGCAGTTCTTGGTTGGGATAGGCCTAAGTCAGTTACTGAGGTGAGAAGTTTCCTCGGATTAGACGGTTATTATCGGAGATTCGTTCAAGACATCTCCAAGATTGTCTTGCCTCTTACTCAGCTGACATAAAAGGATGTTTAATTCGAGTGGTCAGGTAAATGTGAAGCTGCCTTTTAGGATTTGAAAATTAGACTCACATCGACACCAGTTCTCATTCTTCCCAAGCGAGGGAAAGGATATACAGTGTATTGTGATGCTTTTAGATTAGGACTTAGCGTCGTGCTCATGAAATTAGGTCCCGACAGCTCAAGATGCATGAAAGAAACTACCCCACCCATGACTTGGAGTTAGCAGCTGTAGTGTTTGCTCTTAAGATTTTGAGATACTATATGTATGGTGAACAATTCAAAGTATTCTTGGATCACAAGAGCCTCAAGTACGTCTTCACTCAGTGAGACCTTAATTTGCGGCAATGGAGATGGATTGAACTCCTGGAAGATTATGACTTTACCTTAGAGTATCATCCTGAAAAGGCCAATGTAGTGGTAGATGCTCAAAGTAGGAAGTCATAACCTTCCTTAGCTGCAATGAAGTGCTATCATTGAAGGATGTACAGTGAACTGCAAAATTTTGGATTTCATGCTCAAAGGAGGAGCAATAGGGCCTACTTGTGGGGAATAATATCTAGGCCACTTGATCATCATAAAGTCCTCAATGCTCAGTCACTCGACGAAGATATTGTGCAGTTCAGGGATTGTATTCGGGTCAGTGGTGAGTTTGATACTCTCACGATGGATAAGGATAGTGGCATACGTCATAAGGGCAGGTTGATTGTTCTGGCCATTAGAGAACTACGAGAAGAGGTTCTGGAAGAATTTGATCAATCGGGGTTTAGTATACACCCCGGGGCAACAAAGATGTATAAGGACTTTTGTAGGGATTTTTGGTGGTCCGGTATGAAGAGAGATGTGTCGGAATTTGTTGCAAGGTGCTATACTTGTCAGCAGGTAAAAGTTTAGCACAAAAAACCAGCAGGGTTGCTGCAAACACTCCTTATAGCCGAGTGGAAATGGGAACATATCATGATGGACTTCGTCATTAATCTACCTCTATATGAACGGGGTCATAATGTAGTTTGGTTTATTGTAGACCGTCTCACTAAGTCGGCTCATTTCCTCTTGATGAAAGTTATGGATAATATAGCCAAGTTAGTAAGGTTGTACATTCAAGATATAATCCGGCTTTATGGTATACCTCGGATGATCATCTCAGATAGAGATCCACGGTTTGTTTCACGATTTTGGAAAAGGGTTCAACAAGAGTTGGGAACGAAACTGAATTTGAGTACGCCATATCATCCAGAAATGAACGGACAATCAAAACGTACCATTCAAACCTTAGAAGACTTGTTGAGAGCTTGTTCACTTGATTTCCAAGGAAGTTGGGATGAAAATTTGCATCTGGAAGAGTTGTCTTACAATAATAATTATCAGGCTAGCATTGAGATGGATCCTTTTGAGGCTTTATATGGAAGGCCATGCCGTTCTCCATTATATAGAGTTTGGCGAGAAGCACCTCACTAGTTCTGATCTAATCAAGGAGATAACAGATAAGGTTCAGTTGATCCGACAGAGACTTGTCACGGCTCAGGATCGGCAAAAGAATTATGTCGATAATCTACACATACCTTTGGAATTTTCGGTAGGTGACTATGTGTTGTTGAAAGTTTGAGCACGGACAGGAAGCCAAAGATTTGGGTAGAAGGGTAAACTTGCCCCATGTTTTATTGGTCCTTTTGAGATTCTGGAATGAATTGGGAATGTCTCCTATAGTTTTGCATTACCTCCACAGTTAGCTTGTGTTCATAATGTATTCCATGTTTCGATACTGAAGAAGTATCTTCACGACCCACGACATGTCATCAATTGGAATAACATCGAGCTGGAAGAAGATATCACTTTCTTGACACAATATATATCCATCTTGGATCGTGAGGACAGAGTCCTATGTAACAAGGTCATCCCGTTGGTGAAAGTACTTCGAGAATCCCATGGTGTCGAAGGAGAAACTTATGAATGAGAAGCCGAAATGCGAGCAGAACATCCTCATCTTTTTGATAATTTGGTTTTGATTTCAGTGACGAAATCTCTTAAGGAGGGGACAATGTAATTCCCGCCCCTTTTATTTTGTAGTCCCCATCCTATGGTAATCGAATTATTCAGTAATATTAATATGTTGCGCTCTATGTTCACGTTGCACGAGTTCATATGATTATTTATTCGTATTCCCCATATTATTCTAGAACTATTAGAATGGTGACATGAATAGTATCGACAAGTAAACTGCAACTTGCGCGATTTTTGTACGACACTTTATTAGGGTTAAAAATAATTAGACCATATTTATGGGATGCTAAAAATAGTCCTAACAGTTCCATGGGGTCAAAAGTCAAAGAATGAATAAATAAATAAAATATTATTCTTTTCGTCAGAAAATAAAAGTGCTCAGAAAATTTTGAAAATTCCAGATTGACTTAAAATTTAATTTTGAGCAACTTTCTCTATTGGACATCTAAAAAAAACGTCATTTATACCTGTTTTAGAGCTATTTTCAGTTCTGAAAATAGTAAAATATAAAATAAAATAAGAAAGGTTGGTTTTCCACTCATTTTGTTATTTATCTCCTTATTCCCACTAGCTCAACTTTTGATCTGGAGTGAGATGGACATCCTTGGAGTGTTATGAAGAGTGGGAAACATCTTTTGGATTGTCATTAAGGGTGTATGTTGCGGTGTAATTATAAGATAGAGGTGAGGGATGTCATAACCAAAATCAACTCAACAGATTTTTCTCTAAGTTTAACTACCTCCTACACACTCCCTCTTCACCCATACAAGCTTCCAAACCCGTAACCCCCTTCTCTATACTCCATACAACCACCCAAATACTTTATTTTAGGCATATAAACACCTTAGAACAACCACATAAGGGTGGAAAAGCTTGAAATCTTTTTCAACAAGTTTTTGGAGCATAATATTGGAAGTTTGGAGCTTACTTTGGAGTTATTTTTTGATCTTATTCTTGGACTTATTGATTATATTCATACTCCATATTATCCAAGTAGGGTTCTGTGACACCCTGATTAATTAAATACCAGGTAGCTACTCCTTTGTTAAATTAATATAGAATCTCAAGTTGGTTCAATCTTAGCATCACTGTCGAAAACATTTAGTTAATTACTAGCCATCTAATATTTAAAATAGCGAGATGCCAAATTTTATTAATTAGGTTAACAATTAACCAAGTAATTTAATCATCAACCATCAATCGCATAAACAATCTCATATGAATAACCAATGAAATGAAATAAATTGAGTCTGGAGTAAACACTCCAATAATAATAATACGAGAGTGAATAAAATCCTAATACAGAGTCTGAATAAATAAACCAATATCTGAAATAATGAAACTCTGTAGCTACAACCTCTAAATAAGAATGGGAGACATGCCCTAACTGATAGGAATGACTCTGAAGGAACCAAGGATAAATGTGGAGGCATCTAATACAGAGATCCTGTAACTTTCATAGCAGCTGCATCACGTCATGAGAATGAACTCCTATGCTTGGCATCCCTGTGGCTGGGCACCTAAATGTTTTTACAAAAAGAGATAGATTTGAAAGAAAACGAGTCAGAGCCCGAGGTGAAAATATTTTAAAAACAACAAGTGTTTAAATAACAATATTAAACAACACATATATTAAACATGTTAGTCACGTGCCCTCACCTGAGATCCTCACCCATCAACTATTGTGCACGCCTAACGCATCCTCTAAATTCCATCCTAGTTATGCCACTATCTAACTAGTCCATACTAACTCCTACTTTCACATTCTAACATAGGGGATATACCCATATTACCTAAATAAGTCATATTTATATCCATTTTCACATTCATTAAATTACTTATCTCAAGTGTTACTTAAATTATCACATTCTTAGCCTATTCAAAAATCTTAGTTACTCACATCTACTAGGCAACAGTGAACCAGTCACAAGTACATATATAAATCACTCTCAGTACATATATACATATATGGCACCCCTAGGCTAAGCTGCGGTGCACGCATGCTCTGCTATCAAATCTATGTACATCACGTACGTAAGGATCATGTGTTCCGAATCACCCAAGAACCGTCTCAATACAAATCACACATATTGGAGGCGAACATAGCTCCCATACCCATGTGTCACTCATGTACCTACGCTCCCATGGCCAGTTGTCTTATCAACTCAGAAATAAGTCATTCATAGTCCTATGTCCTTAAGGTACCAATCTAAATCCCCCTGAAGGCACACAAAGATAAGATGGTCCTTTTTCGAAAATCAACCTCCCGTGATAGCAAGTATGGTAGGTATGTCATATACACAATAATCCAGATACTAAGTAATCACACAACTTAGGTATCCATCATATTTATATAGGTATACACCAGCCCTATATCTTAAGTCTCATACGTATTATAGTGTCATCCCGAATATTCCACGTAATATGTTTAGCGCTACAACTCTCGTCGTATAAGTCCGAATACTAAAACCTACCTCATAGGGTTAATAAGTCACCCACTAGTCTCTAAGGTTATCTCAGTAATTCAAAGTCCCTCTTCTACTGTTCCTAACCTTAAGTTATCATTCACCAAAATTTCAATCCCAATTTATAATTTTTCTAACGGTATCTCACTCGGCAAACACTACACCAAATCTGCCGAATTGTCACGGTCATTGACCTTGAAAAGTCCAAGTTGTCAAGGTCAATGACCGTGACAATTCTGGGGGTGACAACTTTTTTTGTCACGGGCTTGTCACGGTCATTGACCGTGACAAGTTTATTAGACTTTTCACGGTCCTTGACCTTGACAAGTTATGTCACGGTTAAGGACCGTGATAAACCCGTGACATTTAATAAAAAATTATCACGGTCATTGACCGTCACAAGTTCGTGACAATAATCCTTTGTCACGGACTTGTCACGATCAATGACCGTGACAATTCTATGCAGAATTGAAAAAAAATCTACTGGGCAGTATGGCCACTGCCATTGCCCAGCAGTATATTTGTACTTGTTATAACAACGTGGTACCTGTTCAAACATTATATATCCAAATAAAATAGACAATATTCATCATGATATAATCCAAATATAATTCAAATGTACCAACTTAAAAATAATTCAAATGTACCAACTTAAAAACAATACAATACAATTCAAATAATGTCACTACATGTCTTGGGTAAGGTTAAATCCGAGGAGGTGAGTAGGCCACATGATATATGAATTGACGCACCCACTGATATACATCGTGCCGCATTATTCGCGCAACCACAATGGGGAGTTATCCTTCCCGGGTATCACATGCGTGACGAGCACCTTGGACTCGTTGTCTTGAAGCTCACGTCCATGAACTAGTCCACCCTGGACGATATTCGGGTCCCTTAACCCCTGCCCTATCTGCTGACCATCAAATATGTCCAGTATAAGCACGCTCGGCCAACCAAGTGTCGACATTGGTCGATCAAAGGGAGCCAAATAGGTAAGTGGATCATCAAAGTCCGCACGTGTCGATGATGGAGCAGTGAGGTCCACATCCTCGTCATCCTGCACCTCGTCCTCCCGCACCTCCTCCCCCCACTTTATCCTTCCCTTTCCCCTTGCATTTTTCGTCGCCCAATGAACACTTCATGAATGAGAAAATATCTTGGACCGTCGCCTCCAAACGGGACATCTTCGAGTCATGCGAGTCCACCGTTTGAGCCAACCTGATGTCGCTCGTCTCTAATCTTATGATCCTAGATTTGACCACCCGTGAGCTCACCCCCTTGTCCTCCCCTTGCGATCAGAGACAAGCACTTGGTTGAGTGCGTCTGTGGACAAAGATGACTTATCGGCATCAGGCTGTGACTCATGCACTTCCTTAAGCTTTGCCTGAAACGACAAAAAGTACATGATTAGTAAAATAAGTAAATTAAAAATTATAACGTAATTAACAAAAAGTAAGCTGTCAGATTACTTACAATCGTGGCCGCGATGCTTGGGGACACCTCCTTGTACTTCCCCTTTTTCGTCCGAAGAGCCACATAAGTATCGAGACTATGTGGCCTACCCCCAGGGCCACTCCTTGTCTCCTGAAATAAAATAAAGTAAAATTAGTATCGGCCCCGCAAAGTAAAATAATGCAGAATAATATATTTCTGTAGTTATGGAAAAATTAAATCTTACCATCATCATATGCTCTACCTCGGCGTAAGACGTCCGGCCGGAGTAATGCACGTCTGTCTTTTTTGCCCAGTTTTCCCTCCCCGATTGGCGAGATGCTAATTGTCGCTCCCCGATCTCATTGTCAACGAACTTTTTCCATTATGGCAATGAGATAGGCTCCTTCAGTGGGACGGATTCACGTCTTTGGATAATGAACTCTTGTGTCTTCCTAAAGTACCGGGTTCGCATATTTTTCTTCCACGCCTTGTGTTGCTCCCTCAACTGCTCCAAGACGGAATCGCGTAGCTTTGGATCCAGACTGAATTGTTCCTGTCCAACAAATACAATGTTAGTTGCAAATAAATATAAATATAAAATGAAATTGAAATCGAAATTGAAATATTCATATGAATATAAATATAAATACATTACCTGTAGTGCCACCCAAACAGCTAACTTGAGATCATATGGAACCTCCTTCCAACTAATGTACCCCAGGCTGATGATCGTCTTTACCAGCTCGAGGGATCTCGCTAATAGCCCCGACTTGTTCTTGATGGCCATCCCCAATTTTCCATATTTGGGGAGCCTAGGGGCCGAGGATCCCTTGTCGCCTCCGCTACCACCGAGCCCAGACGACATCATCATAACAAGCATCATCATCCTCGCCTTAATACCTGAAGGAAACATTTGCTGTAAAAAAAATGTTATTAGTACATATCAAAATGAATTAAAAGAAGTTATGCAAATATGTACAATTACTACAAATAAAAATGAATTGTTACTGTCAAACAACTCAATTCTGAATTCCAAAATAACAGCATCAAGCTCATAATATGTACAATTACTAAAAGAAACATCCCCACTCCCACCCCTACTGCCCACACACACGCACACTACACAAGAGTGAAAATGATAAAGTGAAAATCAATTAAAATTATTAAAAATGGATGTTTCAGTACAAATTGGAATATTTATTACAAATTAAAAAATTGTTTAATGTTCGGGTTATCATAAAAAATGGATTGATATTCGATAGGAGCAGCTAATTCATCCACACTACTATTTAGATGTTTTGGCGTCTGTTGGACAATTGACCATGGCTCGTTGTTGATATACTCCGAGTAAAACACTTGGTTAACCTTTTAAAATGCACAAACAAACGGCTCGTCGCTCATGTGGTCATTGCTCTTCAACTTGGACAAGTCAACCATGATCAAATTGGTGACAGGATCAACTTTACAAGAATTTTTATCCTCAACTCTTACCCACTCACAGTAAAATACAACCTCTTTGAAGCTTATATAATCCAATTCAAATATATTTCGGATTACACCATAGTAAGTCATTTCAGCTTCAACGAGGTTTTTATCTTTTGCGCTCGCTCGAAGGAAATTAAGAGCCTTGTATGAAATGCATGAGTTCTGTACATTTGTACTTTCCTCGTACACTTTAGCACAAAAAATGTAACCGTTTAATCGATACTTTTTGTACTCTTATGCCACGAACAAGGGTCCAGTGGCTAGACGAGCAAGCCCTGATGTCGCATCACCCGTCTTTAAGAGCTGAGAATATAGATACATTAATTATATTAGTTGTAAAATTTGAGTGTAATGTAACCTTATATAACGTCCATTTTCATTATAATTACCTTTTGTGTCAACTACAACCTAAATTCGCTGTCTGATTGTACCATTATTTTTCGTCTTTTATTTTTCTCACAGGCTTCATATATTCTGCATATTACAAAATTAATCATATATAAAATAATCTAAAAGAACCTTCCTTTTCCCACTTGTCAAAGTAAATGCACCAGGGGGAATTATTGTCCTTCCCCTACTATCTTCTTTTAACCATAGTTGTGGCTTCAGTTTCAACGATTTAAGGTTTTTTCGTGCATTTTCTCCATTCTTCGAAGGACTCCCCCCAAGGAAAGTGCCCATAATATGTTCAACGAAGTTCTTCTCTGCATGCATCACATCCAATACATGGCGTACCGGGTTATTCTTCCAATAAGGCAAGTCAAATAAAATTGACCTCCTAGACCATGCCTTTCTTGTCTCAATTTCATTCCCAGTTGGGGTCTTCTTATGCTTGACATTCTTAAATTTAGGATTCTTACCTGGCATATTAGGGTCACATTCTTAAATTTTCAATTCTTACCTGGCATGAATCGATTTATACTTCATTCCTAAACATTTCAAACTATTCTTCATAACATGATAGCTATTTGGAAGTGTATTCTCCTTGGGTAATAAGCCCTTCACCCATTCAGAATTCCTGTCACGTTATTGCCAGACAAACTGTATTGCATCTTCAAACTGTGAAAACCATCCATGGCATGTAAAGTTATTTGATCTTTCTCACATCCAGAGTATAACGGTTGGGTCGCCTTAAATTTTAAACATTGGTAGTCATCGTCAAGTTTTATTGTGATATCTTCACGAGCACTTGAACCTTCTACATCATCAGTAACTTCATTCTCTTCTTCTTCATAAACCCTGTATGCATCATCAAGTAAATCATCAAACATATTATGATCTACGTCGTCCCCTTCTACATCTATCATACTTGTTGAAGGTTGTTTTGAAGGTTGGTCGGGGATAAAAGGAACTTTCGATTCACCGTGAAAACTACAAAATCGATAACTGTCTAGCATTCCCGATCTTAACAATGTAGTTCAACTATTTTCCACTCAAACACCTTACCATTCTTATACCTAGCACATGGACACGGAAACTCTTCATCATTATGACATCTCTTTGCATATTTCACAAATTCGTTAGCACCTCCGCGAAACACATCCCCCATTCTATTTGTCTTACCCATCCACTCTTTGTATTTCGGATATCCCATCACATATACCATAAGTAATCACCTATTAAAGGTACGAAGCGTATATTCATGGATTAGTATAAACAAAACTTAGATTTATAGTATGTTTCATTTAATTATGTCTTATTTATATTCAAATTCAATTTATAATAGAAATTTCTATTTCCTCTATCTCCTCTAAAGGGTGTGTGGTCATATCCCATTCAAGACCGTATATTTCTGTAATATACTTAACAACTCATGCACATTGTTACGAGTTGAAAACAATTCGGCAGCATATCCCCGTAGTTCTCCAAGTATGTAACACCCCGTATTTTTGACGATTTAAATAATTACGTGATTAATTATTATTATGGGAATAAATATGCAATTAATTATTGTTGTTGAATTAATTAAATTAAAATGTGAGAAATTAATTTGTTATTAATCCGGATTAAAATAATTATTAACTAGCGTGCCAAGGGTTAATATTTATTGTTGTGAACTATTGAATATTACTGGGTGATATGTAATATGGAATTATGATATTTGATAAATTGTCGGAAGTGAGAAATACGGCAGTTTGGTAATTAAAGTCTGACACGCGTGTGAGTCGTGTCGGGACTAATTGAATGGAATAAAAAGAGAATTTATTTTAAGTAACTCATATGGTCATTTCGAGTGTGTCGTTGAGTCCGAAAGGGTCGAGATAGTCAAAATAGTATACCGGGGTGTTTAGTTTGGGTGCCGGGACAATTTTAGGCCTAACCGGCACCCCGAGAGGGCATTATGGTAAATTGTATTTTTGGGCTAAATTAATGGACGAAAATTGGGATTTATTATATCAGCCTAGGAAGTCCATTAGGGTTAAGAGGTCACACAAATCAAGAACGGCCATGGAGGGTGTGAGGGAGAACCAAATTCCAAGAGAAATGACTCATTTGGCATCACCTTGCACAACCGTGACCACCAACGTGTAGATCGAGAAGAGAGGAACGCGTATATACCAATATCACCAACGGATCAGACCATCATAATTGAAGCAAGTGTTTATTACTTGCTTTATTTTATAAATAATCATGCTCATGTTAGTATAGGTGGAATTAATCATGATTTATATGTTAATTGGGTGAAAATTTGAGATTTCAATTATGATTAAGGATTGGTTTAATTAGTGGCTGGATTTCCTTCACATATGTAGAGGATTAATCACGTAATTTGATTATATATTGATGAACGAATCTGGGTTTATTAGGTTCTGTAATTGAAAATTTGGAAACTAGGGTTCATATAAATTGAATTGGGGATTTTATGTATTTATGATGATTTATGACGAATTAATGATCCTAGGAGGTTAGGAATGATTTATATCCTGTTAGGTGTTGATGGGTATTGATGATGTGTTGTTGGGAATCGAATCTTAGTGGTTTTTAGGTTTAAAAATGGTGAAAAATGTTGAAGTTTGCTGAAGAAGACGAACAATGCAATCTCACGCGAAGTCGCACGAAGTGGTTCAAACGAGATGGGGATCTCGCGTGAAGTGGTTCGAACGACATGTCAAAGTGGTTCAAATGACATGCATTTTGGTTCAAACGACATGCATTTTGGTTCGAACAACGTGCCATTCTTGTTCGAACGACGTGTCATTCTGGTTCAAACCACATGGTGAATTTCTGGGAATTTGCTTAGAGCCCAGTTTGGAGTTTATTGGTTTATTGGAGTGAGAGAAACTACCAAATAATAAATTCAAATAAGAAGGAATTTTGGGAAAAGTATGTGGGAATTAATACTTTAATTATTTCGGTATAGAAAGAATGTACCTTAGAGATTACGAGAGAGATAGTAATCTAATTATATATACTATACATAGTAAAGAGGTTAAAATATGTATGGGGAGTATACATGTAGGGTGGAGAAATACCTATAAATTATAATAGGATGTGTGTATGCCTATTATGTGATATTATTGTTAAGAGAACTAATGGTTGATAACCCGGGGGTGCAAGAACCTTATAGTTAAGAGCACTAATGAGTGATAACTCGGGGGTGCAGAAACTCTATTATTAAGTGTACTAATGGGTGATAACTCGAGGGTACAAAGATGATTATTTTTAGGTGCACTAATGGGTGATAACCCAGGGGTGCTGGATTATTATTGATAGGTTCATTAATGGGTGCTAACCCTGGGATGCAATAATCTATTGTTAGGCGCACTAATGGGTGATAAACCGGGGGTGCTGAATTATTATTGATAGGTGCATTAATGGGTGCTAACCCGGGGATGCATGATTTTCTGGAGATATGCACTAATGGGGATTAGCCGGGGGTGCATGATTAGTATATATATATGTATAGGGATGAGGGTACTATATATATATATATATATATGTACTTGTGAATATTGCTACTGTGTGAAATTAGTAGACCTGGTAATAATAATAATCATTTCATTGCACCAAGTGCTCTTAACCTAAGAGTATAAGATTAGTGTATATATATATATAGGAATGATGAGACTATATATATGTATGAGTGAAATTGAGTAATTTTCTACTTTGTGAGACTAGTAGATAAAATGAAAATGAGAAGTAAAATGATCATAGTGAATGAAAGATTAACAATTTAAACGGTGAATAATGTAATTCAGTACGTGAGATAAACTATCTGAATAGTGTATTGTATGGGCGATACGGGAATACTACTTGTGAGCATATTTAGTATTAGTATGGTTTCTAACTAGTTAGACTGGGAGGTCTAACTAGGGGGAGATTAGATATACGTTAGGCGTGCACAATAGACGAGAGGTGAGAAACTCATGTGAGAGTTCGATAACTAACATACATATAAGACTTGTTTTAAGAACCAGTTTTAAATACTTGCTAAAATATTTTTACACATAGGGCTCTGACCCATTTCTTGTATCTCTTCTCTCTTTTGCTATATATATGTATTATATCAGCTCCTCCGCCACAGGAGTATCAGATTTAGAGATTTGGATTGCTTGACGTGCTGCGGATGTTGTGAAAGTTGTAGGTCCTTGCAATAGACACATCTATCCTTTCCATTCAGTTTCATCAAGACTTCTTGTTTAGGGCATATGTATCGAACTTCTAGTTCTTTCATCAGAGATATTGTATTCAGTTTAGTTGATGGTTTGGAGTTTTGAACTGAGAGTTTTACTCAGTCTTATTTATTGCAGTACTTGATTCATGTTCAGTATTTATTTACATTCCGATGTGTGGTGAATGGTTTATATTTTGAAATTTAATAGAAATGGATTTACTTGGTTTTACTAAATTGGAAATGTTTTGACACCTAACTTAATTTTATAATAGGTGATTAATATGTTAAAAAGTTTTTCGACAGTGATGCTGTTAATGGACCAACTGAATATCCTGTTTTAAATTAGTATAGGACTGATCACCCTATATTTAATTGGGCGGGGTGTCACAGGTGGTATCAGGGCATTAGGTTCTAGTGTCCTTAGGATCTGTGTGGCTTATTACGTTTCAGCATATTGTTCTTTGATGTAGAGCCTTATGATAGGATTGTTGTGTCCCCTTACGTATGCGAATTACGTTCTCCTGCTATGAATCATAATGGAGGTGACTCATTATATAAATTTCGGTGTGATTCGAACCTCGAACATTTTAGAACGACCAACGAGGGCTGTAAGAAGAACTGCGGGAGGAGAATCTCAATGGAAGACATAGAGCAATCGGGTAAGAGTGATGGGGATAAAAATCACAATGAGAACTACTTAAGAGATAGTAAAATTGTCACTCGGGAACTGTGGGTTCCTAGGACACAGTCATAGATAACGGTGGAGTGAATTTAAGGACCACCTAGCATAGTCGATAAAGGGGAAATCAGAGGATATCCTTTGAAAACCCATCGGTGAAGATGCGGAAAAGAAAATGAGAAAGTGTAACAGACCAGCGGGGGTAGAAAATTCGAAGGCAATTGTGTAGAGAGGGGAGTGACGGCACTCATAATTAAATTTGGAGTTAAAAGCTATAGCTCTTAGGAGCATCGTGTAGTAATTAGAGGCAATCACCATATATGAAGAAGTGTGTTTGAAATTTAGAGAGAAATTTGGGTACGATTTGACCGAGAGGTCTTCCATTCGTGTGGTAACAAAATGTGAGTGAAATTTTAATGTTTAGCACAATGGGTAAGATAGAAAACGATCGTGGGAGAAAGGTTGAATTTCATAATGAACTTCATACCTGGGAGAAGGGTATAAATTATCCAAAGGGTTTATAGTTGATAAGGGACCCGTGATTATAATACAAGTATGGATGAGAAATCCAGCAAGGATGACTAATGTTGATGTCATCAAGGTTATACGATGACTAGTTCTTGCGTTCTTTCCAGAAGAAATAAGTCGGGAAGGTTAGAGAATCTGTCTAAAGGGAAGAATTGAACATAACGGTGTTAGTGAAACACCACATGGGAGTATACCCGATAGGGAACTCGGTTAGATGATTTAAGTGATTAACTTCAAGAGGACGATGAAGGCAATCAGGCTGTAGAGGACAACCATAGTTCCGAATAGCTAGCATATCCAAAGGGATAATGGAGGAATAATAGTGAGTTGAGATTGTCGGTCCGAGAGAAGGACATTCCCAAAATGGTCAATGGGACCAGTACCGGGGAAATAGTTCGTGAAGTTTTCCTTATGTTAAGGAAGTAGAACTACAAGTGTTGAATGTGTCCACAATTGAGAAGTGAGACCCAAGAGATTAGAAATGGTAAACCGTGTCAGTTAAGCATAATGACTGGAGGAGCGAGAATTCCAGCGAAAGAATTTGGGGTCAAGAGAATTAGGCCTAGGAAATTTATAACTCGAGAATGATGGGTTCAGTATGGACCAGTAGAGTCCTCATTAATAGTAGCATATAGTATGCCAGAGTCTACGGGACCTGGGATGTAAACGGGAGTTTTATAAAGCTATAATTGAGGCCTGGAGAGTTTGGGCCAACGTTCCAATAATGGTCGTGAAATCCACATTGAAGCACCTTATACCTTTGACTTTCTTAAGTCTCTACTGTATAAGTGTTCATCTAGTTTGGAAATAGTGACAAAATTGGTTGTCTATCCTAGAATCCAAAAAGCCTCAGAACTTATCTCTCTAATCCCCTTCAATGATCTATAAAAGTAAAAATTGAACCACAATACACACAATTAGAAGTGCATACATGTGTTCATATTGCTTAAAATTGAGTGTGTGTTTAATTCCCCTTGAATTGGAGCTTTAATAATTTTTTGGGAATTTTTAAATATTTTTTAAACATTATTGAATAAATGTTTTCATTAATAAAATGGGATTATATAATTTGTGGGGTTAAAATTCTATTTTGGAAACTTCATATCTCACTCGATTGTTTGGTTGGGTAGGATCTCAAAGCACTAGAGACTTCAGGGTACCCTCTGTAATTATTTTAGACGCGCGTGAGAGAGCCACTCACAAGCCAACACTTGTCATCCTCCGGGTGTACCTATTTGTGTTTCTTTTGTGAGAAGGTTGGATGGTTGATTTCTGATCGTTGGATCATTCCTAATTGAGGGTCTGCATGTGTTCTTAGTTAATCCCGGTGCTATCCATATGAACCAATCACAATCATTTCTTATCACCGCTGTTTTATAACCTTTGGATCAAGTCAAAGTTTGCAAGACTTGATCTTAGCCCTTGATTTGCCTCGAACATCCAGAACCTTCCCTCAGCCCTATAAATACCCTCCACTTCTCAGCCTTAGAAGACTTTTGGGCATTCGTCTTTCTGAGAGAAAAAAAAAATAAGAGAGAAGAGAGAAAAGAATAGAGAGAAGAGAGAGAAAGGGAAACAGTTAGCCAAACCCTAACCCTAACCCTAAACACTTCAACTCTGAAACAAACCTTCGTATACATTCAACCCCAAACACAACCTTGAGTGTTTGAGAGAGAGAGTGGTTTGTTCTTTTGAAGCTGTAACCTCCTTGGCTTTGATCTTGTTCACAACTTAAACTTTAGAGTGAAGATCTTGTTTCTTTTTTCATAGAAACGTTAGATCTATACTCTGCATGTTACATTTTCACTAGATCTGCATTTTTACTACTTGATTTAAGAAAATCTTTCCTGATTTGGTTTTTGAAAATGTTTTATGGTTTCTGTTTTTACAAAACTTAACCTGACCTAGTTGGATTCACACTTGGAGATTTTCAATCTCACAAATGTTTTCAAAAAGAGATTGATTAAGATCTTGACCGATTTTGAAGCGAGATATCCGTGGAATCTGGGTTATATTAAAGGTCAAAAAGGTTTTTAGTTTTGTAAGAAAGAAAAATAACAAAATCACAGTATATAGACTTTATATGTTATTTTTATTGGACTGTCTGTAAATCTAAGTGTGTGTGAGTTCATGCATGTGAATAGGAATCACTTCACAATCACTTAACACACTACTACACTGGAAGTGTTGTGTTTAAGATCAAAGATCATTGAGTCGACGTAAAGAAGCTAAAGCAAAGGAAGTTAGCAAACTGAAGAACATCATCAACAAATCAGATCTATGAGAAGTTAGAAGGACACCAAAGGGGGTATATTCCTAAACTTAGAATAGGTTGATTTGTGTGTTTGCATGTTGTATTGTTTGTAAAAAAATTTTGTTATTAGTGGATTTTTGTTTTTGTGACTTAGAAGTCACCGTGGATGTTTCCTCTGTTGGGAGAGGTTTTACCACGTTAAAATCATTGTGTTGATTATCTTCATCTACTCATCTCATTCTATAAGTGTGCTGAATTTTTGAAACTGCCTTAGTTTTAAAAACTGATTACACAATCGTAATTACTCTCGTACATAAGTTTCTTTGTAAACACATCTTGTTTTTAATTTTTATTTTCAAAAGAAAAGGGTTTCTCCAACAAATATTTCGGAGTTGCTTATACAGTTTAATCTTGTATTAGACGGCATTAGCGACGTTTTTCAATTGGTATCAGAGCCCTGTTAACTTTTATTTTAAAAGATCTTGTGTTTCTGAAATCATTTTCTGAAAAAACTTAACTATGGACGAGAAGAATGAAAGGTTTGGTAATCTGTCCAGACCTCCACTCTTTGATGGAAACAACTTTGCTTACTGGAAAGTAAGAATGGTTGCCTTCATCCAAGGGACTTTAGGAGATGATGTCTGGGACATTATTGAAAATGGATACACTTATCCTACTAAACTAGCCACTGAAGGAAGTGATGAAAGGGTAAAGAAAATCTTAAGTGAATTTACCCAAGAAGAGAAAACCATTTCTTGAAATAACAATAAAGGCAAGAATGTCATTTTTATGTCTATTAATGAGTATGAGTTTAAACGAATCTCATCTTGTACCACTTCTAAGGAAGCTTGGGACACATTAATCACTGCCCATGAAGGAGACTCAAGAGTTAAAGCTGCTAAAACTCAAATGCTTATCCAGCAGTACAACTCTTTGATCATGTCTGATTCTGAGTCTTTTGATGATTTTTACATGAACTTAACTGATATAGTTACTAAGTTGCATGCTAATGGTATAACTTATGATAGGAATGAAATTGTCTCTAAAATTCTAAGGTCATTACCACAAAAGTTTGACAGTAAGAGGTATGCTATTGAGGAAATGAATGATCAAAACCTTACCCCTGAGTTACTCAGTAGCAAACTTAGAACTGTGGAAATGGAATTAGACTTTAAGAAACAATTAAATCATTCACAAAGAAAACAGCCCAACTCTAACTTGAGTTTTGCCTCTAAGATACCCAAACTTGAGTCTAATTTGACCAACTCTGACTCTGATGAGGAGTGTGATATAGACAAACTAGATAATTAGATTGCCTTAATGTCTAAATAATTTAAGAAAATTGTCAAATTTCGAAACAAACAGGCAACTAAACAAGGCAAGCCTAATTATCCTACTCTGTCTAATCCCAAACCTCATGAGAGAGGACTTGACAAACATCCTAAGGACAACAATTCCAGACCCACTAGAGACCTTAAAAAGATTGAATGTTTTAGATGTGGGAAACTAGGTCACATTGCTCACGATTGCAGAGTTAATCTGAATAAAGCCAACACACACAATAGAGCCAATGTCTGTAAAACTTGGAATGATTCAAGTGACTCTGATGAAGAGGAACTTGAGTCTTCAAATGTACTTGACCCTTTCATGTCCTTTTATTCTAAGATCATTTACAATGATGATATGCCTGTGTGTGATAATGATGCTCCTACTCTTGCTTGTGTGAATACTGTTTTGACTGGCCTAGATGCCTTATTATCTGAAAATATTGCTAGTTCTACTACCGTGTGTGTGAGTCAAAGTGATCTCGATAATGACGATGCAAATGGGTGCGTGAGTACTAAAACTGAATCGTTAGGGGTCACTACACACACTTCACTTAGCGACTCAGACACAGATGACCTCCATGATATCCATACTTTGTATGCTAAAACTCTTAAAAAAGGCACTAGACTGGAGAAGACTGTTAGAGACCTGACTAAGAAATTAGATGATCTAAGTCCTATTGTGAAGTTGAATGCTGAAGAGTAAACTAACCAGTGTCTGAATCATCAATCTGAAATTGAAACTTTTGATCAAAAATTAAAAGATTTGACTAAAACTAACGAAACCCTGGAAATGAAATACAAGGGAACATTATTAGAACTGGAGGAAGCAAAAACAAAGACAGCTACTATTTTCAAAAAAAATTCTAAGTTTGAAAACAATTCAAATTGTTTTACTGACTTTGTTATTGACTCCAAGACCAATTCTGATGATAGAACCGGTATTGGATTTTGCCCTAAGAACAAACCACAAACTACAAATCTTGAACCTATAAAGTTTGTGTCTGGGGGCAAAAGACCAATTGAAACATGCCCAGACTTTCATTTTATTAAAAAGGAATTTGATCAAAAGCAACAAGAGAAAGACATTGGAGAGTCTAGTAATTCTAAGGCTGAAACTGCACTTAAGACTAAATACGTCTGTCCTTTGATCAGAAAGGTGATTCTACCTATAAGACCATACCTCCTAGGACTAGGACTTCTGAACAGAATGCTGTTAAACCCATTTTTAGAAGTTTTCCTAAGGAAATTCATCCCTTAAGCAATCAATATTGCTCGTACTGTGACATTTATGGTCATTCCTTTAAAGGTTGTTATGCTAGGCGTCTAAACACCCCTGTGTACAACACCTCTGTCTACAAGAACTTTAACTATTCTAGGCAAAGTCGTAACAATTATGTCCTTCCAAGACAACCTGATAAGAACTCTAACTACAGAAATAGAAAGACCAAAACTAAGAGTTCATTTAAGAGAAAAGCTCCCAGAAACTTTCCCAAACCAAAAGCTCAAATTTTCCACAATAATCAGTTTGCTGCTCCAAATGTTTTTCGACAAAAAGTTGTTTCTCGAAAATTTTATCAAATAAGAGCAAACTTGAGCAAAATTAAAACTAGAGCTATTTGGGTTAGAAAAGATGATCTTTTACCCCAAATGAAGTCTAACATTGTTATCACTGCTTTAAAAGCTGAACACACTTCATCTGGTTGGTATTTAGATTCAGGATGCTCAAACATATGACAGGAGATGAAACCAAACTGTTAAACAAAACCAGATTTGCTGGTGGGAAAGTAGTTTTTGGTGATGGAGTTTCATCTCAGATCATAGGTAAAGGAACCCTAAAAGAAGAAGGAATGCATGTTCTCAAAAATGTTCTATTAGTTAAAGGCCTTAAAGCCAACCTCCTAAGTATATCAAAATTTTGTGACTCTGACCATACTGTTACCTTTTCAAAGAACAATTGTAAAATTCTAAATGATAAAGGTAAATGCATTATTACAGGATTTAGAACACCTGACAATTGTTATACTGTCA
Organism: Sambucus nigra; assembly: GCA_949130495.1. Taxonomy (NCBI): domain Eukaryota; kingdom Viridiplantae; phylum Streptophyta; class Magnoliopsida; order Dipsacales; family Adoxaceae; genus Sambucus; species Sambucus nigra. Next base: position 60,322,540 of record OX422222.1, on the reverse strand, counting down.
AGACTAGTTCTAAAACCTGTAACATTGTCAGAATGGATGACAATGAGATCTGGCATAATCGTATGGGTCACCTAAGTTATGATATCCTTGGTAGATTGTCTAGTCAAGAGATTGTTAGAGGTATTCCTAAAATTAAACCTATTTCAAGTGTTGTCTGTGGTCATTGCCAGGAAGGAAAAATAGTTAAGACTTCGCATAAAAAAGTTAAAGACATTCTCACCTCTAGACCTTTAGATCTCATCCATATGGACCTTATTGGTCCCTCTAGAACTGTTAGTCTTTGTGGACACAGTTATATCCTTGTCATGGTTGATGATTTCACACGATTCACTTGGGTTGCCTTCTTGAAACAAAAATCTTACACGTTTCAGAACTTTTTGAAAATTTTCTTAAGAATTGAAAATGAGAAGGACACTCAAGTCAATCGCATTCGTAGTGATAGAGGGGGAGAGTTCATAGACACATGAATAGTTGAATATTGTGACTACAATGGTTACAAACATGAATTTAGTGCCCCTAAGACTCCTCAGCAGAATGGTATTGCTGAAAGGAAAAAACCGAACTCTTTAAGAGATGGCACGTGTCATGTTGCATGCCAAATCTCTACCTAAATACTTCTGGGTAGAATCTATTAGAACTGCATGTCATATCATCAATAGGGTTTACCTTAGGAAAAACTCTAAACAAACCCCTTATGAGTTGTGGTACGGTAAGAAGCCTAATCTGAAATACCTAAGAACTTTCGAAAGTCAGTGTTATGTCTGTAAAGACAGAGAACATCTGTCTAAATTTGAGACCCGTGGTGATAAAGACATCTTCTTAGGATACTCTCCAAACAGTCGTGCTTATCGTATATACAATCTGCGTACTAAGGCCCTTATGGAATCGATAAATGTAATTGTAAGCGACACTATTGTCGAAAATAAGATATCTGAATCACCTATTGTGGATGAATCTAAAAATGATTTCAAAACTGATTCACCAGAAATAGATGACTCATTACCTATTGAGAGTCCAGAAGTACCTGGCTGGGTTTCTAAAGATCATCCCATTGAAAACGTGGTCGGTAATCCTAATGAGCCAGTTCGTACTAGATCCCAGTTAAGAAATTATGCTAATTATGCATGTTTTGTCTCCCTTGTGGAACCGAAAGATGTTAATGAAGCATTCAATGACACACACTGGATTTCTGCTATGCAGGAAGAACTTTTACAATTTTTCATTCACGATGTCTGGTATCTTGTACCGCGGCCTCAAAACAAAAATGTTATTGGGACACGTTGGATTTTTAAGAACAAATCTGATGAAAATGGGGTAATCCATAGAAACAAAGCTAGACTAGTTGCTCAAGGCTACTCTCAAATATAAGGGATAGATTTCAGCGAGACTTTTGCCCCTGTCACTCGTCTTGAATCTGTTCGACTTCTTTTCGCCATAGCGTGTCACTTAAAATTCACACTTTATCAAATGGACGTCAAATCTGCCTTCCTCAATGGAATTCTGTCCGAAGAAACATATGTAGAACAAACCAAAGGATTCATTGATCCTAAATACCCTAACCATGTCTTTCGTCTAAAAAAGGCTTTGTATGGCTTAAAACAAGCTCCTAGAGCTTGGTATGAACGCCTTTCCAACTTTTTGTTGGATAAGGGTTTTAAGAGAGGAGGAAATGACCAGACTCTCTTTGTCAAACATTTTGACATAAACATTATTATAGCCCAAGTCTATGTAGACGACATCATTTTCGGGTCAACTTCAACATCTGAATTTAAATCTTTTTCTGCCATAATGCATAAGGAGTTTCACATGTCCCTTATGGGGGAGCTACAGCTTTTCTTAGGATTTCAAGTGAAACAGAATTCTGATGGACTATTTGTCTCTCAAACCAAGTATGCCTTAGATCTTGTTAAGAAATTTGGTTTAGATAATGATAAAGTCGCCAAAACGCCTATGAGTACTACTGCTAAATTATGTAAAGATGAAACTGGTGAGTCAGTTGATTCCACACTCTATCGTAGTATGATTGGTAGCCTACTCTATCTAACTGCCTCACGACCAGACATAATGTATGTTGTATGTTTGTGTGCTCATTACCAGAGTAACCCTAAAGAGAGCCATTTATTGAGTGTAAAACGTATAATAAAGTACATAAAAGGCACTCTTAATCTTGGACTTAGGTACACTAAGGATACCTGTAGCACCATCATAGGGTATACTGATGCTGATTGGGCCGGTTGTACTGATGATAGTAAAAGTACATCAGGTGCCTGTTATTATGTCGGCAATAATTTAGTTGGTTGGAGTAGTAAAAAACAGAATTGCACATCTTTATTTATGGCTGAGTCCGAATATATAGCAGCAGGAAGTTGCTGTGCTCAATTATTATGGATAAAACAGATGTTAAGCGATTATGGGATTAAAGAAGATCAATTATAATTGTATTGTGACAATCAAAGCGCTATTAACATATCTAAAAACCCGGTTCAACACTCGCTAACTAAGCATATTAAAATAAGGCATCATTTTATTCGCGAACTTGTTGAAACTAAGGAATTAGAAATTCATTACCTGCCTACTGATCTGCAACTTGCAGACACGTTCACTAAACCTTTAGACTATAACAAATTTTTGTATTTGCGAAATTCTATAGGTATGGTATGCGCTGATTAAACTCTTAAGACTTTAAGTTTTACCCTTTGTCCATTTGAGACAAAATGGGGGAGAAATTTGAGTTTTATGAGTTCAATATATTGTTCACATTTCATCTAAACTTCTTGATCTTAGTGTGTATATTTGTAGGAATCTCTTCTACTGATTGTCTACCTTTTCTAGTGTAAAAATTTGTAAATAGTTGAGTTATGTAATTTTTGACTTTCTAGGAAATGGGTGGATAGAATCTTTTGTATAGGACTAGGTTTTATTTTTTGGTTCCCTACGAGTTTTAAGCTAACTCAAAGGAGATTTTGTCTCATATTTCCAAAGGGGGAGATTGAAGCACCTTATACCTTTGACTTGCTTAAGTCTCTACTGTATAAGTGTTCATCTAGTTTGGAAATAGTGACAAAATTGGTTGTCTATCCTAGAATCCAAAAAGCCTCATAACTTATCTCTCTAATCCCCTTCAATGATCTATGAAAGTAAAAATTGAATCACAATACGCACAATTAGAAGTGCATACATGTGTTCATATTGCTTAAAATTGAGTGTGTGTTTAATTCCCCTTGAATTGGAGCTTTAATAATTTTTGGGGAATTTTTAAATATTTTTTAAACATTCTTGAATAAATGTTTTCATTAATAAAATGGGATTATATAATTTGTGGGGTTAAAATTCTATTTTGGAAACTTCAGATCTCACTCGATTGTTTGGTTGGGTAGGATCTCAAAGCGCTAGAGACTTCAGGGTACCCTCTGTAATTATTTTAGACGCGCGTGAGAGAGCCACTCACAAGCCAACACTTGTCATCCTTCGGGTGTACCTATTTGTGTTTCTTTTGTGAGAAGGTTGGATGGTTGATTTCTGATCGTTGGATCATTCCTAATCGAGGGTCTGCATGTGTTCTTAGTTAATCCTGGTGCTATCCATATGAACCAATCACAATCATTTCTTATCACCGCTGTTTTATAACCTTTGGATCAAGTCAAAGTTTGCAAGACTTGATCTCAGCCCTTGATTTGCCTCGAACATCCAGAACCTTCCCTCAGCCCTATAAATACCCTCCACTTCTCAGCCTTAAAAGACTTTTGGGCATTCGTCTTTCTGAGAGAAAAAAAAATAAGAGAGAAGAGAGAAAAGAATAGAGAGAAGAGAGAGAAAGGGAAACAGTTAGCCAAACCCTAACCCTAACCCTAAACACTTCAACTCTGAAACAAACCTTCGTATACATTCAACCCCAAACACAACCTTGAGTGTTTGAGAGAGAGAGTGGTTTGTTCTTTTGAAGCTGTAACCTCCTTGGCTTTGATCTTGTTCACAACTTAAACTTTAGAGTGAAGATCTTGTTTCTTTTTTCATAGAAACGTTAGATCTATACTCTGCATGTTACATTTTCACTAGATCTGCATTTTTACTACTTGATTTAAGAAAATCTTTCCTGATTTGGTTTTTGAAAATGTTTTATGGTTTCTGTTTTTACAAAACTTAACCTGACCTAGTTGGATTCACACTTGGAGATTTTCAATCTCACAAATGTTTTCAAAAAGAGATTGATTAAGATCTTGACCGATTTTTAAGCGAGATATCCGTGGAATCTGGGTTATATTAAAGGTCAAAAAGGTTTTTAGTTTTGTAAGAAAGAAAATAACAAAATCACAGCATATAGACTTTATATGTTATTTTTATAGGACTGTCTGTAAATCTAAGTGTGTGTGAGTTCATGCATGTGAATAGGAATCACTTCACAATCACTTAACACACTACTACACTGGAAGTGTTGTGTTTAAGATCAAAGATCATTGAGTCGACGTAAAGAAGCTAAAGCAAAGGAAGTTAGCAAACTGAAGAACATCATCAACAAATCAGATCTATGAGAAGTTAGAAGGACACTAAAGGGGGTATATTCCTAAACTTAGAATAGGTTGATTTGTGTGTTTGCATGTTGTATTGTTTGTAACTAATTTTTGTTATTAGTGGATTTTTGTTTTTGTGACTTAGAAGTCACCGTGAATGTTTCCTCTGTTGGGAGAGGTTTTACCACGTTAAAATAATTGTGTTGATTATCTTCATCTACTCATCTCATTCTATAAGTGTGCTGAATTTTTGAAACTGCCTTAGTTTTAAAAACTAATTACACAATCGTAATTACTCTGGTACATAAGTTTCTTTGTAAACACATCTTGTTTTTAATTTTTATTTTTAAAAGAAAAGGGTTTCTCCAACAAACATTTCGGAGTTGCTTATACAGTTTAATCTTGTATTAAACGGCATTAGCGACGTTTTTCACACATGATGGAATAAATTATCCGTGATGAGAGAGGACAACCATAGGATGAAATCCTAGGATGTATGACGATTGTAGATGTTCATGGGTCATGATGGCAGCCACGTGCTGAGACCCTGTGATTTGGCGAGATTGACGAGGTTTTGTTTCTTCCTTGTGAGTAAAGGATAGATTCTAGTGACATGGGTGTGCCACAACTTTTATGTAAATTGGAAACCCTAAACTTAGCATGCGGGTCGAGTTTAGTGGGAACATTAGTTTTAACAGTCTTGTAACAAACGTATTTCTCGTTGTTAGCCGGGCATTTTGATGATTGCTCGTGAGTGAACCGGGCGGGCCCTAAGAATGTGTTTTGTTATTATAATTTACTACTACAGTGAGTCAGCTTTAGTAGAGTTTATTATGGTAATATGTAGTGATTAATTACCGTATGGTTAAACGATAGTAAAAATGTATTGATATGACTATCATACCGGATACTCCGGGATGAGTGATCTTAGTTTTGTGCGGCCCCACCTGAAATAGGGTTGGGCCCAGATATGTATATATATGAAACTTTCATGGTATTATAGACCTCAGCGAGTATAGTGTCTAATTATATGTGATTTTCGAGCATAGGAATTTATTTGTCTATTAAGATTTAGAATACATTGTGTTCTTATCGAGCGATGAAATATAGCTCGTTATATATTTATAGCGCCAAGTACTTGGGATAGTGAGGGGTCCATGCTTCATGTTACCTTTTAAGGACATGAGAGTGGACGAGTAAACTTTTCTGTCACAATACATAGATTGTGGGAAAGTACATAGTAGGTACTGAAGGCCTTACGGACCTCAACAACCGACTAGGTTAGATAATAGTGTTTTGGGGGGGTTCCTTATTTGGATTTCGCTTTGCAAGACATTCCACACATGAAACTAGTGAACGTCGGGAGTTGGAGAGAAGTTTGGTCGATAGTACATAAGTTTTGTATGTTGGTTATTTTACCTATAAGAGAATATATTTGAGAGTTGATAATTCTTTTGTAACTTAAGGCCAATATAGTAGCCTGGCCTTAGTATTTTTCAGAATAGATTAATGATGCGATTGAAGGATTGATTAAGTTTTGACTAGTGGGGTGGTTGTGTGTACCCCTACCACATCAGCATACCGAGTGTGCAAGAATTGAGGTAAGAAAATTTTATGTCTTTTGTATAAAGACGCGTGAGGCATAGGTGTATGGGCACCCTACGGGATTGAATCAAATGGTGGATTATGATTATCTTGAGAATTCGATAACATGTAATCGGGTAATCCGAAGATTACTTCGTGAGATTTTTCAGAAACTTACGTTTCAAGATGAATTGAAATTTATTCAAGAGAGTATAAAATGTATCAGAATACAAACAATAGTGGTGATGGGTTACGAAGTAGGTTAATATTGCACGGATAGTCTTGCAGTGGGTCACCTAACGGATTGAAAATGGTGGACAATTCGAAACCGATAGGGGCTTCTTCCACTCAAGAATGGAAGAGTATCCCCAAGGATATTCTCATGTAGCTGAGATGGGGAGATTATAGGTACTAAGATGCGTTGGAGTACGATCTATTACCCACAGAGAGATGGGCAGGACAAGAGGTCTAATCGAATGCGGGAGAGAAAATTTTATGTGGACCCTGAGATCTTAGGGGAGGACGTGAGTAGTACCTTCCACTAGTGGACTTTGTGTCCAAATAACTCCTATAAGTTCACGTTTGGGCAGAGCGCCAGTAGAAGTATGGCATGATAAACTTTGTTGTTGTCCTACTTGATAGTTAAAGGTGAGGGACTAGTTATGATTAAAAATGTTAGAGAAGAATCGATATTATCGTATATATTGTGTGTGAAATATACATTGCACAACCAATTTACTTGTATGAACGGCACGATATGAAGTCGTATGTATATAAAAAGAGGATAAATATACTAAGGTGCAAATAGTAGAAGGCTAGATAGTGAATATCTAAAATAAAGTTGAAGTAGTGAAAATTAAGCAGAAAGGCTTGGGCAAGAGCCTATATGATAGGGTAACCTGGAGTTTAAAGCAAACGCATGTGTAGTGTTCATTATTAAGGGTATTCGATAGCGTACTATATGGGTGGTACGGAATAGCTTATTTGTGGACGCCGGGATGCGATGTGCAATATTTTTACAGCGTTGTCAGTACCTCGTATACTTTTTTCGAATTTTGGGACGAAATTCCGTTGTAAGGGGGGGAAGTATGTAACACCCCGTATTTTTGACGATTTAAATAATTATGTGATGAATTATTATTATGGGAATAAATATGTAATTAATTATTGTTGTTGAATTAATTAAATTAAAATGTGAGAAATTAATTTGTTATTAATCCGGATTAAAATAATTATTAACTAGCGTGCCAAGGGTTAATATTTATTGTTGTGAACTATTGAATATTACTGGGTGATATGTAATATGGAATTATGATATTTGATAAATTGTCGGAAGTGAGAAATACGGCAGTTTGGTAATTAAAGTCTGACACGCGTGTGAGTCGTGTCGGGACTAATTGAATGGAATAAAAAGAGAATTTATTTTAAGTAACTCATATGGTCATTTTGAGTGCGTCGTTGAGTCCGGAAGGGTCGAGATAGTCAAAATAGTATACTGGGGTGTTTAGTTTGGGTGCCGGGACGATTTTAGGCCTAACCGGCACCCCGAGAGGGCATTATGGTAAATTGTATTTTTGGGCTAAATTAATGGACGAAAATTGGGATTTATTATATCAGCCTAGGAAGTCCATTAGGTTTAAGAGGTCACACAAATCAAGAACGGCCATGGAGGGTGTGAGGGAGAACCAAATTCCAAGAGAAATGACTCATTTGGCATCACCTTGCACAATCGTGACCACCAACGCGTAGATCGAGAAGAGAGGAACACATATGTCTCAACATCACCAACGGATCAGACCATCATATTAGAAGCAAGTGTTTATAACTTTCTTTCTTTTAGCAATAATCATGCTCATGTTAGTATAGGTGGCATTAATCATGATTTATATGTTAATTGGGTGAAAATTGGAGATTTAAATTATGATTAAGGATTGGTTTAATTAGTGGCTGGATTTCCTTCATGTATGTAGAGGATTAATCATGGAAATTGATTATATATTGATGAACAAATCTGGGTTGATTAGGTTCTATAATTGAAAATTTGGAAACTAGAGTTCATATAAATTGAATTGGGTATTTTATATATTTATGATGATTTATGACTAATTAATGATCCTAGGAGGTTAGGAATGATTTATAACCTGTTAGGTGTTGATGGGTATGGATGATGAGTTGTTGGGAATCGAATCTTGGAGGTTTTTAGGTTTAAAAATGGTGAAAAACGCTGAACTTTGCTGAAGAAGACGAACAATGCAATCTCGCGCGAAGTGGTTCAAACGAGATGGGGATCTCGGGCGAAATGGTTCTAACGACATGTCAAAGTGTTTCAAACGACATGCATTCTGGTTCGAACGACATGTCATTCTGGTTCAAACCACATGTCATTCTGGTTCAAACCACAGGGTGAATTTCTGGTAATTTGCTTAGAGCCCATTTTGGAGTTTATTTGTTTATTGGAGTGAGAGAAACTACCAAATAGTAAATTCAAATAAGAAGGAATTTTGGTAAAAGTATGTGGAAATTAATACTTTAAATATTTTGGTATAGAGAGAATGTACCTTGGAGATTACGAGAGAGATAGTAATTTAATTATTTATACTATACGTAGTAAAGAGGTTAAAATACGTATAAGGAGTATATATGTAGGTTGGAGAAATACCTATAAATTATAATAGGATGTGTGTATGCCTATTATGTGATATTATTGTTAAGAGCACTAATGGGTGATAACCCGGGGGTGCAAGAACCTTATAGTTAAGAGCACTAATGAGTGATAACTCGGGGGTGCAGAAACTCTATTATTAAGTGTACTAATGGGTGATAGCCCGGGGGTACAAAGATGATTATTGTCAGGCGTACTAATGGGTGATAACCCGGGGGTGCTGGACTATTATTGATAGGTGCATTAATGGGTGATAACCCGGGGATGCAATATTCTATTGTTAGGCGCACTAATGGGTGATAAACCAGGGGTGCTGAATTATTATTGATAGGTGCATTAATGGGTGCTAACCCGGGTGTGCATGATTTTCTGGAGATATGCACTAATGGGGCTTAGCCGGGGGTGCAGGATTAGTATATATATATGTATAGGGATGAGGGTACTATATATATATATATATATATATATATATATATATATATATATATATATATATATATATATATATATATATATATATATATATATATATATATATACACACACACACACACACACACACACACACACATATATATATATATATATATATATATATATATATATATATATATATATATATATATATATATATATGGACTTGTGAATATTGATATTGTGTGAAATTAGTAGACTTAGTAATAATAATAATCATTTCATTGCACCAAGTGGTCTTAACCTAAGAGTACATGATTAGTGTATATATATATATATATAGGAATGATGAGACTATATATATGTATGAATGAAATTGAGTAATTTTCTACTTTGTGAGACTAGTAGATAAAATGAAAATGATAAGTAAAATGATCTTAGTGAATGAAAGATTAACCATTTAAACGGTGAATAATGTAATTCAGTATGTGAGATAAACTATTTCAATAGCGTATTGTATGGGTGATACGGGAATACTACTTGTGAGCATAGTTAGTATTAGTATGGTTTCTAACTAGTTAGACTGGGAGGTATAACTAGGGGGAGATTAGATATACGTTAGGCGTGCACAATAGACGAGAGGTAAGAAACTCATGTGAGAGTTCGATAACTAACATGCGTATAAGACTTGTTTTAAGAACCAATTTTAAATACTTGCTAAAATATTTTTACACATCGGGCTCTGACCCGATTCTTGTATCTCTTCTCTCTTTTGCTATATATATGTATTATATCAAGTGCTCAGCCACAGGAGTATCTGATTTAGAGATTTGGATTGCTTGACGTGCTGCAGCTGTTGTGGAAGTTGTAGGTCCTTGCAGTAGACGCATCTATCCTTTCCATTCAGTTTCATGTAGACTTCTTGTTTAGGGCATATGTCGCCCACTTCTAGTTCTTTCATCAGAGATATTGTATTTAGTTTAGTTGATGGTTTGGAGTTTTGAACTGAGAGTTTTACTCAGTCTTATTTATTACACTACTTGATTCATATTCAGTATTTATTTACATTCCGATGTGTGGTGAATGGTTTATATTTTGAAATTTAATAGAAATGGATATACTTAGTTTTACTAAATTGCAAATGTTTTGACACCTACCTTAATTTTATAATAGGTGATTAATATGTTAAAAAGTTTTTCGATAGTGATGCTGAGAATGAACCAACTGAATATCCTGTTTTAAATTGGTAGAGGACTGATCACCCTATAATTAATTGGGCGGGGTGTCACAAAGTACACGACGTAGATTGGCAAGTGTGAGTGTTATTTCAATTGATCAATTGAAATAACAGTCACGCTTGTCAATCTAGTATGTACCCAGAGAACATTAGGATACGACTGCAAAACTTCCTCCAAAAGTAAAAACTTTAAGCCACTAAGAGTTTTATACAGATTTATTCAGCCTGAAACTGTCTAAACGGGACAATTCGAGAGATCTCATTACAGGGGCAATGACTCTCGAACGGGTCTAAGGGCTATTGAATGCGTGCACATAAGAACTAGAAGGCTAGTATCTATGTGCACTATATGTAATTTCAAGTATGTTTCGTTTAATTATCAAACTATATATATATTATTCGATATACAAAGTAATTTTCAAAAAAAGTTGAAAAATCCCACCCCCATTTGGACAATAATCCAGTGGTCATGACACTATTAAAACTAACCAACCCAACATCGATACACTATAATCCAACAATAATGTCAACAACAAATGTGTATCCCGTACTCCTTCTAATTCATCTACTCAAATAATTATTTTCATCAATTAAACTAACAATTAAAGTATACAATTATTAATTTACTAATTTACAATGAGGGGCAATCCTACTTTCATAATTAATCATATATTAATTTAATAATTTACAATGTGAGGCAATCGTATATTAATTTAATAAAAACATTAATAACCAATCAATTCGTTTACAAGGGACATTACGCACTTGTCGCACACATACATGCACACTACACACAGATATACACACACGTGCACACACGCGCACATACACACACACACACATGCACACATTCACATACTGAAAGAGTTGGCGCTTGCGTTCAATTAAGAAATAATATAATAAATACCATTTTTAACCCAAATTAACCCTAAGCATGCAACTAGGTGTGATTGAAACAATATGAGATCATGCACAAGTTATTCAACACACAAAGTTTAAGGAAAAATCCCCCACAGGGGCAAAACCATTTGTATATCACTATAATTTGTAAGAGAAACGACTTACAATCAGATTACACTGAAATACAAGTTTTTGACTAAGAATTACCCTCGGGTATCGGATTCTGTAGTTGCGGCTGGAATATCCCTTTCCAGTAGGGTTGGCGGCTGGAACTATCCCTGTCCAGTAGGGCAGCAATGAAGAGGAAGAAGCGGTCCACTTCACAAGGGTTGAACAACAGCAATGGTGTTCTTGGGTTACCAAATTTGATTCACATAGATATGGAAGATGTGTGAATCTAAAAACCTAGAATCATAGGACTCAATAGGTGAAGACTTTAGGGTTGATATGCTCTGAAAATCGTGGGAAATTCTTAAGAAAACCAACTACTGATCGTGGTTTAAATAAGGAGTCAAAACCCTAAAAAATCTGCTACACGATCTGGGAAATTCTATCCAGGGTGGACCGGTCCGGGCCTGAGGCGGATCGGTCCGATAGCGGATCGGTTCGTTTTATTTGAAGCAGATTCGGTTCTCATTCGATTCGGGGTCCACTGGCCAATGCAAGGCGGACCGGTCCGGGACTAGGCGGATCGGTTCGCTGGCGGATCGGTTCTTTTAAATTAGAGGCGGACCGGTCCGGATTTCTGGATTTCTGATTCCTTCCTTGGAATTTGCTCCATCTTCAAAGGGTCATAACTTCTTCACCGTAGCTTGGATTGAGGTGACGTTTCTTCCAGTATCTTTGTTGTGGCAAGCTCTTCAATTTTCCAGTTGACCTATTCTCCAGTCGGTGGCTGTACAATTACCCAATTGCCCTTGAACATCCATATTGTGCCATATTTCACTGTTTTGACTTCTCTTCCGTACCACTTGCATTTAGTCCCTAAAATCATGGAACTTGAAGTCGTTGGGGCCGATGTAGGACACATGATGGAGGAGCAGGATGCTTGATTCCCAGAATTTGGATTGGGGCTGTCACATGTGATCGAGCAGAGACGTGCCAAATGTAACGGCGTACGACATACAAAACATTAAGATAACGGACATGATAAAAATGTCCTTACACATACACACACACAGCCCCCACCCCTACACCACCACCCACCCACCCCTCCCTACCACCTCCGCCCCTCCCCCCCACCCTGCCCCACCCCCTTCCCCCGCCCTGTCCCATCCCCTTCCCCCACCACACACACGCACACACATGCACACACACTACACACATACACACACACATCCCCCCATCCATGCCCCTACCCCTCACCCTACCCCACCCCTTCCCCCATCCTGCCCCACCCCCACCCACCACACACATGCACACACACATACGCACACACCAACGCATATATATACACACACATATATACACACACACGCATATATAAATGGAAGATATAGAGAGAGATAAACTAACCTGAAAGTAGAGAGAGAGGGAGAGTAGCGTAGAGAGAGAGAGAGAAAAAAAAGGGGGGAAGAATCGGCGGGGGGAAAAAAGAAGGGGAAAGGATTTTTTATTGGGACATTTGTCACGGACGTGTCACGGTCCTTGACCGTGACAATATTATAAGTCTTGTCATGGTCAATGACCGTGACACAAAATGCGTATTTTTTGTCATGGTCATTGATCGTGACAAGGCTAGCATTTGGAAGGGTGTCAATTTACCCATTTTGGTGTAGTGAAACACCCATAGGTATCCCATTCAATCCCAATTGTTATAACATTTTCCAGGCATAAACTGTAATCCTACTGAATGTAATACCCTGTATTTTTGGCGATATTTATTTTTGGGATTAATTAATTAAATGAGAATTAATTGGGAATTAATCCAGATAAAATACTAGCGAGATGTGAGTTGGTATTTGACTATATTGAGTATATATGATGATATATGAATATTGAATTATGAAATTTGTCGTGAGATTGATATACGGCAATTTGGACATTTTATTGGGACAATTTGGACATTTTATTAGGACGCGTGAGACAGTCGCGTCAGGATATAATTATTTTAATCATAAAAGTGAATTTAAATTCTATTAACCGTATGGTCATTTTGAGTGCACCAACGCGTCCGGAAGGGTCGAGATAGTCAGAAAACACTAGCCGGGGGTTTAGTTTGGGTCCCGGGGTATTTTTAGGCCATACCGACAACATAAAGGGTATTTTGGTAATTTTGTATTTTTGGGAATTAAAAGTGACAAAAATTAGTAAATTATATCTGATTCAGGAAACCAACCACTGAACCCACTACCAACCATATTGACCCATAAGACTACGGGGAGTTTTAGAATTAGGTTTCTAATTTTTCCCAAAACAAACCCTAGCCACCATAGCCATTGGAGAAGAAAGCTTGGAGAGAGAGAGATAGAAGGGAAGTCTGCAGAAAGAGAGAGGGAACTTCAGCAAATCGTCATCAAAATCAGAGATTGAATCAAGGCAAGTGGTTTAATTTCAATTATTATAGAGAATGCTTCTTCCATGCGTAGGAATTTACATAAATCAAATTGTTCTTGAGAGTTTAATAAAAACCCATTTTAATTGGACTTAGAACTAGAATGTTGAGGAGTAATTGCATGTAGAACCGTATAGAGATGATTACCCTGATGTTAATATGTGTTGGATGTAACAAAAACGGATCTAATTTGAGTAAATTGATAATCATAAATTCTAGGGTTCATGTTCTTGAAAAATTGGGGAAAAGTGTAGAGATTTGATGAATTGATGATGATTAGGATGAATTGATTCTTTAAAATACGTTAGTATATAACCTTGATATGTTTAGGGATGATGAGAGACCTTAAAACATTGTTGGGAAGAATTTTGATTGGGATTTGAGGTGTAGAAATTGGTGAAAAACGAAATAAGGAATTCTGGGCTTGAAACTGGCCACTCGTTAGAAGACCTGCCCAGGTTGTTCGAACGAGCTCGTTCGAACGAGCTTCTAACGAGTTGACCATTGACTTTAACGAGGGTGAAGTTCGTTCGATGAAATCGTTCGAACGAGTTGACCTGTTTTAGCATTGCCGAGACCGGGAGTTGAGTATTTGGTTTACACTGATGCGTCTTTGCAAGGACTTGGAGGTGTATTGCAGCAGGAGAGACAGGCCATAGCTTATGCTTCCCGTAAGCTTAAGCCTCATGAGAAGAAGTACCCCACGCATGATTTGGAGTTGGCGGCAGTAGTATTTGCCCTACGGATTTGGAGTCACTATCTTTTGGGGGAGAAGTTCCAATTGTTCACAGACCACAAGTCCCTACAGTACCTGTTCACGCAGAAGGAGTTGAACATGCGGCAAAGGAGGTGGCTTGAGTTTGTGAAGGACTACCAGTTCGATATCCAGTATCACCCGGGTAAGGCTAACGTGGTAGCAGACGCATTGAGCCGTAGGCCAGCAAATGAGGTGGTAGGGGTATGGAAGGCTAAGTGGAAGGAGTTGGGACACCAGGATGCAGTGGCCCAATCTTTCATGTCTGTGATGACCGTTACACCGCAGATTGTCACGAAGGTAGTACGGGCACAGGCTAATGACTCGTTCTGTCAGGAGCAGATATTTCGATTACTAGCAGAGGGAGCCAAGTCCTATACCGTCAGCTCATACGGGGAATTAAGCTTCAATGGGAGATTGGTGGTTTCGGAAGGGGAGGAATTGCGACACGAGGTGATGGCAGAGTCGCACGGCTCACGGTTCGCGGTACATCCCGGAGGGGAAAAAATGTACCAAGACATGAGACGGCAGTATTGGTGGAGCGGTATGAAGAGAGATATTGCTGAGTTTGTTTCGAAATGCGCCACTTTCCAGCTAGTAAAAGTGAATCATCAGAGACCGATAGGACTTCTACAGCCGTTGGAGGTCCCAGTGTGGATGTGGGAGAGCATATCCATGGATTTTATCACGGGGTTGCCTACGTCGCAGAGAGGTCACGACTCCGTTTGGGTAATTGTGGACAGGTTGTCCAAAGTCGCTCACTTTTTACCCGTATGGACTGACTACACTATGGGACAGTATGCCCAGCTCTTCATTTAAGAGATTGTGAGACTTCACGGTGTGCCCCTAAATATCGTGTCTGACAGAGACAAGATATTTTTTCACGGTTTTGGGAGAGTTTCCAGGAGGCCATGGGCACGGAATTGCGATTGAGTATGGCTTATCATCCGCAGACCGATGGGCAGACCGAGCGCACAAATCAGATGTTGGAGGACATGCTACGCATGTGCATTATTGACTTTGGAGGTGGATGGGAGCAATACCTTCCACTGGTAGAGTTTGCTTATAATAACACCTACCAGTTCACGATTGGCATGGCTCCGTTTGAGGCGTTGTACGGTAGGCCTTGTCGTTCCCCAGCATGTTGGTTAGAGGTGGGGGACAACAAACTACTTGGGCCGGAAGTGATTCAGGATACTTCGACAAGGATTGAGTTGATTCGGAGTCGCATTCGGGTAGCTCAAGACCGGAAGAGAGTTATGCTGATGCGAATAGATCTTTCAGGGAGTTCCAAGTGGGGGACCAGGTTTTGCTCAGAGTATCTCCTATGAAGGGTATTATGCGTTTCAGGAAGAAGGGGAAGTTGGCATCGAGGTATGTGTGGCCGTTTCCTATTATTGAGCGGATTGGACCAGTTGCGTATAGACTCGGGTTACCGGAGCATTTACACCGGATTCACGATGTGTTTCATGTTTCCTCGCTAAGGAAATATCTCAGGGACGATTCGGCTCATTCTCACATCGCTTTGGAGGAGATTGATCTACAGCCTGATAGCTCCTACGAGGAAGGGCCAATTGCTATTTTGGACCGAAGTGAGAGGAAGCTACGGTCAAAGATAGTTCCGTTAGTGCGTGTTCAGGGGCGACATCACAATGTCGAGGAGTCCACATGGGAATGCGAGGATGAGATGCGCGAACGTTATCCAGAGTTGTTTTTATCAGGTACTTTCTAGTTTCGAATTTCGGGACAAAATTCTGTTATTAGGGTGGAAGTATGTAATACCCCGTATTTTTGGCGATATTTATTTTTGGGATTAATTAATTAAATGAGAATTAATTGGGAATTAATCCGGATAAAATACTAGCGAGATGTGAGTTGGTATTTGACTATATTGAGTATATATGATGATATATGAATATTGAATTATGAAATTTATCGTGAGATTGATATACGACAATTTGGACATTTTATTGGGACAATTTGGACATTTTATTGGGACGCGTGAGACAGTCGCGTCAGGATATAATTATTTTAATCATAAAAGTGAATTTAAATTCTATTAACCGTATGGTCGTTTTGAGTGCGCCAACGCGTTCGGAAGGGTCGAGATAGTCAGAAAACACTAGCCGGGGGTTTAGTTTGGGTCCCGGGGTATTTTTAGGCCATACCGGCAACATAAAGGGTATTTTGGTAATTTTGTATTTTTGGGAATTAAAAGTGACGAAAATTAGTAAATTATATCTGATTCAGGAAACCAACCACTAAACCCACTACCAACCATATTGACCCATAAGACTACGGGGAGTTTTAGAATTAGGTTTCTAATTTTTCCCAAAATAAACCCTAGCCACCATAGCCATTGGAGAAGAAAGCTTAGAGAGAGAGAGATAGAAGGGAAGTCTGCAGAAAGAGAGAGGGAACTTCAGTAAATCGTCATCAAAATCAGAGATTGAATCAAGGCAAGTGGTTTAATTTCAATTATTATAGAGAATGCTTCTTCCATGCATAGGAATTTACATAAATCAAATTGTTCTTGAGAGTTTAATAAAAACCCATTTTAATTGGACTTAGAACTAGAATGTTGAGGAGTAATTGCATGTAGAACCGTATAGAGATGATTACCCTGATGTTAATATGTGTTGGATGTAATAAAAACGGATCTAATTTGAGTAAATTGATAATCATAAATTCTAGGGTTCATGTTCTTGAAAAATTGGGGAAAAGTGTAGAGATTTGATGAATTGATGATGATTAGGATGAATTGATTCTTTAAAATACGTTAGTATATAACCTTGATATGTTTAGGGATGATGAGAGACCTTAAAACATTGTTGGGAAGAATTTTGATTGGGATTTGAGGTGTAGAAATTGGTGAAAAACGAAATAAGGAATTCTGGGCTTGAAACTGGCCACTCGTTAGAAGACCTGCCCAGGTTGTTCGAACGAGCTCGTTCGAACGAGCTTCTAACGAGTTGACCATTGACTCTAACGAGGGTGAAGTTCGTTCGATGAAATCGTTCGAACGAGATCTCGTTAGAAAGCGCACTTCGTTCGAACGAGATCTCGTTAGAAGACTCAGTTCGTTCGAACGAAGTCTCGTTCGAACAGCCTCGTTCGAACGAGACTTCGAACGAGTTGACAGTTTAGGCTTTTTAGCCTGTTTTTATCCCGAGTGCCCAGTAACCTTGTGTATAGGTAGAGATAGCCTTTCCTTGATGAGTAATTGATATATTTGGGATGTTTGGGATACAATGAGGAGTCAAACCTAGAAGTGTAGTTTGAACCTAAGTGAAAATATGAGTAGGACGTGAGTGTCTATTACGATGCGAGAACTATTGACGGCCTAGCTTATTATATTAATTGGTAACATGTAAATGGTGTAGTATTATATGTCAGTACGAGAAGAGATATGTACCAATATATTATGGTGATTACTAAGACGTGTGCATACTTAGTATATGTATTGATTTTATGTGTATGACATACCTACCATACTTGCTATCACGGGAGGTTTGCGTTCGCTTAGGGCCCTCTAATCCTTGTGTTTCCCGGATTTAGACTGGTTACCTCGATGAACATAGGTCAGAGAAGGACTTATTGGGATGTTAATAAGTCTGCTGATCGTGGGAGCGCAGGTATGTGCGTGACCCATGTGATGTGACTGTGTTCGCCTCCATTATTTGTGATGTTGTTATCTGTGAACTATTCCTAAGAGATTCGGAATACGTGATTCCTTATGTACGTGATGTACCGGGATGGATAGCAGAGTATGTGTGCACCGCAGATTAGTCTCGGGGTGCTTATATTGTATATTTATGTTGTGGAAATATACACTTTATTATGGGAACTTTCATATGGTATTGTGTGTATATAATTGGAAAAATATAAAAGGGATAATCTATAATGAGTTGTGTTGCTTTTATGGGAGAAACTGAATTTACGTTAAGACCCTATTTAAATGAGATCGTTATAATGTAAATGGGAACCGAGTAATAAAAGTAGAACCTATGAGAGTCTAGCTAGATATGATGTCACTTAACTAGGGATTAGTGTCATTTTAGATGGGTACTTACGTTAGGAGTGCACATTTAGTCCAGAGGTGAGAATTTCATGTGAGTGTACGTCCTAACATGTACTTTGTATTTAATGTTTTAAATGTTTTTAAAGCACTTGCAGGTTTTTAAAATATCTCCACATTCGGGCTCTGACCCGTTTGCTTTCAAATCTATTTTCTTGTAAAACCATTTTAGGTGCCCAGCCACAAGGACACCATGCATAGGATTCTCACTCAGATGACGAGCTGTAGCTGTTTGTGGAAGTTACAGGGATTTGATTTTTGACGCTTCTATCATTTGGATTCCATGTCCATTATTCCTCAGTTGTAGGGCATGTTGCCCAAATTCTATTAGAGACATTTCCATTTCAGTTTTTCAGAATTTGGCATGTATTAATTCAGTATTCAGTATTTCGTTACTTATTTCAGTTGTGGGATTTGTTGTGAGGAGTTTTTCCTCCGGATTTATTTATATCATGTGATGGTTATTCTAGTATTTCGTTATGGTGAATGGTGATATTATTCTTGCTTTAAATCTTTTACTGCATGTTAATCAGACTTTAATTAAAATTTGACAACTACTTTTTAAATACTAGGTGGTTAGTAATAATAAAATGTTTTCGACAGTGATGCTATTAACTGAGCCAACTTGGCATTTTGCTTTAATTTAATAAAGGAGTAGATACCCAGTATTTAATTAGTCGGGGTGTCACAGGTGGTATCAGAGCATCAGGTTCTAGTGTCCTTTAGGATCTGTACGGCTATTATGTTTTCGTTAAGTTTTCTTTGATATAGAGCCCTATATTTTAGGATTGTTGTACTCTTTTTGTGTATGCTTCGTTCTTCAGCTATTTTAAGTTTATAAACTATGAACTTATAAACTTTATTCTTATTTCAGATGCCTCCACGACGTGCACGACGAGTTACCAGAGATGCAACGCCCGAACCCCAGCCCGATCCAGTTCAGGGCATGATGAACGCCGCTGAGGTTTCAACCATTGTAGCCCAAGCGGTAAATGCTGCAATTGCCGTAGTTCAGCAGGCACCACCTCAGGCGCCGGTTGCCACGCCAGTACAGGCAAATGCATTCCCGTCTGCTTGGGAATGTGTACGTGACGCTTTTCAGAAAGCGCATCTGCCAGAGTTTGCAGGTAGCTCAGATGTGGTAGTCTCGAAATAGTGGAGGAAGGATATGCAGAGGCACTTGAGGATGTATGAGTGCACGGACATTCAGAAGCAGGAGCTAGCTACTTTCAAGCTAGTTGGATCTGCACTGCAGTGGTGGGAGTCTATTACCACCGTGGAGGAGAGGGATACTCTCACTATTCAGGACTTTTGGGTGCGGTTCGACCGCAAGTACTTTTCGTCAGCTGTTCACACGGAAATGAGGAGGAAACTGATGAATCTGAAGCAAGAGGGTAAGACCGTGGCCGAGTATGAGGCCGAGTTCACGAATCTGTTGAATATCATTCCGGATGAGATACCGACAGAAAAGAAAAAGATTGAGAAATTCACCGACGGGTTGACATGGAGGATCCGTCAGCATCTGTTAGGGAACCTTTCGTTGGACACTTATTATGATGTGGTTAACGCTGCTTTGTTACACTGCCATGATCACCGCTTTCATATGGCTGAGGGCAAGAGATCGGGAGAGTCTAGCCATCAGGGCAAGACTGGAGGACATGGTTCCGGTGGGGCACAATCTGTTCAGGGCCAGAGACAGGGTGAGCAGGGTTCCCAGTAGGGGGATCAGAAGAGGTTCAGATCAGGGAATTACAGGCACGGATAGGGAGTCTTCCATCAGAGCCATCAGGGTCCAAACGGCCATCAGGGCCAACAGGGGCAGAATGGGCAGCAGTTTCAGCAGGGCCAGCAGGGCCAAGGGAGGAACGGTAACGGCCACCAGGGCCGGGGACAGCAGGGGCAGAGAGGAGGGAACTTCCCAGGGAAGTGTTATGTTTGTGGCAAGACTGGCCATAAACGACAGGATTGTCCTGATAGAGGCAGGGCCCCACAGCAGCAGCAGCAGGGTGCTCGCCAGGAGTCGCAGAGGCCTATGTTTCTCGTCGCTCTCCCCGCACCGCCATAGATGGCAGCATTGCCACCCATTCCAGCAGTCCCAGCTCAGCAGGGGCAGCTACAGTATGGACATGTCTATAACGTCCACCAGGCAGCAGTCCACAGGCACCACCCGCGATTGAGGGTACGTTTCCTATCCATGGCACTATGGGTCGGGTATTGTTTGATACGGGGGCTACACATTGTTTTATAGCTACACATTTCGCGAAGGCTTTAGGGTTGTTAGCCACAACGGAGAGCACAGTGACGTGTGTCGACTCACTATTGGGGAATGGGTCACTTATATTCTTTATATGCCGGAGAGTGGGGGTAGAGATTGGTGGTTTGGTATTACCTGCAGACGATGTGATTATCGGTCTGGATTGGCTCGTAGCTTATAGGGCCATGATTGATTGCTTCAGCGGGAGCATTGTTTTTGCCATTCCGGGGCAAGAGATGTTTGTAGTGGCGATGCCTCGCCCAGAGGGAGGCTCGACCGCTCATTTGTATTACCTAGAGGAGGATACCTCTAAGGAGGTTGTGATTCCTTTAGATTCGATCCCAGTCGTCAGGGAGTATTCAGATGTGTTTCAGGAGATACTAGGCCTACCCCCCAGTCGAGAGATAGACTTTTTTATAGACCTATTGCCAGATACGAGACCTATAGCATGCGCACCGTACCGGATGGCTCCGGCAGAGATGCGAGAGCTACGACATCAGATAGAGCAGCTGTTAGGTCAGGGCTTTATTCGGAGGAGTACCTCACCTTGGGGCGCTCCAGTTTTGTTTGTGAAGAAGAGGGACGGTTCACTAAGATTGTGTGTGGACTACCGAGAGTTGAACAAGGTCACGATATGGAATAAGTATCAGTTGCCTCGAATCGATGACCTATTTGACCAGTTGAGAGGATCTTCTTTCTTCTCGGTGAGGGAGTGGGGACAGCCCACGACACCAACGGAGATTTGTAGTTTCTTGGGTCTAGCAGGATACTACAGGAGGTTTATTCGGGGTTTCTCGGAGATAGCAGGTCCTTTGACACATCTGACTAGTAAGGGTGTGCCATTCATCTGGAGTGATGCCTGTTAGTTGGCATTCGATGAATTGAAGGACAAATTGACCTCAGCACCTGTTTTAGCATTGCCGAGATCGGGAGTTGAGTATTTGGTTTACACTGATGCGTCTTTGCAAGGACTTGGAGGTGTATTGCAGCAGGAGAGACATACCATAGCTTATGCTTCCCGTAAGCTTAAGCCTCATGAGAAGAATTACCCCACGCATGATTTGGAGTTGGAGGCAGTAGTATTTGCCCTACGGATTTGGAGTCACTATCTTTTGGGGGAGAAGTTCCAATTGTTCACAGACCACAAGTCCCTACAGTACCTGTTCACGCAGAAGGAGTTGAACATGCGGCAAAGGAGGTGGCTTGAGTTTGTGAAGGACTACCAGTTCGATATCCAGTATCACCCGGGTAAGGCTAACGTGGTAGCAGACGCATTGAGCCGTAGGCCAGCAAATGAGGTGGCAGGGGTATAGAAGGCTAAGTGGAAGGAGTTGGGACACCAGGATGCAGTGGCCCAATCTTTCATGTCTGTGATGACCGTTACACCGCAAATTGTCACGAAGGTAGTACGGGCACAGGCTAATGACTCGTTCTGTCAGGAGCAGATGTTTCGATTACTAGCAGAGGGAGCCAAGTCCTATACCGTCAGCTCAGACGGGGAATTAAGCTTCAATGGGAGATTGGTGGTTCCGGAAGGGGAGGAATTGCGACACGAGGTGATGGCAGAGTCGCACGGCTCACGGTTCGCGGTACATCCCGGAGGGGACAAAATGTACCAAGACATGAGACGGCAGTATTGGTGGAGCGGTATGAAGAGAGATATTGCTGAGTTTGTTTCGAAATGCGCCACTTTCCAGCTAGTAAAAGTGAATCATCAGAGACCGATAGGACTTCTACAGCCGTTGGAGGTCCCGGTGTGGATGTGGGAGAGCATATCCATGGATTTTATCACGGGGTTGCCTACGTCGCAGAGAGGTCACGACTCCGTTTGGGTAATTGTGGACAGGTTGTCCAAAGTCGCTCATTTTTTACCCGTATGGACTGACTACACTACGGGACAGTATGCCCAGCTCTTCATTTCAGAGATTGTGAGACTTCACGGTGTGCCCCTAAATATCGTGTCTGACAGAGACAAGATATTTTTTCGCGGTTTTGGGAGAGTTTCCAGGAGGCCATGGGCACGGAATTGCGATTGAGTATGGCTTATCATCCGCAGACCGATGGGCAGACCGAGCGCACAAATCAGATGTTGGAGGACATGCTACGCATGTGCATTATTGACTTTGGAGGTGGATGGGAGCAATACCTTCCACTGGTAGAGTTTGCTTATAATAACACCTACCAGTTCACGATTGGCATGGCTCCGTTTGAGGCGTTGTACGGTAGGCCTTGTCGTTCCCCAGCATGTTGGTTAGAGGTGGGGGACAACAAACTACTTGGACCGGAAGTGATTCAGGATACTTCGGCAAGGATTGAGTTGATTCGGAGTCGCATTCGGGTAGCTCAAGACCGGCAGAAGAGTTATGCTGATGCGAATAGATCTTTCAGGGAGTTCCAAGTGGGGGACCAGGTTTTGCTCAGAGTATCTCCTATGAAGGGTATTATGCGCTTCGGGAAGAAGGGGAAGTTGGCATCGAGGTATGTGGGGCCGTTTCCTATTATTGAGCGGATTGGACCAGTTGCGTATAGACTCGGGTTACCGGAGCATTTACACCGGATTCACGATGTGTTTCATATTTCCTCGCTAAGGAAATATCTCAGGGACGATTTGGCTCATTCTCACATCGCTTTGGAGGAGATTGATCTACAGCCTGATAGCTCCTACGAGGAAGGGCCAATTGCTATTTTGGACCGAAGTGAGAGGAAGCTACGGTCAAAGATAGTTCCGTTAGTGCGTGTTCAGGGGCGACATCACAATGTCGAGGAGTCCACATGGGAATGCGAGGATGAGATGCGCGAACGTTATCCAGAGTTATTTTTATCAGGTACTTTCTAGTTCCGAATTTCGGGACAAAATTCTGTTATTAGGGGGGAAGTATGTAATACCCCGTATTTTTGGCGATATTTATTTTTGGGATTAATTAATTAAATGAGAATTAATTGGGAATTAATCCGGATAAAATACTAGCGAGATGTGAGTTGGTATTTGACTATATTGAGTATATATGATGATATATGAATATTGAATTATGAAATTTATCGTGAGATTGATATACGACAATTTGGACATTTTATTGGGACAATTTGGACATTTTATTGGGACGCGTGAGACAATCGCGTCAGGATATAATTATTTTAATCATAAAAGTGAATTTAAATTCTATTAACCGTATGGTCGTTTTGAGTTCGCCAACGCGTCCGGAAGGGTCGAGATAGTCAGAAAACACTAGCCGGGGGTTTAGTTTGGGTCCCGGGGTATTTTTAGGCCATACCGGCAACATAAAGGGTATTTTGGTAATTTTGTATTTTTGGGAATTAAAAGTGACGAAAATTAGTAAATTATATCTGATTCAGGAAACCAACCACTAAACCCACTACCAACCATATTGACCCATAAGACGACGGGGAGTTTTAGAATTAGGTTTCTAATTTTTCCCAAAATAAACCCTAGCCACCATAGCCATTGGAGAAGAAAGCTTAGAGAGAGAGAGATAGAAGGGAAGTCTGCAGAAAGAGAGAGGGAACTTCAGTAAATCGTCATCAAAATCAGAGATTGAATCAAGGCAAGTGGTTTAATTTCAATTATTATAGAGAATGCTTCTTCCATGCGTAGGAATTTACATAAATCAAATTGTTCTTGAGAGTTTAATAAAAACCCATTTTAATTGGACTTAGAACTAGAATGTTGAGGAGTAATTGCATGTAGAACCGTATAGAGATGATTACCCTGATGTTAATATGTGTTGGATGTAACAAAAACGGATCTAATTTGAGTAAATTGATAATCATAAATTCTAGGGTTCATGTTCTTGAAAAATTGGGGAAAAGTGTAGAGATTTGATGAATTGATGATGATTAGGATGAATTGATTCTTTAAAATACGTTAGTATATAACCTTGATATGTTTAGGGATGATGAGAGACCTTAAAACATTGTTGGGAAGAATTTTGATTGGGATTTGAGGTGTAGAAATTGGTGAAAAACGAAATAAGGAATTCTGGGCTTGAAACTGGCCACTCGTTAGAAGACCTGCCCAGGTTGTTCGAACGAGCTCGTTCGAACGAGCTTCTAACGAGTTGACCATTGACTCTAACGAGGGTGAAGTTCGTTCGATGAAATCGTTCGAACGAGATCTCGTTAGAAAGCGCACTTCGTTCGAACGAGATCTCGTTAGAAGACTCAGTTCGTTCGAACGAAGTCTCGTTCGAACGAGACTTCGAACGAGTTGACAGTTTAGGCTTTTTAGCCTGTTTTGATCCCGAGTGCCCAGTAACCTTGTGTATAGGTAGAGATAGCCTTTCCTTGATGAGTAATTGATATATTTGGGATGTTTGGGATACAATGAGGAGTCAAACCTAGAAGTGTAGTTTGAACCTAAGTGAAAATATGAGTAGGACGTGAGTGTCTATTACGATGCGAGAACTATTGACGGCCTAGCTTATTATATTAATTGGTAACATGTAAATGGTGTAGTATTATATGTCAGTACGAGAAGAGATATGTACCAATATATTATGGTGATTACTAAGACGTGTGCATACTTAGTATATGTATTGATTTTATGTGTATGACATACCTACCATACTTGCTATCACGGGAGGTTTGCGTTCGCTTAGGGCCCTCTAATCCTTGTGTTGCCCGGATTTAGACTGGTTACCTCGATGAACATAGGTCAGAGAAGGACTTATTGGGATGTTAATAAGTCTGCTGATCGTGGGAGCGCAGGTATGTGCGTGACCCATGTGATGTGACTGTGTTCGCCTCCATTATTTGTGATGTTGTTATCTGTGAACTATTCCTAAGAGATTCGGAATACGTGATTCCTTATGTACGTGATGTACCGGGATGGATAGCAGAGTATGTGTGCACCGCAGATTAGTCTCAGGGTGCTTATATTGTATATTTATGTTGTGGAAATATACACTTTATTATGGGAACTTTCATATGGTATTGTGTGTATATAATTGGAAAAATATAAAAGGGATAATCTATAATGAGTTGTGTTGCTTTTATGGGAGAAACTGAATTTACGTTAAGACCCTATTTAAATGAGATCGTTATAATGTAAATGGGAACCGAGTAATAAAAGTAGAACCTATGAGAGTCTAGCTAGATATGATGTCACTTAACTAGGGATTAGTGTCATTTTAGATGGGTACTTACGTTAGGAGTGCACATTTAGTCGAGAGGTGAGAATTTCATGTGAGTGTACGTCCTAACATGTACTTTGTATTTAATGTTTTAAATGTTTTTAAAGCACTTGCAGGTTTTTAAAATATCTCCACATTCGGGCTCTGATCCGTTTGCTTTCAAATCTATTTTCTTGTAAAACCATTTTAGGTGCCCAGCCACAAGGACACCATGCATAGGATTCTCACTCAGATGACGAGCTGTAGCTGTTTGTGGAAGTTACAGGGATTTGATTTTTGACGCTTCTATCATTTGGATTCCATGTCCATTATTCCTCAGTTGTAGGGCATGTTGCCCAAATTCTATTAGAGACATTTCCATTTCAGTTTTTCAGAATTTGGCATGTATTAATTCAGTATTCAGTATTTCGTTACTTATTTCAGTTGTGGGATTTGTTGTGAGGAGTTTTTCCTCCGGATTTATTTATATCATGTGATGGTTATTCTAGTATTTCGTTATGGTGAATGGTGATATTATTCTTGCTTTAAATCTTTTACTGCATGTTAATCAGACTTTAATTAAAATTTGACAACTACTTTTTAAATACTAGGTGGTTAGTAATAATAAAATGTTTTCGACAGTGATGCTATTAACTGAGCCAACTTGGCATTTTGCTTTAATTTAATAAAGGAGTAGATACCCAGTATTTAATTAGTCGGGGTGTCACAGGTGGTATCAGAGCATCAGGTTCTAGTGTCCTTTAGGATCTGTACGGCTATTATGTTTTCGTTAAGTTTTCTTTGATATAGAGCCCTATATTTTAGGATTGTTGTACTCTTTTTGTGTATGCTTCGTTCTTCAGCTATTTTAAGTTTATAAACTATGAACTTATAAACTTTATTCTTATTTCAGATGCCTCCACGACGTGCACGACGAGTTACCAGAGATGCAACGCCCGAACCCCAGCCCGATCCAGTTCAGGGCATGATGAACGCCGCTGAGGTTTCAACCATTGTAGCCCAAGCGGTAAATGCTGCAATTGCCGTAGTTCAGCAGGCACCACCTCAGGCGCCGGTTGCCACGCCAGTACAGGCAAATGCATTCCCGTCTGCTTGGGAATGTGTACGTGACGCTTTTCAGAAAGCGCATCTGCCAGAGTTTGCAGGTAGCTCAGATGTGGTAGTCTCGAGCCAGTGGAGGAAGGATATGCAGAGGCACTTGAGGATGTATGAGTGCACGGACATTCAGAAGCAGGAGCTAGCTACTTTCAAGCTAGTTGGATCTGCACTGCAGTGGTGGGAGTCTATTACCGTGGAGGAGAGGGATACTCTCACTATTCAGGACTTTTGGGTGCGGTTCGACCGCAAGTACTTTTCGTCAGCTGTTCACACGGAAATGAGGAGGAAACTGATGAATCTGAAGCAAGAGGGTAAGACCGTGGCCGAGTATGAGGCCGAGTTCACGAATCTGTTGAATATCATTCCGGATGAGATACCGACAGAAAAGAAAAAGATTGAGAAATTCACCGACGGGTTGACATGGAGGATCCGTCAGCATCTGTTAGGGAACCTTTCGTTGGACACTTATTATGATGTGGTTAACGCTGCTTTGTTACACTGCCATGATCACCGCTTTCATATGGCTGAGGGCAAGAGATCGGGAGAGTCTAGCCATCAGGGCAAGACTGGAGGACATGGTTCCGGTGGGGCACAATCTGTTCAGGGCCAGAGACAGGGTGAGCAGGGTTCCCAGTAGGGGGATCAGAAGAGGTTCAGATCAGGGAATTACAGGCACGGATAGGGAGTCTTCCATCAGAGCCATCAGGGTCCAAACGGCCATCAGGGCCAACAGGGGCAGAATGGGCAGCAGTTTCAGCAGGGCCAGCAGGGCCAAGGGAGGAACGGTAACGGCCACCAGGGCCGGGGACAGCAGGGGCAGAGAGGAGGGAACTTCCCAGGGAAGTGTTATGTTTGTGGCAAGACTGGCCATAAACGACAGGATTGTCCTGATAGAGGCAGGGCCCCACAGCAGCAGCAGCAGGGTGCTCGCCAGGAGTCGCAGAGGCCTATGTTTCTCGTCGCTCTCCCCGCACCGCCATAGATGGCAGCATTGCCACCCATTCCAGCAGTCCCAGCTCAGCAGGGGCAGCTACAGTATGGACATGTCTATAACGTCCACCAGGCAGCAGTCCACAGGCACCACCCGCGATTGAGGGTACGTTTCCTATCCATGGCACTATGGGTCGGGTATTGTTTGATACGGGGGCTACACATTGTTTTATAGCTACACATTTCGCGAAGGCTTTAGGGTTGTTAGCCACAACGGAGAGCACAGTGACGTGTGTCGACTCACTATTGGGGAATGGGTCACTTATATTCTTTATATGCCGGAGAGTGGGGGTAGAGATTGGTGGTTTGGTATTACCTGCAGACGATGTGATTATCGGTCTGGATTGGCTCGTAGCTTATAGGGCCATGATTGATTGCTTCAGCGGGAGCATTGTTTTTGCCATTCCGGGGCAAGAGATGTTTGTAGTGGCGATGCCTCGCCCAGAGGGAGGCTCGACCGCTCATTTGTATTACCTAGAGGAGGATACCTCTAAGGAGGTTGTGATTCCTTTAGATTCGATCCCAGTCGTCAGGGAGTATTCAGATGTGTTTCAGGAGATACTAGGCCTACCCCCCAGTCGAGAGATAGACTTTTTTATAGACCTATTGCCAGATACGAGACCTATAGCATGCGCACCGTACCGGATGGCTCCGGCAGAGATGCGAGAGCTACGACATCAGATAGAGCAGCTGTTAGGTCAGGGCTTTATTCGGAGGAGTACCTCACCTTGGGGCGCTCCAGTTTTGTTTGTGAAGAAGAGGGACGGTTCACTAAGATTGTGTGTGGACTACCGAGAGTTGAACAAGGTCACGATATGGAATAAGTATCAGTTGCCTCGAATCGATGACCTATTTGACCAGTTGAGAGGATCTTCTTTCTTCTCGGTGAGGGAGTGGGGACAGCCCACGACACCAACGGAGATTTGTAGTTTCTTGGGTCTAGCAGGATACTACAGGAGGTTTATTCGGGGTTTCTCGGAGATAGCAGGTCCTTTGACACATCTGACTAGTAAGGGTGTGCCATTCATCTGGAGTGATGCCTGTTAGTTGGCATTCGATGAATTGAAGGACAAATTGACCTCAGCACCTGTTTTAGCATTGCCGAGATCGGGAGTTGAGTATTTGGTTTACACTGATGCGTCTTTGCAAGGACTTGGAGGTGTATTGCAGCAGGAGAGACATACCATAGCTTATGCTTCCCGTAAGCTTAAGCCTCATGAGAAGAATTACCCCACGCATGATTTGGAGTTGGCGGCAGTAGTATTTGCCCTACGGATTTGGAGTCACTATCTTTTGGGGGAGAAGTTCCAATTGTTCACAGACCACAAGTCCCTACAGTACCTGTTCACGCAGAAGGAGTTGAACATGCGGCAAAGGAGGTGGCTTGAGTTTGTGAAGGACTACCAGTTCGATATCCAGTATCACCCGGGTAAGGCTAACGTGGTAGCAGACGCATTGAGCCGTAGGCCAGCAAATGAGGTGGCAGGGGTATAGAAGGCTAAGTGGAAGGAGTTGGGACACCAGGATGCAGTGGCCCAATCTTTCATGTCTGTGATGACCGTTACACCGCAAATTGTCACGAAGGTAGTACGGGCACAGGCTAATGACTCGTTCTGTCAGGAGCAGATGTTTCGATTACTAGCAGAGGGAGCCAAGTCCTATACCGTCAGCTCAGACGGGGAATTAAGCTTCAATGGGAGATTGGTGGTTCCGGAAGGGGAGGAATTGCGACACGAGGTGATGGCAGAGTCGCACGGCTCACGGTTCGCGGTACATCCCGGAGGGGACAAAATGTACCAAGACATGAGACGGCAGTATTGGTGGAGCGGTATGAAGAGAGATATTGCTGAGTTTGTTTCGAAATGCGCCACTTTCCAGCTAGTAAAAGTGAATCATCAGAGACCGATAGGACTTCTACAGCCGTTGGAGGTCCCGGTGTGGATGTGGGAGAGCATATCCATGGATTTTATCACGGGGTTGCCTACGTCGCAGAGAGGTCACAACTCCGTTTGGGTAATTGTGGACAGGTTGTCCAAAGTCGCTCATTTTTTACCCGTATGGACTGACTACACTACGGGACAGTATGCCCAGCTCTTCATTTCAGAGATTGTGAGACTTCACGGTGTGCCCCTAAATATCGTGTCTGACAGAGACAAGATATTTTTTCGCGGTTTTGGGAGAGTTTCCAGGAGGCCATGGGCACGGAATTGCGATTGAGTATGGCTTATCATCCGCAGACCGATGGGCAGACCGAGCGCACAAATCAGATGTTGGAGGACATGCTACGCATGTGCATTATTGACTTTGGAGGTGGATGGGAGCAATACCTTCCACTGGTAGAGTTTGCTTATAATAACACCTACCAGTTCACGATTGGCATGGCTCCGTTTGAGGCGTTGTACGGTAGGCCTTGTCGTTCCCCAGCATGTTGGTTAGAGGTGGGGGACAACAAACTACTTGGACCGGAAGTGATTCAGGATACTTCGGCAAGGATTGAGTTGATTCGGAGTCGCATTCGGGTAGCTCAAGACCGGCAGAAGAGTTATGCTGATGCGAATAGATCTTTCAGGGAGTTCCAAGTGGGGGACCAGGTTTTGCTCAGAGTATCTCCTATGAAGGGTATTATGCGCTTCGGGAAGAAGGGGAAGTTGGCATCGAGGTATGTGGGGCCGTTTCCTATTATTGAGCGGATTGGACCAGTTGCGTATAGACTCGGGTTACCGGAGCATTTACACCGGATTCACGATGTGTTTCATATTTCCTCGCTAAGGAAATATCTCAGGGACGATTTGGCTCATTCTCACATCGCTTTGGAGGAGATTGATCTACAGCCTGATAGCTCCTACGAGGAAGGGCCAATTGCTATTTTGGACCGAAGTGAGAGGAAGCTACGGTCAAAGATAGTTCCGTTAGTGCGTGTTCAGGGGCGACATCACAATGTCGAGGAGTCCACATGGGAATGCGAGGATGAGATGCGCGAACGTTATCCAGAGTTATTTTTATCAGGTACTTTCTAGTTCCGAATTTCGGGACAAAATTCTGTTATTAGGGGGGAAGTATGTAATACCCCGTATTTTTGGCGATATTTATTTTTGGGATTAATTAATTAAATGAGAATTAATTGGGAATTAATCCGGATAAAATACTAGCGAGATGTGAGTTGGTATTTGACTATATTGAGTATATATGATGATATATGAATATTGAATTATGAAATTTATCGTGAGATTGATATACGACAATTTGGACATTTTATTGGGACAATTTGGACATTTTATTGGGACGCGTGAGACAGTCGCGTCAGGATATAATTATTTTAATCATAAAAGTGAATTTAAATTCTATTAACCGTATGGTCGTTTTGAGTGCGCCAACGCGTCCGGAAGGGTCGAGATAGTCAGAAAACACTAGCCGGGGGTTTAGTTTGGGTCCCGGGGTATTTTTAGGCCATACCGGCAACATAAAGGGTATTTTGGTAATTTTGTATTTTTGGGAATTAAAAGTGACGAAAATTAGTAAATTATATCTGATTCAGGAAACCAACCACTAAACCCACTACCAACCATATTGACCCATAAGACGACGGGGAGTTTTAGAATTAGGTTTCTAATTTTTCCCAAAATAAACCCTAGCCACCATAGCCATTGGAGAAGAAAGCTTAGAGAGAGAGAGATAGAAGGGAAGTCTGCAGAAAGAGAGAGGGAACTTCAGTAAATCGTCATCAAAATCAGAGATTGAATCAAGGCAAGTGGTTTAATTTCAATTATTATAGAGAATGCTTCTTCCATGCGTAGGAATTTACATAAATCAAATTGTTCTTGAGAGTTTAATAAAAACCCATTTTAATTGGACTTAGAACTAGAATGTTGAGGAGTAATTGCATGTAGAACCGTATAGAGATGATTACCCTGATGTTAATATGTGTTGGATGTAACAAAAACGAATCTAATTTGAGTAAATTGATAATCATAAATTCTAGGGTTCATGTTCTTGA
Source organism: Sambucus nigra (assembly GCA_949130495.1). Lineage (NCBI taxonomy): Eukaryota > Viridiplantae > Streptophyta > Magnoliopsida > Dipsacales > Adoxaceae > Sambucus > Sambucus nigra. The sequence goes on along the minus strand of OX422222.1, from coordinate 60,290,363 downwards.
AAAATTGGGGAAAAGTGTAGAGATTTGATGAATTGATGATGATTAGGATGAATTGATTCTTTAAAATACGTTAGTATATAACCTTGATATGTTTAGGGATGATGAGAGACCTTAAAACATTGTTGGGAAGAATTTTGATTGGGATTTGAGGTGTAGAAATTGGTGAAAAACGAAATAAGGAATTCTGGGCTTGAAACTGGCCACTCGTTAGAAGACCTGCCCAGGTTGTTCGAACGAGCTCGTTCGAACGAGCTTCTAACGAGTTGACCATTGACTCTAACGAGGGTGAAGTTCGTTCGATGAAATCGTTCGAACGAGATCTCGTTAGAAAACGCACTTCGTTCGAACGAGATCTCGTTAGAAGACTCAGTTCGTTCGAACGAAGTCTCGTTCGAACAACCTCGTTCGAACGAGACTTCGAACGAGTTGACAGTTTAGGCTTTTTAGCCTGTTTTTATCCCGAGTGCCCAGTAACCTTGTGTATAGGTAGAGATAGCCTTTCCTTGATGAGTAATTGATATATTTGGGATGTTTGGGATACAATGAGGAGTCAAACCTAGAAGTGTAGTTTGAACCTAAGTGAAAATATGAGTAGGACGTGAGTGTCTATTACGATGCGAGAACTATTGACGGCCTAGCTTATTATATTAATTGGTAACATGTAAATGGTGTAGTATTATATGTCAGTACGAGAAGAGATATGTACCAATATATTATGGTGATTACTAAGACGTGTGCATACTTAGTATATGTATTGATTTTATGTGTATGACATACCTACCATACTTGCTATCACGGGAGGTTTGCGTTCGCTTAGGGCCCTCTAATCCTTGTGTTTCCCGGATTTAGACTGGTTACCTCGATGAACATAGGTCAGAGAAGGACTTATTGGGATGTTAATAAGTCTGCTGATCGTGGGAGCGCAGGTATGTGCGTGACCCATGTGATGTGACTGTGTTCGCCTCCATTATTTGTGATGTTGTTATCTGTGAACTATTCCTAAGAGATTCGGAATACGTGATTCCTTATGTACGTGATGTACCGGGATGGATAGCAGAGTATGTGTGCACCGCAGATTAGTCTCGGGGTGCTTATATTGTATATTTATGTTGTGGAAATATACACTTTATTATGGGAACTTTCATATGGTATTGTGTGTATATAATTGGAAAAATATAAAAGGGATAATCTATAATGAGTTGTGTTGCTTTTTATGGGAGAAACTGAATTTACGTTAAGACCCTATTTAAATGAGATCGTTATAATGTAAATGGGAACCGAGTAATAAGAGTAGAACCTATGACAGTCTAGCTAGATATGATGTCAATTAACTAGGGATTAGTGTCATTTTAGATGGGTACTTACGTTAGGAGTGCACATTTAGTCGAGAGGTGAGAATTTCATGTGAGTGCACGTCCTAACATGTACTTTGCATTTAATGTTTTAAATGTTTTTAAAGCACTTGCAGGTTTTTAAAATATCTCCACATTCGGGCTCTAACCCGTTTGCTTTCAAATCTATTTTCTTGTAAAACCATTTTAGGTGCCCAGCCACAAGGACACCATGCATAGGATTCTCACTCAGATGACGAGCTGTAGCTGTTTGTGGAAGTTACAGGGATTTGCTTTTAGACGCTTCTATCATTTGGATTCCATGTTCAGTATTCCTCAGTTGTAGGGCATGTTGCCCAAGTTCTATTAGAGACATTTCCATTTCAGTTTTTCAGACTTTGGCATGTATTAATTCAGTATTCGGTATTTCGTTACTTATTTCAGTTGTGGGATTTGTTGTGAGGAGTTTTTCCTCCGGATTTATTTATATCATGTGATGGTTATTCTAGTATTTCGTTATGGTGAATGGTGATATTATTCTTGCTTTAAATCTTTTACTGCATGTTAATCAGACTTTAATTAAAATTTGACAACTACTTTTTAAATACTAGGTGATTAGTAATAATAAAATGTTTTCGACAGTGATGCTATTAACTGAGCCAACTTGGCATTTTGATTTAATTTAATAAAGGAGTTGCTACCCGGTATTTAATTAGTCGGGGTGTCACACTGAACTTACCCATATCCCACAACATTCTATTAAATCCCCTAATAGTTCTTACAAGCTTTGGATTTGTCAAACCTCAAAGGGAAACAATCTACAAAAATCAGCAAGTAGAACCCTAGATTGTTTGTATCTAGTTGCATACACCTTGTGGATAGGCACTCCATTGCTGACCAGGTACCACTTGAAAAAGGTACTGGGCTGACGACTACGACCTGCTATCCTTAGCACTCCATTGCTGACCAGGTACCACTTGAATCTCATATGGTTGATTCTCAGCATCACTGTCGAAAACCAATTTAATTACGAATAACTAATTAGGCCAGCGTCAAAATTTTATTTAACTAATCTTTTAATTAAACCAACCAAGTAAAACTATCATACAGTTTATATACCACAACTGAAATGAAATAAGGTAACTTAACTCTCGGTACAACATGATACAACCAAATCGAATTACCGCAAATTAAAATGCGGTAAAAGATTAAAAGAATATAGTTGAACTATCCGCCCGAATGTTTCTACATTACCTCCTATCTAGATCACAAGGATAGAAGCGTCTAAAATAAACCTGCTTGCATCCACAGCTGCTACTGCAAATGTCTGACTCGAAAGAATCATCATCTAGGTGTCCCTGTGTCTAGACACCTAACATATATACATATATAGCAAGGAAGGAAAAATTGCAAAATGGGTCAGAGCCCAAGTTTTGAAAATATTTAGCAAGTGCATCAAATGCTATATTTTTAAAATATGAAATCTCTCATATTTAAACTGCTATCGTACTCTCATGAGATACACCTCACCACTCCTCTAATACTGCACACCTATCGTATACATATTTAAACAACCCAGTTAAGCTACCCTGCCTAACTAATCTTTTTCACCCATCCTCTAAGCCCTCATAACTATCACCTACCTTGCGTGATATAATATACATCATACGATAAGATATCACCTAAGATTTGGTTACCATATTCATCAATTCGATATATATACTAGGGTATGCCCGTGCCTGAAGGCACGCTGATATTTTCCAAAGTATGTAATTGCAAAACGGAAATTTTTTTTTCCCAAACAAAACAAAGCATAATTTAGAAAAAAATTGTCATAATTTCCCAAATAGTGTGTGTGCCTGAAGGCACGACAACAATTCTTCCGGATATGGGGATTCGACCCGTAATTTTAAAGAATATTGTATCCCTAACATTGTCGAGATGGGGGAGCCACAAGTTCAACCCGTAAGATTGAAATAAGCTATTCATATTCATAATTTGATAAATTAGAGCCATGCATGACAACAAATTATTTTCACCTCAATAAAAAGAACAAATCAACAATTGAAAAAGAGCTTACGAAACCAAATCTAACAATTAAAATTAATGCCCAAACATAGCACAAAAATAAGATTTAAATGTTCATTCCTTTCAATAAATAATTTAAATCTTACAACAATTAGGAAAATAACCTCATCTATACTAATGTCAAACCAAGAAGCTTGGTAAGCATTATAAGCTCATCTATACTAATGTCAACCCAACACTGTTTTAAAAAAGCAATATAACCTCATCTACTCGTCAACTTTAGAGTCCCTCTTTGGGAGCAGATTGGCATGAATGTTAGGTATGACACCGCCGTTGTCATAGGTAATAGACCCAAGCAAACTGGTAAGCTCCTCATCATTCCTGACCGCCAACTGAATACGTCGAGGTACAACACGGATCTTCTTATCGTCTCTTGCTGCATTACCAGCAAATTCAAAACCCTATAACAAAAAAATAAATCAGACCCAACAACACTATAACATATTCTTAAATACAAAGAAATAAATTTAACAAACCTCAGCATCCAGGTATTCGAGTACAGTAGAAAAGTAAACTGGACCACCAACGCCAATGCGGTCGGTATACTTCCCGACCTCAAGGAAACGAGTAATACGGCCAACGGGGAACTGGAGGTCAGTTTTGCTGCTGCGGGAGGTGGAGCTGGATTTCTTTGCTCCTAACTACAATAACTCTTGAATTTGATCTCTTGATCTTACATACTATAAAAAAAATCAAGCAAGTTAGTTACAGTGCAGGATATAAAAAAAGCAAGCAAGTTAGTTACAGTGTAGGAAAATTGTAAACTTGGATAATCACATTACATTTGGCCTATATTGGGCTCAAAGCAGATGCTCGAGTCCTTATAAATAGGGCACGAATTGAGTGTCAGAGCCATAGACTTACTGTTGAGGATCCAGTAACTGGAATATATTACACGTTACATTGCTGGTCTTAGCAGAAGTACACTCAAAGTGGCGGTGTGAGGCCATTTGGCCTTTCGACCTTGATCGTCAGCTTTGATCCGTACACTGATGTGCCATCACTATATCAGACAGATCCTTCAGGGACATTTTCTGCTTGGAAAGAGAATGCAACTGGGAGAAATTCTAATTCAATGAGTGAATTTCTAGATAAGAATTATAAAGAAACATCCGACCAATCTATTAAGGGAAAATTACTCTATGTTGTGATTTTCAAAACACAAACTACAAATTCTAATATGAACAATAGGAAATGTGGGGCAGTGAAAAGGTAGACAGATTCAAGGAACACACCTGATATCCTTGAACTATTAATGCTAAAGAGCACTCCTCACCGTAACTCTTTGATTCGGATCCAAGCAGAGCATTTTTATTAGGATATCCAAACCAATCGAGGACACAATTAAAAGGAAGATTTAAATTCAGACAGAGAAGTCCAAGACATGTCTCCTCATTTGAAGTACCCATAAATCTGAAAATTGTGAACAATTCATCAATATCAAAGTCCCCAGGAAACCAAGGATGCTGATTCACCATCACAACAAATATACAACTAATTGACCTCACGTTGAAAGGTGCATAATGTTGCTCCAATGTTTATACAGATCATCTTCATTCACCAAATCATCTTCATTCACCAAATCAAAGAGGAAGCCAAATTGAAGCTAGAATCAAGTCGCTACACCTTCATCCAACATAAATGAAACTTTTGTGTTTATCAAATGAAGAAACTCCAAAAGTCCTTTGAAATTCATCCAACAGAAATGAAAAAAATAAATATCAAATGAAGAAATTAAACATAAAATTAGATTTGCATAAGGGTCATACCATATTTTTAAACAAATCGGAAGTCGCGGGGGGGGGGGGGGGGGGGGGGGGCGATGAAGGCTGCAGGGGTGGCGATGGGCTAAACAGAGGGGTTTTGATGGGGGTTGGTTTCACCTATATGCACACCAATATAATGGAAGGAGGATATGCTTGTATCAACTTTTAAGAACAAAACGTTTGGGCCGCCTCCCAGCCAAGCTTGTGTACAGCGAAGAAACAAAACGACAGGGCCCACACCATGTTCAAGTGAAATACAAAATTGCTAGGCAGGATGTACAAGAAGGCAGGGAGAAAAGCTTTCAAAGTATTTAATCTAATACAAATAAAAAACTATTTTTACCCCACAAATTAAACGTGAAAAATGAGGAAAATATACCCCAAATTCACTCATGTCTTGAAAACCTGATAACAAACAAATATATTCAAATAAGAGTTCAAATTTTTTTTAAAAAATTGAAGAAACTACTCTTGCATACACTCTGACTAACAGGAGTATAAATTTGTAATTACTTTTGTAATTTAAAACTACTCATTCTTTGTAATTTGTAATTACTTATGATTTGTAATAACTATGAAGTCATGTATAAGTTTAGTCATAAAAGGGGTGATACGCATAAGCGGTAATTCTGTCCCAAATTCAAAATCAAGTAATTAAAAAGGGGTCATAAAATAAAAATAAACAAAGTATAAATGATTTTCATAAAGTTCAACTTATCAATAATAAAGGCACCATAGAATAAAAAGGGATCATAAAATAAAAACAAAACTAAGTATAAACTAACAAACCAACTTATCGATAATAAAGGTCATATCTAACAGCGAGAGTCCAGATATTGTGGAAACTTAAATCCCCACACGATTTCTGAAATCAAAACAACAAACAAACAAAATTGAATAGAGATTAAACAACTTAGTCAATAAAACAACTTCGATAAAAAAGCGTACGCATATGAATGTCAATTTTACCCCTAAGGAGTCGACACAGCCAATGTATGACCAACACCGCCCCATTTTGTACAGACTCAAAATTTATTTATACAACTTTTAAGAACAGAGGGGCGGGGGGGGGGGGGGGGGGGGGTCCACACAGCCAATGTATGACCAACACCACCCCATTTTGTACATACTCAAAATTTATTTATACAACTGTGTTGGCTGTTGAAACTTCTAGTTTGGAGTCTACAAAACTATGTTGGTTGTGTTGATTACTTCATACGCTACTGCATTGGTTGTGTTCCTTGCTGAGGATAATTTGAATGTTTACGTAGCATATATCAGTTGGTTATGATATATGCTACTGCATTAAGTCAATTGGTTGCTGTTTACGTAGCATATATTAGTCAGTTGGTTGTGATATATTCTACTGCATTGGTTGTGATATATGCTACTGCATTAAGTAACATATATCAGTTAACACGTGAGAACTGAAGTGTTGTAGACACAAAAATTTTGATCAATAAGTAGGAAATTTCGAAGAATTGTAGACACAAAAATTGCAGAATTGAGGACTGTTCTTCCTACAGATATTAATGTCAGTTCAAATAGATGATCATTGTCATTAGGATTGAGGAATGTTCTTCTTAAGAGAGTGTTCTTCCTAGGCTTTGCTTTATATCAAATCAGATACAATTTGGACTTTCTTTAGTTTTTCTTTTTGTTTCTTCTCTGGTTTGGGGACCAAACTTTCATGGCTCACATCTGCCAGCACTGAGACAATCGCTCTCTTCACCCAATTAATGGTGTTTAGACATAAGCCCAACATTTAGATTAAATATCAGCCAAATCGTTAAGAATTTATCATAGTTCATCCACAGTATCATATCTAAACTTTGAATATTTGTGAAATTCTGTGATATAATATATTCAAACAGGGATGAAGTGCAATAAAAAAACTGGGAAATATGTTCTATAACTGTGTTCGTGTCCATTGGAGAAGTTGCAACCATTAGAAGACCACAAAGTTAGAGGACATAGTATACCAGTTCAAACGACAATACTTGAAAATAGTTTGAGTTGAAAATAAAAAGTCAACATAGATCTTATCCATACAAAGTTTTAAACCTAAAACTGATTCCAAATTACGAAATGTAAGGAAATATGAAATTACCAGCACGTCGAATTATTGTACTACTTCTTCATTACTATTAATCTGGAGTATAGTCTTACGACGAAAAGATTTGAGAGTTGGGAATTTTGTCAACCCTCAGGACTGTATTTTGAACTCATCCAGCTGTTGAGAGAAAAAATAAAGAAGAAAACTATTAGCATAAAAAACTAACAAATCTACAAAAAAATAAAGATACAAAAAAACAAACAACAGAAAATATATGGAATGATATACCGCATAGTTGTATAACAAATCTAAAAAAAGGAAAAAAAATCATTCTGAACCCATTAAGCCTTCACACAGAAAGTCTTAAACTCAATATCAAACAATAATATTTGATATCGGGCGACATTTGATTTTCAAACTATCAATAATACATATTTAATGAAATTCACACATGGGGTTATAACAGAGAACCTCTCTAGGCTTTGGGGGAAATAGGTTATGCTTAGGTAAAACATGTCATCGGACGACATTTGTTTTGCCTCTCTAACATATTCATATATTTTCAAATGCCTATGGTAGTCTATTAGGTTGTTAGTTTACCATTACTCAATGCATAGGGCCAAGCTGGATAATTCGAACCGACCCTATTATATTTGATATCCAATATCCAATTTTATATCATTAAAACTCCATGTTTAGAAAGTCAGAAACTCAATATCAAACAATAATATTTGATATCCAGTTTCAGACCATGAAAACTATAATAAAGAAGAGTGTATACCTCATCTGATCGGAACCATCGTTGGGTTGGGTGAATCCAAGCCCATCTTTAATAGTGAGATGAAAAACATTAGATCTGAAAAACAATATGAATGTGAATAACAACAAATATGGCTTAGAGAACAATAAATCAAGCAAACAGGTCGCACCTTGATATAGTAAACTCATGAAATAAACAATACAACCATGGAAACTCCAAATAACATGGCTTTCATTAAAAAAAAAAAAACCCTAATTTTCAGCATCTATCTTTTTTCTCCATAATCCCTTTCCCCCAATTTTAAACTACAGAAACCTAAAATTAGTGAACAAATAGCATTCAATACATACATTAGGGTTTCAAAACCCACAATATTTAATATTTTAAACCAAAAAAAGAAACCTCGGTGGTAGTTCAAAATCCCAAACTTCTACAAAGGTAAGATGTAAATGAAATGGAGTTACCTAAGATCGAATATACATGTAGAAATCCGGTATAGAAGAATATCACACTTAAAAAGAAGAACATATCCAAAACTGAATATAGAAAGAGAAACGATTAGGAACGAAAAATACCCAAGAGAAACCACCTGAGAAGCGAGGACACCTAAGAGAAGCCGAAGAAGAGAAGCTACCCAAATCTGAAAGCCCTAGCTTCGGAGTTGAGGCCAGCACCGAGGAGAAGAGAGAAGGGCGCCAAGGTTGAGGGAGGGTTTTTTTATTTGTTGACGAAGCGTAAGAATGAGGGACGGGAGTGAATAAGAGGAAGGTAGTTTCTTTTCCGCAATTTTGAGAGATTAAAATGTGTCAAATACTATTATGCCCCTATTTTTGAATTTTGGCGAAAATTGAAAAAAAATATTGAGTGTGAAAAAAGAGAGGGAACTCAAACACATGAAGGGTAAAATGGGTATTGCAAAAAAAATAGATTTGATGACATCATCAACTCAACTTGTGACATACATATCTTTGCTACTTTATTATATAGATATATACCGTTCATTTTTCGAAACTTTCACTAGTTTAAAATACCAATTTCACTTGAGCTTATAAAAATCCTGTATATTTAATTCTCATTTTAATAAATGATTTACATTTATATAAATCCGGATATGAATATCAAGGAAGAAGAATAAATCCTTATTCATTTTACAATTTACACAAGTCTAAGTAATATGATATCAATATACTATACACAACAAGTATTTTTATACATATATTACAATTTTAAGTATAATAACCATCCCACCAAGGTATAACTCGTGCATGCAGTCTCAAAGTGCTATCATCATCCGGGTATGCTCAACTTAACCCAGGTACCAAGTTAGACTTACTCATGATCATGGTAGGAAAAACTAAACAGTGGAGGCAGACATATTCCCTCCTGAAAGTGGAATCATTATCTCACCCATATGAGGGACAACATGACCTCGGGGTATACTCTCCCTCCTTCGCAAGCCAGGGGATTCACCAACATCGCGCAACATCCATGGATAGCACTAGAGATATATGTATACATAAATATATCGTTCTCATGCCAATATATTTATAACCAAGTTATATATATATATATATATATATATATATATATATATATATATATATATATATATATATATATATATATATATATATATATATATATATATATATATATATATATATATATTGTAACAACACCCGTATGTATAATATATATCACTTCTCAATATTCCTTGGCTATAATTGCCGAACTCTTATAGCGATGGCCAAAATATCCCGAATGTTCCCATTCGTAATAGTACATAAGTATTTACACACTTAAAATTCTAAACCTATAAGAATTCTTTTACTTAAGATTGAACTTACACCTTACTCACTTTTAAGGATATATATAGAGACCCAAATTTACCACCTCGTAATAATTAAATGAGTATACTATCAACTCATTTTAGTTCCATTGGTATCGCATCACCTATCATAATCGTCATTAGACGTACCGGATAGCTACTCAATACTCATTAGACCATATCCTAAATTCCATCATACTTGCATCCTAGGATTTACTCAAATGTAATCGATCCATATTTATTCTAACCGCATAAATAAATCTATACACACTTACCGAAGACCTCTCTCGAATGTTACACATCCTAATCATTTATTAGGTCCACACCCCGGATTGTACCTTTAACTAATCCAAGGTTCCCTCTTTCATCCAGAGGTTTACTCAACCTCAATTCCATTATCTAGGAGTCCTAATATCACGTCTAGAATTCCCTACAATAATCTCCAATTTCTAATTTAATCTCCTCCTAAACTTAAGGAAGAAAATTTTCAAAAATCTGATAGGGCCGAGTCAATTCGCCTCATTCCGAATCGATTCGCCCTTACCGAATTGATTTGAAAATGTTCTACATTCTCACTGTGTATGACCGAATCGATTCGACTTGTTCGAATCGATTCGCCTTGCAAAAATCCAAAATTTTCTATAGGTTATCATGTTCTCCAAAACCCCAAAATCATCCCAACCTCCATTTTCGTGGTATCTAATCTCAACCAAAAACACTATAATCATCCTGACACTGATTTATAACTAACACATCAATTAAATTATGAGATAGAACAATTTCTCTTGGATTTAAACCCTAAAACCAATTAAATTCTCTTTTATCATTTCTTCCCATTTCTAACCATTCATACACACCATTAACACGGGTTTAACACTAAAAGTCATCAAGAGTTAACAATACATCAATTTGTAAACTCAAAATCAATTTCCCCAAATTTATTTCAAGGGTTTCAACCCAAAAATCATATAGTTTACCAACTATAATAAGAGATACACACATTCAATTGAATAAAGCAAGTAAACACTTGCCTCGTGGATAAAATTCGACGACCTTGAGTCGAATCCCGCGGAGTTTGGCCAAAAATCCCCTTTTCTCTACTCTTTTCCTTCTTCCTTTCTTTCTGTCTTCTTTTCCCTCTTTTCTTTCTTCTTTTCCTCTCTCTCGTTTCTTATAAGAGAGAAATAAGGGTTATCCTTTATAAAACACAATTTTGACTCGTATACTCAAATGCGAGTACCTACTAGTCCAAAAGTTCTCGAAACCTAAACACTACCCCCAGATACTCTATTCATACTATCCCGGCCATTCCAAAACCAATCATGCACTCGAAAACTCCATCTTAATTACTTAATTAAAATTCATTAGTCGGACTCGACGCTTCTCAACACGCATTTTCTACAATGTAAACTATCACTCGTTACTTAACCCAACTGCGACTTGACATAAAAATATTCTGATTCATTTACTTAGACCCCAAAGTAAAGGTAACACACATTGGTAATTATCTAACACTTAATAAATCCCAAATTACTATTCATATAAATTCCTCTAATTACAAAAATACACCCACTTATGTAATTTAAATATCTATAAAAGTGAAGGTATTACATACTCCCCCACTTACAAAGGAATTTTGTCCCAAAAATTTGGATACGACTTGTGCCCCTAACCTAGGATTGCTAGTCGCGCTACATCCTAGTACACCGAAGTCGAATGGCACTAAGGCAATGGTATTCTACCATATACTTATTCACGGTACCCACATATCTTAAGGATTATACTCTAACGCATTATCTTAACAACAAGATTAACTGAATCTTTCACTACCTCGATCGTAAGATGAACTCTAGTAAGGACAAATCGCACCTAGTGCTTCTATAGACGCATATAAAGAAAAATGAGCCTATATTCATTGCTCTAACTTATTGATCCCATTGGAAAACTGCTACTCTAAGCGTCCGTTCATCTACATCATGACATTGAATTTCCCTCAAAAGGAAACTACAGTAGCTCTTGACTACTCGTGTCACTCTTATCACTTATCTTAGGTGTGTTGACTCTTGTCGCACCTATATAAGTGGATTATTGTGTACTTCCTATGACATTCCATCCAAGACGTTCCAATTCAATTTATAACTTCCCCAAAGCATAATCTTCAGCTTTATATACTACGTCCCCCTCTATTTCGGACGATATATAAAACCAACTTATCAAGGTGTGCACACCCTATAATTCGTGCCTATCTGCACCACTATTGCAAACGTCACACAAGTAACATTTTCTCTAAAAATGGGCCTCACTTCGTCAGCCTGGTGCTAACACCTTGGTACTCTCAACCTGAATAACTCAAAATTTGATTCTCCCTATACCTGGGAACTTAATGCTTCTCAAGGTTAACCCAGCAATCTTCTCATGGTTAACTCACTACAATCTCCCTATATTAGCGCCACCTGCCCCATTGTCCTTTCATTATGATACTCTAGGATCGGTGTGTTTTCCGACACACATAAAACGAGCACTATACTAACTATATCCCTAGTGCTTAAAACCTTTCTCAACTTTTGATATTCACTCGGTTTCATGCGTGGGACGTCTCACAAAGAAAAATATAAGTAAGGAACCCTTCTGTTACACTACTACCTCACATCGTCGGTCATCAAGATATAACGGCCTAAGGCACACAATCGGGACTTATAAAATCCTATTTGTAACCATACTAATGCAATTCTACCTCTATGTCCTTCCATTTTGTCAAAAGGGAAAGTCTAACTAATCGGGGTGTCTATACTCTACACAAGTATTACGATCATCATACATAAAAAATACTACCCCCGAATTAGCCTCCTAATCATGTCATGGCTATAAGACTAAAATCAATTCTCTTAACCTTACCTCACTTATTTACTTACGGTGTGAGAAACATTTTAGTGCTTTTCCACAGCACTTCCGTTTCCATTAGCCGCCCCCAATCATCACATGATTCTCATCTTATAGTATTTTCTTCAGACTAGATAATATATCATCAAAACCAACATCCTAGAATCCATTAACATCTCTACACTCCCAAAGGTGTTAAGGTTCATGCGTGGAGTGTCTCGCAAGAGAAATCCAAACAAGGAATCCCTCTGATACACTACTACTTAACTTTATCGATCGTGGAGGTCTGTTAGCTTAACACATGCAACTAGGATATTTCCATCCCATCCACCAACAAAATATGGTCAGAACTCTTACTTCTCTTGAGGAGCCAAAGCATAAAGCGCTTATACTAACACTAAGTCCCTTGAGCGAACAACAATGAGCTTAAACTCACAGCTTAACTATAAATCCTGCATACCTCAAATCATTTTTATAAGGTCCCCATTCACTAAAATCGTGATAAGAAAATATCTACTCGTTGAAGTTCCATCTTATCCAGTGAGATATCGCAAAAGCAACTTGTTCTACCCTGAAATCACAGATACGATAGCCTTGCAATCATTAGCCTACTATCGCTCTGATCATACAAGAACATATTATACTTAGATTAGTACAATACTCATATAATACACACAAAGCGAGTAGTGCCAACCAAATATAAGCTCAAAATACCAACACCCGCTTTCACAACGAATGAAGAAAAATGGAACCCCACAATCACAAAAAAACACATATATATATATATATATATATATATATGTATATATATATATATGTATATATATATATATATATATGTATATATATATATATATGTGTATATATATATATATATATATATATAAAATATTACTGATACTACTAATAAACTCGAATCACACACACGAATCTAGGGCTAACAAAATACTGTGACTCAATTTTGCCACACAAAATATACCTCCTTCATCCGAGGTCAAACTCATAATAACAACTTTGCCAATCACCCTAACTGCTCTAAATGTTCCCAAACGCATTACACTTGTCTTAATAGAACCAAAAACTACTTTAATCCATGCCCCATCTAGGTACCCTACTCTTGTCCTTTAATTCATACCGAGCAAGATCAAAGCGTGTGGTTGTATGCTCCAATTCACCATATTCCCCATTTATGGCTATTCTGACCATGTTAAGGTTATCACTATCTTGGACTCTATACCGTCGATCCTGACAATCACCCCCATAGTTCCCTTAGCTTTTCTGACTAAAAGGAAACACGCTACTGGCCGCAAAAACCCTGCTTCAATGAATCCCCAGGCAGATTTCCACCTAAGGGGTATCATGAACACAAACAATTCTAGTCTTTGCCCTTGGAATTAATTCGTCAACACATCCAGCTCCTCTCTCATGGAAGCGTTAATATTCCCAGTGTAAGAGGAACGACACTGTCATCATATACACAATAAATCCAAGTAAAATATCCATAAGTGTTGGAGACATTTACTAGTGAGCTTATCATTCCATTAAAGGACTCTGTCTTCATTATACCTACCTCATCAGGTACAAAGTTCACTTATCCATATTACTCTTTGTTCACTGTCGGCCCCTGAACGATCCTTATGTGAATAATTCAAAAACTACATTCTCTTCATGTCTGGTAATTTAAAGGAATTCTTGATTAAATCCATCCATAAGATTCCTTTATGAGAAAAAAAATTCTTCTCCTTCAAATATGTTGACACCATTCCCACCATTTCAACATTTCTCTAACGAGTGAAAAAAGTTTTTACTCAAATTTTCACATCTGGGCATTTTTATACCATGCTCTAAGACAGAGCTTCTGAGACTTCTACTTCCATTGGATAATGTTACACTTCCTTCGCATAACTTAAACTTCAAGGTATGGTCCTTATCAAAGACTTTTCGTACTTTTTCCCAAATTTAACTTCATTGGGTAATTCACGTTTAGCACCACTCTCTACTATAGCGATACGTGGATAATTATAACTACTATACTCTAGTAATCGTTACAACAATACATGAAAATTCCGCAAAGGGAGTGACCTCAACTGCGGCCCTCATTCCCAACTTCAACTAACAACTCCAACCAAGTCCCGCCTCCTTCTGCCCTTGTAACGTCCTTCCCTGGTCTCCTTTCATCGATCAGCGTACGAATCTCATATGAGCATGCAAAAGATTTACGATAATCTTACATAATAGCAGGAAAATGAAATCTCATAATAGGAATCAACAATCCTAATAATAAGGCTCTATCTCAAATAGAAAGCAACGCTGAAAGTGTAGTACATCAGGATAGATTCCAAAGGACACTAGAACCTGATGCTCTGATACCATGTGTGACACCCCATCTAATAAAATACTGGGTGATCAATCTGATACCAGATTAAAACAGGAATCTCATATGGTTCATTCTCAGCATCACAGTCGAAAACCAATTTAATTACTAATAACTTATTAGGCTGGCGTCAAAATTTTATTTAACTAATATTTTAATCAAACCAACCAAGTAAAATAATCACACAGTTTATATACCACAACTGAAATGAAATAAGTTAACCGAGCTCTCGGTACAACACAATACAACCAAATCGAATTATCGCAAACTAAAATGTGGTAAAAGAATAAAAGAATACAGTTGGGCTATCTGCTCGAATGTTTCTACATTACCTACTATCTAGATCACAAGGATAGAATAGTTTAAAATAAAACTTCTTGCATCCACAGCTGCTGCAGTGAACGTCTGACTCGAAAGAATCATCATCCAGGTGTCCCTGTGCCTCGACACCAAATATATACATATATAGAAAGAGAGGAAAAATATAGAAACAAGTTAGAGCCCCGGCTTGGAAAATATTTAGAAAGTGCATCAAATGCTATATTTTTAAAATATGAAATCTCTTATATTTAAACTGGTATCACACTCTCATGAGATACACCTCACCGCTCCTTTAATAGTGCAAACCTATTACATACATTTTTAAACAATGCAGTTAAGCTACCCTGCCTAACTAATCTCTTTCACCCATCCTCTAAGTCCTCATAACTATCACCTACCATGCGTGATATAATATACGTTATACCGTAAGCTATCACCTAAGCTTTAGTTAACATATTCATCGATTCGATATATATATATATATATATATATATATATATATATATATATATATATATATATATATATATATATATATATATATATATATATAATTCTCATTTTTCGAAACTTTCACTAGTTTATAATACCAATTTCACTTGAGCTTATAAAAATCCCGTATATTTAATTCTTATTTTAATATACGATTCAAATTTGTATAAATCCGAATACGAATCTCGCGGAAGAATAATAAACCCTTATTCATATGTTACACTTTACACAAGTCTAAGTCATATGATATCTCATCTTAATATACGAGAAATTTACTACACACAACAAGTATATTTATACTTATATTACAATCATAAGTATAATAACCATCCCACCAAGCTATAACTCGTGGATGCAGTCTCAAAGTGCTATCATCCTATGGGTATGCTCAACTTAACCCAGGTACTAAGTGAGACTTACTCTTAATCATGGTATTAAATATTAAACGGTGGAGGCGATCATATTCCCTCCTGAAAGTGAAATCATTATCGCACTCATATGTGGGACGATATGACTTGGGGATATACACTCCCTGTTTCGCAAGCTAGGGGATTCACCCACATCGCGCAACCCCCCTGGATAGCACTAGAGATATATGTATACATAAATATATCCTTCACATACCGATATATTTATAACCAAATCATATATATATATATACACTGTAACAACACCCGTATATATAATATATATCACTTCTCAATATGCCCTGGCTATAATTGCCGAACTCTTATAACGATGATGAAAATATCCCGAATGTTCCCATTCGTAATAGTATATAAGTATTTAAACATTTCTAACACTAAACCTATAAGCATTATATTACTTAAGATTGAACTTACACCTTACTCACTTTTAAGGTTTTACATATAAACCCAAATGTACCAATTTGTAATAAATAAATAAGTATACTATCAACTCATTTTAGTTCCATAGGTATCGCATCGCCTATCATAATAATCATCATTAGACGTAACGGATAGCCGCTCAATCCTCTTTAGCCCATATCCTAAATTCCATCCCACTCGCATCCTAGGATTTACTCAAATGCAATTGGCCCATATTTATTCTAACTGAATAAATAGATCTATACACACTTGTCGAAGACCTCTCTCAAATGTTACGCATACTAACCATTTATTATGTCCACACCCAGGATTGTACCCTTAACTAATCCAAGGTTCCCTCTTTCATCCCAAGGTTTACTCACCCTCAATTACATTATCTATGAGTCCTAATATCACGTTTAGAATCCCCTACAACAATCTCCAATTTCTATATTAATCTCCCCCTAAACTTAAGGAAGAAAACTTTTAAAAATCTGACAGGGCTGAATCGATTCACCTAGACCGAATCGATTCGCCTCTTTCCGAATTGATTCGCCCTTACCGAATCGATTAAAAAATGTTCTACTTTCTCACTGTGTAAGACCGAATCGATTTGCCTTGCAAAAATCCAAAATCTGCTACGGGTTATCATCTTCTCCAAAACCCAAAAATCATCCTAACCTCCATTTTTGTGGTTTCTAATATCAACAAAAAAAAATTATAATCATCCTAACACTAATTTATACCTAACACATCAATTAATTTATGGGATAGAACAATTTCTCTTAGATTTAAACCTTAAGCCGAATTAAACTCTATTTTATCATTTCTTCCCATTTCTAACCATTCATACATACCATTAACCTAGGTTCAACACTAGAAGTCATCAAGAGTTAACAATACATCAATTTTAAACTCAAAATTAATTTTCCCAAATTTATTTCAAGGGTTTCAACCCAAAAATCATACAGTTTACCAATTATAATATGAGATACAAATACTCAATTGAATAAAGAAAGTAAACACTTACCTGGTGGATAAAACTCGACGACCTCGAGTCGAATCCCGCAGAGTTTGTCCAAAAATCCCCTTTTCCTTCTTCCTTTCTTTACTTCTTATTTTCACTCTTTTCTTTCTTCTCTTTCTCTCTCTCATGCCGTATAAGAGAGAATTCAGGGTTACCCCTTTTAAAACCCAACTTTGACTCGTAATGCGAGTGCCTTATTGTCCAAAAGTCTCCGGAACCTAAACACTACCCCCGGATATTCTATTCTGACTGTCTCAACCATTCCAAAACCAACCATGCACTCGAAACCTCCATCTGAGTTACTTAACTAAAATTCACTAGTTGGACTTAACACTTCTCAACACACATTTTCTATAATGTAAACTATCACTCGTCACTTAACCCAACTACAACATGACATAAAAATATTTTGGCTCATTTTCTTAGTCCCCAAATTAAACGTAACACACATTAGTAATTATCTAACACTTAATAAATCCCAAATTACTATTCATATAATTCCTCTAATTACCAAATAACGCCCACATATGTAATTTAAATATCTGTAAAAGTACGAGGTATTACATGATGTACATTTGATCTTGGTGAGATGTTCTCCTATCAATATTGTCATTTGCATTTTTATTTGACTATATAGGAATTTTACATATAATAATCGTTTACCGTGAGGAGTTTGTTTTGAATTGAAAAAATGATGAGTGCATGGGAAAGAGCTGCGAGAGTGTAATATTGACACGTCATGAAAGCCACCGTTTAAAAGAGCCCAAGAAAAATTAAAGCAATAAAAAGAATAATATGACAAAAATGGGTCAATTTGTTTAGTTTGGTATATTCATTCAAAAGAAAAAGAAAGAAATATTTTGATGGAGTTTGGATGGAAATATCAACGGGTTTGCACAATGACAATGTAACCTAGTTGACCTTATTTTTTCATGACGCTATTGATGTGTATAACCATTTAAATTCTAGGATTGTGTGCATTGTTCTTATTTTGTTCAATCAACTTCAAATTTATTTGTCACAAAAGGCAAATGCTTAGTTTTAAAAAGTTTAGCGATTAATTAGAACTTCTTGAACATTTCCGTGTGTTTTTGTTATAATTCATTTGTTTTAGTTCACACCCATTCATTCCATTCCACACATTTGAACACATCGATACTATGCTAGTGTGTATGACTTATGTATTTTGTGTCGAGTGTAGGGATTGTTTGCACAATATTTTTGTAATATGTCATTTTTTTGAAAAAATTAAAGATTTAAAAAATAGTTGGTGAGTTTTGTTGTCGTGATGCCTTGCACGTTATGCCTATTAGTTTACTTCTTTGTTGTTTTGTGTATTTTAATAAAAAAGAAAGGGGGAGAGAAAATTAAAAAGGAGTTTTTTTTAGGAGTTTGATTTATGGGGGAGTTTTAGAGTTTGTATTATAGGGACTTGATTTGATTTTATATATGATTTATGTCTATCTCGTTGATACTTATCTTGTTGATATTTTGATTTATGTTTATCTCATATCAAACTCGGCGCATCACGAAGGTATTTGTTTGTTGTCTCATCTGTGTAGATACCTAATTGCAGAATGCTTAAACACACGGATGAAACATGTTTGGAACAGGGAAGATACAGTTTTTGAAGACGAAGAAACTGTACCGTTTTATTTTTCTAGGGTTGGGAAGGATATTAGTAACTTTGTAATATGAGAGTTTTAATTTGGTGTTTAAGACATTTTGTTTGTTTTGTACCGGCATAGACAAAGCGGGGATTTGTAAGAACGTGTTTTTCAACAATGTTCATAGCATAGCTTTAGGATAGTTTGGCGTATACCGTTACACATAATCACGCAATGTCAGGACGAACCGAACACAAAGATCTCCAAAGTTTGAAGATTTCCTAACATCCCAAAAGGTATAAAACATATTTAGAGTTTTGATTTAATTCATAAAATTATATTTAGGATGTTTTTTTTTAAATACAATCAATTTCATTGTGAAAATGAATTTTATAAAATGTTTTTATAAAAGGTTTTTGTAAAATTAAATATGTTTTTATTATAAAGGTAAGTTTTAGTTTTTATAAAAACTGTTTGAGCCTAAGTACTGTAGCGGAGGAATTTGGAATTTTTTAAAGTCGTTCGAGCGACGCTGAGGGTCGTTCAAGCGACAAAGCCTGTCGCGCAAAGTGTCGCTCAAACGACACGTGTTTCTCGTTCAAGCGACGTCCCTTTTCATTCGAATGATATGCCGCTTCAAGGAATTTTTAATTAGTGTAAATACATGTTCGTGGTTTACTTTTTCTTGAGACTTTTGACAAAAATGATATTTCATATTCTGTTCAAAAGTTTTGTAACACCCCGTAATTTTGTGAATTTAGTATTTAATTACTTTTGGGGAATTATAAAAATATTTAAATTGGAGAAACTTAAATTTATGATTTGGAGAATTTATTTGAGTGGGAAGAATTATTTATAATTAGCGACTTTAAGTTTAATTGTCCGAATTAATGTGTCGCATTTTGAGGTCAAAATTTGGAAATGATAAAAAGTATTTCGGATGATAATTCTGAGTGCGCAATTGAGTCCGGATGGGTCGAGATAGTAAAAAAAGAGTGCCCGAGGGTGGTAATTGGGTCTCGGAGAATTTTTGGGCGGCCGGGCCCATACGAAGTGATTCGGGCCATTTTAATTAGGCCCATGTGGCCAAAAACGGGATTAAGTATTTTTAACCTAATTGAGAGACTAGGAACAACATATAGAAAATTCCAAACCAAGGGTTTGGGAGAGGATTAGAGGAAGCTAATCAATAAGTCAATTGAGGGTCTTTTGGAGCCAAATTAAGGGACTAATTTGGGGTGTTCTTCATCAACCATTCTCTACACCAACGGAATCTGACCCTATGAACAATCCCAAGTAAGTGGTTAACTTGTTGTAATGTGTATATGGTGATATCCAATTCATATTTTAGTGATGTGTAAACTAAAATTCGTTTTTGGGGATAAATGGGTAAAAAAATGAGGTTTTTGTTAATGGAACCATTGAATGAGATTCAAAGTAAGAATTAGTTGTGTTATATATTGATCGAGGTGGAAACCGAGCGTCCGTGTAAATACGGTAGTCGTTGTTGTCGGCTTCCAACCACAATACAAAAAAAACCTAAACTTTAACTACACTCTTGTGGAGTATAGTGGCGAGTCTGGGTATCGAATCCATAGGGAATGTTTGATAGATTTTAATTGATTTATTATTTCAAAAAATAAAGTGTAAAAGATGATGATTGAGTGAGAAAGGAAAAAGGTAAAAATAAAGAAGTTAACTAAAACTAATTGGAAAATTAAGGTAGAGACACAATCCCCCAACCCTAGTGTATTGATGGTATAAAACTAATCGTAAATTTAACTGATTAATTTGACCCGGAATTTAGTACCCCCAAGCATTACGTATACGAGGTTCAAGCGCGTGTCATACTTAATATGAGGATGAGTAAATCAGTATCGCGATAGTAGCACTCGAATTGCACTCTAAATCATCACGAGTACCCAGAGGAAAACGAGATATAAAGATCTACAATTGTTGTGTAACTACGTAATACAGTCATAATCAATCACTAAATTCAGAGGACTAATTTTATACACAAGCAACTACCACATCAGGTTGGGTTCATGCGTACCAACCTTTAAAAACCTAGCCTAACATGGTGAATAATAATAAAAGTGCCAGAAATAAAAGTTACCACGATTGAAGAACAAGAACATGCAAGAAGAAATCAAAGATTAAAGAAAAATCGGAAAAGCTCTTGAATTAATAGTGCAAAATATGTAAATTCTTCTCCTAGATGTTCCTACTTGTTATGGAGCTTTTACATAAATGAAATCTTAATAAAAAGAGTCCTAATGACTAAGGCCCTGTTTGGTTGTTCCAAAATTGTAAATTGGATCATTAATAAATTGCTCCATTTACAACTTCTCATTAATTGTGTTTGGTTTTATTAATGAAAGGATTCATTAATTGCCCCATTTTAGCTCAGGTACAAAATCTGAAATTGGATCATTTCACAAAAAATGTGAAATGAATCCATTTGAAATAGGAGTCACATTAAGTGCATGTCCCTCTCCCTCTTCCTCTTCCCCATCTCCCTCTCTCTTTCCCTCCCCCCCCCCCCTCTCTCTTGATTTGTTTTTATCTTTTTTTTCATAGAATCTTAATATCAATTTCAAATTACCAAACATTGTGTAAAATTGGATTTAACTCATTTCAAATTCCCTCATTTATAATTCACTAATTCATAATGAACCAATTTACACAATCAAATAATTTGCGCAACCAAACTGGGCCTAAATATATAGGCTAAGGATCGTTTAGAAGAGTCCCCAAAACATAAAACTCTTTTGGCTAAAAGATAAGCACAAAATAAAAATCCCGTATCTGCCAATTTGTCACACTTAGAAAGCATGACTAATTTTGTAACGGATTATGAGCGTGACTAATTTTGTGACGGATCTGGGGCGAGACAAATGGGAGAACCGGTTCGGGTTCTGGGTGTACCGGTTCGGGTGAATTGGC
Organism: Sambucus nigra; assembly: GCA_949130495.1. Classification (NCBI taxonomy): domain Eukaryota; kingdom Viridiplantae; phylum Streptophyta; class Magnoliopsida; order Dipsacales; family Adoxaceae; genus Sambucus; species Sambucus nigra. The sequence goes on along the minus strand of OX422222.1, from coordinate 60,268,060 downwards.
TGGTTTCTAGGCCTCTTTCAACACTTAGAATATTTTCCAACTTTCTTCTTTTCTTCCTTGGATTTTTTCTCAACTTCAAATGATCATAACTCCTTCACCGTAGCTCGGATTTGGGTGCCGTTTCTTCCAGTGTTCTCGTTGTTCCGAGCTCTTCAACTTTCCTATTGACTACACCCCAGGGATCGGGCTGAAGAATTACGAAAATACCCTTGAACTTGCCTTCCTAGCCTTTCTTCTATGATTTTTCCGCAACTTCAAGGGATCATAACTCTTTCACCGTAGCTCGGATTGAGGTTCCGTTTTTTCCAGTGTTCTTTTAATTGAAAGATCTTCAACTTTCCAGTTGGCCCCACTTCCGTACTAAGGATGAAAAATTACGAAAATGCCCTTCAACACCCCGATTCTTAGTTTCTTTCACTATTTTGAGTTCTCTTTTCCATCTTTCTTGCATAAAATATCTGTAAAACACATAAGAGATACACAAAATATGAAATAATTTCCAAAAAGGGTTAGTAGCATAAATATGAGACAAATCCAAGCTATTTACACAGTACGGGATCATAAAAATACTGAAATTAAGGGGATAAATGTGAAGAATTTATGCCTAATCAAACCCCCCCTAACTTAGAACTTTGCGCGTCCCGAGCAATGTAAAAGAACGAGATTATGAGTTAAGGACCCTTCAAAAATTTTATTGGGATAGAATACCTTTTTCGCGGGCAAGCGATTGCATTTAGCGTATGCAACAAGCCTTTAAACCCCTAGGTTACCCTAGTAGGACGAGTGGTGTCTCGTGAGGGTTTGCAGTGAATATACCCACAAAATTCATTATTGACTCAAAGAAATTTCAAAATACTTAAAAATTGCACAATTTAAACTCCCCAAAAATGGTCACCTTAAAATCTTATTTAGGAGTCTCAAGTCAGAGTGTGTGTGTGCGAAGCCAAAAATTGAACCGCTAACTTCCACTGATTGATCATTACGTTACTTTCCAAAAATTCATTTTGATTCAAATTCTCACGGGATGCTCTCTCAAACGAATCTCTCGGAATGTGGCTATTCTCTCGGTATACGTGATTTATAAAGAGTAAATATAATGGACGCAAAGTCACGCACACAAATTGAAAGATGGAAATTTTTGGGTGAAAAGATCTCTTCATCGGAATACAGTCATAGGGAAATGGGAACCATCATCTCTTTTTCACACCATGTAATCTCTTTTATTATCTTTTTGTGTTTTAACTCTCCACGCGGTAACCAATTTCGCAATTCGAACTCAGTTAGGACTTTTTCGGGGTTTAAGGTATATTGGGTAACATGGAAATGGTCAGGAAATTCGGAATTGGAAAAGTTATTTAGGATGTCCATTTGTGCTTTTTTTTTCCGGGCTATTGCTCATTTTTTTTTTCTTTTTTTTTTCACTTCTTTCCTTTTCTTGCTATTTTTGTTGAGCATTCTTCTATTTTTTCTTGCCCCTTTTTGTTGCACTTTTCGGACATAAATTCTGAATTTTTTCATTTTTCACAATTCCGGGCTATTTGGGTTTTTCGGGTTGTCAAACGAAAGGGAAAATTATTCGGCTCAATTTGGGTTGCAAAGGGTGATTTTTCGCTACTTTTTCTGGCCAAAATTTTGGGTTGACAAACGATGGCCTACTTCATTGTCCAAAATGCCAATTGCGTTACCATATGCGTTTCGAGGTGAATTTAAGTTTAGAGACTAATTTGGCACGTTTTTCAAGGCAATATTGCACACATTTTTTAAAACCGATCAAAATGAAAGGATTGAGATCCTTGACAACTTATTAAGCGCTAAAAAGAACTTTGAGTTAACAATTAACTCGGATTGATTTTAAAACTCGCAAAATGGGATAGGCTCGAATCTCACCGGGTTGGTTAATCTCCACATTCGTTCGTTAAGTCGTCAATTTTCGCTTAATATCCATCTTTGGTCAATTTCGGCTTTGTGTATGTTGGATATTTACAATTTGAGACTCCAATTCGACTTTTAATGATATTCTTGAAAAATTTGAATGCCAATTTTTATTTATTTTGAACAAAAATATTTTTGGATTTTTCAAAAAAAATTTGATTTTTTTGGAAATTTTGGGCATTTTTGAAAATTTGTAAAGTTTTAGAAATACGCACTTGTGACCCCCCCTAACTTAGACTTTTGCATTGTCCTCAAGCAAAAAGGACGAAAATCTAATTCAAAGAGAATAATAAGTGCGGAAAAATAAAACAAACAAATATGAAAAATGCAACAAGACAATATATGACACTCATGCAAGACTCAAAAATACAACAATAATCACCCCATACGCGTCGGGGGTGCGACGACCTCTCATCTCTCCACAAACTCACCCGACCCCACTCACGGGGTTTGATGTTCTCCTTGTCTCTCCCGTCCTAGGATTATAAGCTAACAATCGGAACAAGTTGGGACCTCGCCCATAGATAAAGGATAGACCGGGAGACTCATCGCGACTAACTGGAAAGGCATCCTCGTGATGCTGGCTCAATGTGTGATCTACGTGCACTGACTCGGAGGGAACACCTAGGTTTCGTTCAATTTTTAAGATGCATGGGTCGGGCTCTAAGTCAGATGAACCACAACTTTTCTCCTCACTTGCTTTCGGGGCCTCTAGTGTTGTGGGTGGATTGTCACAACGAAGGAATTCATCAATTTTTGCTTTTAGTTCACTTTCGTCTAAGTGACTACATGAATCCAATAGGGATTGGCCTTCAATAGTAATACTTTCATCCACCTTCCCGAATTCTCTTTCAAATTCTTCCATGCTCATGTCCCCTAGATCTCTCTCTCTCGTGGTGCCTACGTCCTCTCTAACGCCACCATTTTTCTCTCTTCTAACCCCTCTCTCTCTCTCTCTATAGCGGTCACTACACGCCTCTCCCCCACTTTTCTCTCATTGTCACAACTACCACTATTACTTGATGAAATAGGGAACACTCCTAACGGCTCTCTCTTATGGTACCCCTCATTCTCATGGTTCGACACTAAGCAGGACCCTAGGGCATCTCCACAATCATTTTCCTCAAAGTACTCCCCTACGATCTCATCTACGAAGCTCACCGCGTGAAGGTCATCTTCTTCCCCCGTATGTTGGGCGACATGGAAGATGTTTGTCTCTAAGGTCATGTTCCGAACGGTGAGTTGCATTCGCCCATTCCGAGTATTGATGATTGCGTTAGCCGTAGCTAAGAATGGGCGTCCAAGGATGATGGGAACATGGTTGCTCGAGTTAAAGGAGGGCTCCGTGTCCCAAATGACAAAGTCTACCGGGAAGTAGAAAGTGTCAATTTGGAGGATCACGTCCTCGACTATGCCTCTTAGGATCTTCACGGTTCGATCCGCTAATTGGAGAGTGACCTTTGTGGGCTTGAGGTCGCCCAAGTCAAGTTGCCTATAGATGGAATAAGGGAGGATATTGACACTTGCTCCCAAATCAAGTAAGGATTTTTCAATTTTATTTTCTCCAATGATGCAGGAAATGGTGGGTGCACCGGGATCTTTGAATTTAGGTGGGAGATCATTGAGTAGAATAGAGCTCACATTCTGCGCTAGAAAGACATTTTTCTTTACCTTCATCTTTCTCTTTACCATCAACAAGTCTTTAATGACTTTTCCATAAGCTGGAATTTGCTTAATGGCATCGAGGAAAGGTAAATTCAGCTTAACTTGTTTGAGCACGTCTAGCACGTCATCACGTGGGTTCCATTTTAGCGCGGGAATTAACCTTTGAGGAAACGGTGCCGCGGAGGGTGGTTTCACTACTACCTCGGCCTCACTAGCGTCTTCTTTGTCACTCTCATTTAAGGAGACATCTTCGGCCTCTTTCGTGCCGGGCGAAATCTCCTTGTCTTTAAGTACGTCTCGTGGGGGAGGTGACAAGTCAACTATCCTCCCACTACGAAGAGTGGTAATTGCGCTACATTGCTCATGATGGTCATGGGGTGTCGAGCTAACACTAGTTTGACCTTGGAGAGGTCTTTGGCCCTGGGCAGGAAACATTCCCTTCTCTTGAACACTCAACGAGGAATGTATTTTTGACAGATTTGCATTTATGTCGCCGATCAGACGATCATATTTGGCATTGTTTGCAGTCTGACTTCCAATGAATTGATTCATGGTATCCTCGAGAGTTATCCGTTGTGGCGGGATATAATTTCCATGGGGTGGCGGTACTTTCACATGTCCTTGCATGTGTGGAGCTTGTTGAAATTGTTGTAGTGGAGGAGGGCCAACATGCGAAGGAGGGTTCATTGCTGTATGTTGTTGCCCGTAGCTAAAACCGGGATGGTTTTTCCACGAAGGGTTGTATGAATTCCCATGCGGGGCATCGAAATTTCCCTTATAGCCTCCTATACCACTAACTTGCTCTTGCAACATTAGTTTATAGGCGGGTATCGTCGGGCATTCCTCAGTTGAATGTCCCGCCTCACAAATCGCACACACCTTCACGACAGGGTTTTGGATAGATCCAACTATCTCACATAAGTCTCGCAATCCTTTCTCCATGGTGTCCAACCGACTGTCCGTCATGGAATTCTTATCTACGTGGAATAGGCCGGATGCCGATGGAGCAGTGGTGGGTTGTTGATTTTGATTTTGAGCGTTCGGGTCAGAGGTATCCCAAGATTGGGTAGTCTCGGCGACATACCTCATGTGAAGATCAGCATCATGGGCATCTAGATCGACAAACGGACCGCTTCCCATAGTTTCAACAAGTTGTTTGGAGTTAAGATTTAACCCATTATAGATAAAGGAGATGATTTGCGACGGATCAAATCCATGATGGGGGCATGAAGCCACTAACTCGTTGAAACGTTCATAACATCGATGGAATGGCTCATTCTCATGTTGTCTAAACGCTTGAATTTAAGCCTTGATAGAGATTGTTCGATGTGTTGGGAAGAATTTCTTGAGAAATTTAGACTGTAGCTCATTCCAGGATGGAATCGAGCTTGGAGGTAAAGACCATAGCCAAGCTTTGGCTTTATCTTTAAGCGAGAAGGGGAAGAGTTTGAGGCGGATTACCTCTTGTGTGCAGGTTTGATCATTTAGGGTATCACACACGTCCTCAAATTCCCTTATATGGAGGTATGGCTTTTCAGAATCCATACCGTGGTAATGTGGTAGTGTCTGGATCATCCCATTTTTGAAACGGAACTTCCCCGCATTATACGGGAGTATAATGCATCCTGGAGTGACAGTGCGCTCAGGATATAGAATTCTCTCAACGGGCGGTACGAAAGCTCGTCCTCACCGGTAGGTGCATTACTATGTTGCGACATCTCTCTCTCACTTGACGATTCGGCGCTCTCACTGGGTGTGCACGAAGTGTGTCCTACGAAGGAGAAGGGAGTGTTACTAGAGATTGACTGCGACGATGTAGGTGGTGGGATCCAAAACTGTGGGGCGTTTGGAGTGTGGGGACTATCAGGATTATACTCAACGAGTGGATTTTCGTGAATGCTGGTTGGAGTATTATGGGGTGTGGGAGTGGTTTCAGAATTTTGCATTAAAGCTTAGGAGAGAGGATAATTGTGAATCTTTTTGTGCTTTTTATTTTTATTTTTGGTCAAATCTTTGGATTAACTAGATCTAATCCTAAGTCTACCTAATTCCCCGGCAACGGCGCCATTTTGATCGAGGTGGAAACCGAGCGTCCGTGTAAATACGCTAGTCTTTGTTGTCGGCTTCCAACCAAAATACAAAAAAAAACCTAAACTTTAACTACACTCTTGCGGAGTATAGTGGCGAGTCTGGGTATCGAATCCACAGGGAATGTTTGATAGATTTTAATTGATTTATTATTTCAAAAAATAAAGTGTAAAAGATAATGATTGAGTGAGAAATGAAAAAGGGAAAAATAAAGAAGTTAACTAAAACTAATTGGAAAATTAAGGTAGAGACACAATCCCCCAGCCCTAGTGTATTGATGGTATAAAACTAATCGTAAATTTAACTGATTAATTTGACCCGGAATTTAGTACTCCCAAGCATTACGTATATGAGGTTCAAGCCCGCGTCATACTTAATCTGAGGATGAGTAAATCAGTATCGCGATAGTAGAACTCGAATTGCACTCTAAATCATCACGAGTACCCAGAGGCAAACGAGATATAAAGATCTACAATTGTTGTGTAACTACGTAATACAGTCATAATCAATCACTAAATTCAGAGGACTAATTTTATACACAAGCAACTACCATATCTGGTTGGGTTCATGTGTCCCAACCTTTAAAAACCTAGACTAACATGGTGAATAATAATAAAAGTGCCAGAAATAAAAGTTACCACGATTGAAGAACAAGAACATGCAAGAAGAAATCAAAGATTAAAGAAAAACCGGAAAAGCTCTTGAATTAATAGTGCAAAATATGTAAATTCTTCTCCTAGATGTTCCTACTTGTTATGGAGCTTTTACATAAATGAAATCTTAATAAAAAGAGTCCTAATGACTAAATATATAGGCTAAGGTTCGTTTAGAAGAGTCCCCAAAACATAAAACTCTTTTGGCTTAAAGATAAGCACAAAATAAAAATCCCGTATCTGCCAATTTGTCACACGCGTGACTAATTTTGTAACGGATTATGAGCGTGACTAATTTTGTGACGGATTTGGGGCGAGACAAATGGGCGAACCGGTTCGGGTTCTGGGTGTACCGGTTCGGGTGAATTGGCTGGTTTCTAGGCCTCTTTCAACACTTAGAATATTTTCCAACTTTCTTCTTTTCTTCCTTGGATTTTTTCTCAACTTCAAATGATCATAACTCCTTCATCGTTGCTTGGATTTGGCTGCCGTTTCTTCCAGTGTTCTCGTTGTTACGATCTCTTCAACTTTCCAGTTGACTCCACCCCAGGGATCGGGCTTCAGAATTACGAAAATACCCTTGAACTTGCCTTCCTAGCCTTTCTTCTATGATTTTTCCGCAACTTCAAGGGATCATAACTCTTTCACCGTAGCTCGGATTGAGGTGACGTTTTTTCCAGTTTTCTTGTAATTGAAATCTCTTCAACTTTCCAGTTGGCCCCACTTCCGTACTAAGGCTGAAAAATTACGAAAATGCCCTTCAACACCCCGATTCTTGGTTTCTTTCACTATTTTGAGTTCTCTTTTCCATCTTTCTTGCATGAAATACCTGTAAAACACATAAGAGATACACAAAATACGAAATACTTGACAAAAAGGGTTAGTAGCATAAATATGAGACAAATCCAAGCTATTTACACCGCACGGGATCATAAAAATACTGAAATTAAGGGGATAAATGTGAAGAATTTATGCCTAATCATATATTTTTGAGTATGATTATCTGATTTGAATGAGAAACCCGGAACATAAAATGGTGGACTTTGAACCTGAAATTGGGATTATACCATAGGGATTTGTGTTCTTGAGTGGGTAAAGATTTGTAGTGTTAATGATTTTAAACGGTTTAGTTGATGTTTATAGTTCATGAGAGATGTAATAAGATCATGAACAGGCTGGTTTGAGGTTGGATTTTGAGGAAAGAAACCTTAGTTTTTCGTCAATGGCTGAACAGAGGGCTGGAGAAGACGAAGTCTGGAACGATCGATCGATCGACTCGATCGATCGATGATACACGAATTTTGGCAGTTCGTCCAGTTTTGGATATAAAGAGAAATTCATTTAAGATTTAATCCCTTATTTCTATTTAGTGATAAATTTATATGTGGCATATATTCCTTAACAATTATAGGGTGATATAATTGGGTTTAAGAGGGTGAAAATTATATGTCATGAGATGAACGAATTTCTAGAAATAATTCATAAATATTGAGGTTGGGCCGAGGAATAATATTCGGGTAGTGTAGTTGGGTGACGCTACATTATTAAAGGAATTGAGGTGAAATAAATTAGTTATGGGGAAAAATATACACTCGGAAAATATTAAGTTACGGGCCAAGTGAGCGAGTCCGAGTATAATGGTTGGACGACACCATGTATTAAATTAATTAATGTGTCATTGATTAAATTAGAGTCGGACTGTAGACTCGGGAACGTATTAAATTAATTAATGTGTAATTAATTAAATTAGAGTCGGACTGTAGACTCGGGAAAGTATTAAATTAATTAACGTGTCATTAATTAAATTAGAGTCGGACTGTAGACTCGGGAAAATATTTAAATTAATTGGTGTGAAATTAATTAAATTAGAGTCGGGCTGTAGACTCGAAAAAGTATTAAATTAATTAATGTGTCATTCATTAAATTAGAGTCGGACTGTAGACTCAAGAAAGTATTTAAATAAATTAATGTGAAATTAATTAAATTAGAGTCGGAATGTAGACTCGGGAAAGTATTTAATTAATTAATGTGTAATTAATTTGATTAGAGTCGGGCTGTAGGCTCGGAAAGGTAATAAATTAATTAATGTGTAAGTTAATTAACTAAGAGTAGGACCACTGACTCGGATTGGTAAAATTTTATTAATGTGTATATTAATTAATTGAGAGTCGGACCACTGACTCGGATTGATATTAACTAATTAATGTGTAAATTAATTAAATGAGAGTTGGATCATAGACTCGGGGAAAATATTATATTAATTAATGTGCGAATTAATTAAATTTGAGTCAGACCATAGACTCGGTATAATGAAAATTTAATAAGTGAGAAAATTTATTTAGTTGAGTCAGGCCAGAGACTCAGGAAATTTCAGGCTAGTGTTACGAGTTGTGAGTACTTGGTGAAGCCGGGGTTTATTTTATATATATATATATATATATATATATATATATGTGTGTGTGTGTGTGTGTGTGTGTGTTATTAAATATCAGTGGTTAGATATTTATTTAATTATATACTCTAGTTCTATCAAGGGAGGTTGCGCGATGTGAGTGAATCCCCTAGCTTGAGGAGTAGGGTGAGTATATCCCCAAGTCATAGCGTCCGGTATATGGGTGAGGGGCTTATCTCACTTTCAGGGAAGGAATATGACCGCCTCCACTTCTTTTATGTTTTGGGCCAGGTTGGTGAGCGAATCCAACTTGGGTAGCTAGGTTACGTGAGCACACCTAGTGAGATGGCACTTTATAGGGAATCATCCGATGAGGGTATACTCGGAAGGATGGATATACGCATGATATAGGTGGGGATGTTTTAGTAAAGATACGTATAATATGGTAGTAAATATTATATGTGGGTAATAATATAGTCTGTGATGTATTTACTTTATATAACTTGTGCCACGGTATTATGTTGTTAATTAAGAAGGAATTAATTAAGTTAAGTAGTGAGATAACTTATAATTCATGAATAATTATAGTAGGGTTAGAGTAGTATGGCAAGGAGAGGTTATACCGGGACTAGTTGGACGGGGTAGTACAACTAGGTGGGGTTAAGGTAACCGTTAGGTGTGCACATTAGTGGAGGGGTGAGAATGTCCACAAGGGCGTGCGACACTAACTTAAATATGAAGCGCATTCATGCATTTTAAATTACTGCAGTTAATTCACTTGCTAAATATTTTCAAAAATGTTTTGGGTTCTAACCCTTGCTGTAAAACTATTTTTAAAACCTTTTAGGTGTCCTTCCACATGGATTCCAAGATTGATATCTATTTTAGGGGCACGGAGCTGTGGCATATGTGGATGTTAGCAGGAGTTTGGATTAGACGCATCGTTCATTTATTCCTAGAGTAGGAATCATTTATCAGTTTTAGTTTTATTTGGGGCTTGTCGCCCAGACTTCTCAGTACAGTTTTCAGATTTATTTTATTCAGGTGTGGGATGTTTGTATTAGACTATTTACTTTGGTGGCTGATGGTTTATTCGACATGTCATTTTATTTTTTTCAGTAGATTTAAGTCGGTTGTGTGAATGGTTTATATTTAATTCCGTATGTACTGGTTTGTTTAATTAAAAAGTTAAAATTTGGCACTAGTTTTTGGAATGATAGGTGGTTAGTAAGTTTTAAAAAGTTTCGACAGTGATGCTAAGGATGAACCAACTGGGATTCCTATTTTAATTTGGTATAGGACTGATCACCCGGTATTTTATTAGGCAGGGTGTCAGAGATGGTATTAGAGCATCAGGTTCTAGTGTCCTTAGAATCTGTGCGAATTTTCACATTTCGGCTTAGCAATCTTTGATATAGAGACATATTATAGGATTGTTGTATTCTCATATGTATGCGCATATATGTTCTTCTGCCAAATTTATATTTGAGAGTGAACTCATACGATTCGATTCTCATTCGAGATGCTGCCCAGGAGAGGGAGCAGTTAGGGCAGCAGGGGGAGTTGAGACTAGGGAGGCTCATAAGGATCAAGAGTTATCGCAGCAACTGCCAGAGATGATTTCGGCAGCGCAGGTAACTGAATTGGTGGCACAGGCTGTTGAAGCGATGATGATCGAAATGGCAAGGTACTTGCCACGAGATTAGCCACAAGTATTAGTGGCACCAGATGTTCAGGCCCACCCGAGGTCGTCGGGGTGGCAGCAAATATGAGAGGTTTTTTAAAAAGGGCATCCATCAGAGTTTTGAGGAGGTTCAGATATAGTGCTAGCGTGTCAGTGGAAGAGAGATATCCAACATCACCTACGCATGGTATATTGCAATGAGGTGCAGAAGGAAATGCTAGCCATTTTTAGTTCAGTGGGAGTAGCGCAATAGTGGTGGGAGTCGATCACCATAGTTGAGGAAAAGGATACACGAGCTATTGCAGAGTTTTGGGTGCGGTTCGACCGCAAGTATTTACCTCCAGCAGTTGAGACCGAAATGAGGAGAAAATTTAGAGAGGTGACTCAGGGGGACCGTTCAGTGGCCGATTATGAGGAAGAATTTACTCGATTGGCAAATTTTGTACCGAATGAGGTAAACGATAAAGAGAGAAAGAAAGCAAGGATTATGGATGGGTTAGTCTGGATAATCAGATAACATTTAATTAGTAATCCTGCATTAGTAGCTTATACTGATGTCATTAACGCAACACTCCTGCACTGTCAGAAATATCGCTTGCACGTGAAAGGAAGTAGGAAGGGAGTGGAAGCCAGCCAGTCGGATAAAGCAGGAGGACAGTACCAGTGGGGTATCCCAGTAGCAGACAAGGGGAGATCAGGGGCAGGATTTTCGGCAGGGAAATCATGTCAAATGATTTAGAGCTGGAGGCTATCGATAGGATGGTCAGCAAGGAAGGGATCAGTGGTAGGGTGAATTTCATCGGAGGTGTTTCGTTTGTGAGGAAGTGGGGAACATGAAGAGAGATTTCCCTTAGTGAGGCATGAGTCAACTACAGGATGAGGTCCTGGATGTACAGCCACTACAACAAGTCATGGGTGCATTCGGGCAGGGAGAAGATGCTCCGGAACCCGAGGATCAGCCGTTGCAGCTGGAGTATGGAGGTAATTATTTTTACCCTATAGGAATGGGGTATATTTTTGAGTGACAAGGAGGATGTCATAATATAAGACTTGTTTTTCACTAGATTTCGCGGGTGAGTCGAATTTAGTGGGTGCGTTGGCCGTAGCAGCCATAGTATGTGGATAAACTTTTTGTGGGGTAGCGGAGTTCTTTGGTGTTCTTCACGGGAGAGTGGATATGTACACCGAGTGAATGTTTGAATTATGCGAGGGGTTACTACTTTTGAGAATTATGGGAGTAAGGTTGATTTTTCTTCCCAAATATCGACTGGATAGCGATGGATTTGAACTATTGTGAATAATGGGGTTAAGTTTTGGTGTTCGCCACACTAGGGTATGATTGGTACTAGGTATCACCTGAGAGGGCACTTAGCCTATATATATGTGTGTATATATGTTGTATTGCGAGGTGTGATAGGCACATAGTGAGGTCTTGTGTCTCACATTTCATCCCGGTAGGTAGGGATGTTTACTGAAGAGAATTAGTGTGATTAAATTTATTTATGAGCAGGGAGAGATAGTTCGGGGTTGATTTAGTGCAAGAACTAGTGATAGTAAGGACGTGGTATTTTATGTTGTCTTTGGTAGCCTAAGGGTAGGCGTATATACTTTTGTGTTAAGACACAAGTATTTGGGGGGTTCCTTGTTTGGATTTCGCCTTGCGAGACATCCCACGCACGAAACTTAGTGCAATGTTGGAAGTGGGGAGATGTTTGGTCGTTAGTACATGGGTTTGGGTACCCCGACCAGTATATATATATGTGGGGGGGGGGGGGGATATGACTACGGGTTGGAAGTCATATTACGGGTTACGACTAGCATAGTCGGGTAAAAAAAAATCGTGCGGTAAAGAACGGGGATAGGGTGTATGGGCACCCGGGTTAACTAAGGCAAATTTTGTGCGGATAAGCATGGGTACAGGGTGTATGGGTGACCTGGTTAATTAAAATGCATATTTGTGTAACTTATAGTTAGAAGCAGGAGAGGTAGTTATAGCGGGCTTATAGGCACATGACTAGAGAGTGATATGCGAAGCTTGGAACATTACACTCATGTTAATTTCGAGGACGAAATTCCTTTGTAAGGGGGGGAGTATGTAACACCCCGTAATTTTGAGGATTTAATATTTAATCACTTTTGGGGAATTATATAAATATTTAAATTGGAGAAACTTAAATTTATGATTTGGAGAATTTATTTGAGTGGGAAGAATTATTTATAATTGGTGACTTTAAGTTTAATTGTCCGAATTAATGTGTCTCATTTTGAGGTCAAATTTGGAAATGATAAAAAGTATTTCGGATGGCAATTCTGAGTGAGCAATTGGTCCGGATGGGAAGAGATAGTAAAAAAAGAGTGCCCGGGGGTAGTAATTGGGTCTCGAGGTATTTTGGGCATAGCCGGGCCCACATTAAGTGATTCGGGCCATTTTAATTAGGCCCATGTGGCCAAAAACAAGATTAAGTAATTTTAACCTAATTGAGGGACTAGGAACGATCGATAGAAAATTCTAAACGTAGGGTTTGGGAGATGATTAGAGGAAGATAATCAAGAAGTCAATTAGGGGTCTTTTGGAGCGAAATTAAGGGACTAATTTGGGGTGTTCTTCATCAACCATTCTCTACACCAACGAAACCCTACGAACAATTCCAGGCAAGTGGTTAACTTGCTGTAATGTGTATATGGTGATATCCAACTCATATTTTAGTGATGTGTAAACTAAAATTCGTTTTTAGGGATAAATGGGTACAAAATGGGCTTTTTGTTAATGGAACCATTGAATGAGATTCAAAGTAAGAATTAGTTGTGTTATATATTTCTAACTAGAATGAGAAACTCGAAACATAAAATGGTGGAATTTTAACCTGAAATTGGGATTATACCATAGGGATTTGTGTTCTTGAGTGGGTAAAGATTTGTAGTATTAATGATGTTAAAAGGTTTAAATGATGTTTATATTTCATGAGAGATGTAATAAGATTATTAACAGGCTAGTTTGAGGTTGGATTTTGAGGAAAGAAACCTTAGTTTTTTGTCAATGGCTGAACAGAGGGCTGGAGAAGACGAAGTCTGGAACGATCGATCGATGATACAGGAATTTTGGCAGTTTGGCCAGTTTTGGATATAAAAATAAATTCATTTAAGATTTAATCCCTTACTTCTATTTAGAGTGGTTTTGTTGCGGAATTGATAATATTTTTTGGCGTAATTACCAGCCAAAATTATCATTTAATGCCAAAAATACTAATTACTTTTGTAATGGCAATTGGAATGATATTAACTCCTAATTATTTATTATCTATGTCACGCCAGATGTTCTATGGATATAAGTTATTTAATGCTCCAAACTCTTATGTTTTTGATTCTGGACCGAAAGGATTGGGTGACGAAATATGAATCGGAGACTGAACCTTGATATACCCCAGAACAATACATTTTTGTTACCGCGAGATATATTGGCAGCCGCAGATCATTTGATAAATTCATATGTGGCATATATTCCTTAACAATTATAGGGTGATATAATTGGGTTTAGGAGGGTGAAAATTGTATGTCATGAGATGAACGAATTTCGGGAAATAATTCATAAATATTGAGGTTGGGCCGAGGAATAATATTCGGGTATTGTAGTTGGGTGACGCTACATTATTAAAGGAATTGAGGTGAAATAAATTAGTTATGGGGAAAAATATAGACTCAAAAAATATTAAGTTACAGGCCAAGTGAGCGAGTCCGGGTATAATGGTTGGGCGACACCAGGTACTAAATTAATTAATGTGTCAATAAATAAATTACAGTTGGACTGTAGACTCGGGAACGTTTTCAATTAATCAATGTAAAATTAATTAAATTAGAGTCAGACTGTAGACTCGGGAAGGTATTAAATTAATTAATGTGTCATTAATTAAATTAGAATCAGACTGTAGACTCGGGAAAATATTTAAATTAATGTGAAATCAATTCAATTAGAGTCAGACTGTAGACTCGGGAAAGTATTAAATTAATTAATGTGTCATTAATTAAATTAGAGTCGGACTGTAGACTCGGGTAAGTATTTAAATAAATTAAAGTGAAATTAACTAAATTAGAGTCAGACTGTAGACTCGGGAAAGTATTTAAATTAATTAATGTGAAATTAATTCAATTAGAGTCGGACTGAAGACTCGGAAAAGTATTAAATTAATTAATGTGTCATTAATTAAATTAGAGTCGGACTGTAGACTCGAAAAAGTATTTAAATAAATTAATGTAAAATTAATTAACTGAGAGTCGGACCACAGACTCATATTGATATTAACTAATTAATGTGTAAATTAATTAAATGAGAGTCGGATCATAGACTCGGGAAAAATATTATATTAATTAATGTGTGAATTAATTAAATTTGAGTTGGACCATAGACTCGAGATAATGATAATTTAATTAGTGAGAAAATTTATTTAGTTGAGTCAGGCCAGAGACTCAAGAAATTTCTGGCTAGTGTAACAGGTTGTGAGTACACGTTGAAGCCGGGGTTTATTTTATATATATATATATATATATATATGCGGTGTAGTGATAGTATATATATATATATCTCTGTGTGTGTGTATTGTGTGTGTTATTAAATATCAGTGGTTAGATATTTATTTAATTATATACTCTAGTGCCTTCAAGGGAGGTTGCACGATGTGGGTGAATCCCCTCGCTTGAGGAGTAAGGTGAGTATATCCCCAGGTCATAGCGTTTGGTATATGGGTGAGGGGCTTATCTCACTTTCAGGGAAGGAATATGACCGCCTCCACTTCGTTTATGTTTTGGGCCTGATTGGTGAGCAAATCCAACTTGGGTAACTTGGTTATGTGAGCACACCTAGTGATATGGCACTTTAGAGGGAATCATCCAGTGAGGGTATACTCGGAAGGATGGATATAAGCATGATATATGTGGTGATGTTTTAGTAAAGATACGTATAATATGGTAGTAAATATTATATGTGGGTAATAATACAGTGTGTGATGTATTTACTTTATATAACTTGTGTCACGGTTATATGTTATTAGTTAAGAAGGAATTAATTAAGTTAACTAGTGAGATAACTTATAATTCATGAATAATTATACTTGGATTAGAGTAGTATGGCAAGGAGAGGTTATACCAGGACTAGTTGGACGGGGTAGTACAACTAGGTGGGGTTAAGGTAACCGTTAGGTGTGGACATTAGTGGAGGGGTGAGAATGACCACAAGGGAGTGTGACACTAACTTAAATATGAAGCGCATTCATGCATTTTAAATTAATGCAGTTAATTCACTTGCTAAATATTTTCAAAAATGTTTGGGTTCTAACCCTTGCTATAAAACTATTTTCAAAATCTTTTAGGTGTCCAGCCACAGGGACGCCAGTATCGATATTCTATTCCAGGGACACGGAGCTGCGGCATATGTGGATGTTAGCAGGAGTTTGGATTAGACGCATCGTTCATTTATTCCTAGAGTAGGAATCATTTATCTGTTTTAGTTTAATTTGGGGCTTGTCTCCTACACTTCTCAGTACAGTTTTCAGATTTATTTTATTCAGGTGTTGGATGTTTGTATTGGACTATTTACGTTGGTGGCCGATGGTTTATTCGGCATGTCATTTTATTTCTGTTCATTTGAATTAACTCAACTATGTGAATGGTTTATATTTAATTCCGCATGTACTGGTTTGTTTAATTAAAAAGTTAAAATTTGGCACCTGCTTTTGGAATACTAGGTGGTTAGTAAGATTTAAAAAGTTTTCGACAGTGATGCTAAGGATGAGCCAACTGGGATTCCTGTTTTAATTTGGTATAGAACTGATCACCTGGTATTTTATTAGGAGGGGTGTCTCAAGTTCTTCAAGTTTTGTCTTTCAAAACACTTTTTAATTCAGAAACAAAGCATCCTTGAATATGATACTTGTGAATTAGTTTAGAACCCTAGATTGTTTCCATCTATTTGTATACACCTTGTGGAGAGGTACTCTATCGATGACTAGCTACCACTTGAGAGAGGTACTGGGCTGACGACTACGACTGCGTTCAGTGGGACGACTTGAGGGTTCTCCTTACTAATTTAGAGTTGCATTTCTAATGGATTTTATGCATGTTGATCCATTGCATATTTCATTATAATCCGTGAAAGTTGTGATTCACAGTTTAGAATTAAATAAAAGGTTTTAGCCGAAAGGTTTTTTCCCCCTCATATTAACCGTATCGTATTTGCGTGGGTTGATTTATCTGTTTTATCACATAGTTGCATGGTTAGGATAAACAAGATAAAATCGATTTAAAAAGTCGTTTGAGCATAATTAAAATTGGTGTCGCGATTTTTATTGAAATCACCCTTTGTGAGTAACGGGTATTATCAGTTACCATTTCACTTGTTAGCATGTGATTCCTGTTTTAAGATAAACTACATGAGGGACCTATGGGAGCACCCCAAAGTCCAAGTAAACAGAGCTACTAACGTAAAAAAAATATTCTTACCTATATAACACCCTCAAAATACGAAACCGCTTCCAACCTATCGTAACAAAGCTTGGGTGTGATAGCCTATGCCTCGTGAGAACTATATAAGCAGGATAAAAATGAATGGAAGAAAGAATTACTCACACGCTACAATCACATGCATGTGAAAATATGTATATATCTACATACGTATATGTTTGAAAAAATACACATTCCAAAGCATTAACCATTTTACTTTTGAAAATCTTACTTATCCAGATTAATTTGCCTTAATCTTGTGAAGACTTTATTTATTCACACATAGTGTTTTTCACTTTATTTAACGGACCCGGATCAACACTTGAAATCATTACACTTAATTTATCAAAACTAATTCCTTTACCAAAATCACCATTTTTATTTATGCAAATATCATTTAGTATATTCTTTGAAAAGCACGATTTCAACACACACATTCACCGTATTAGAAGATATTTATTTTTCGTTAGAAAATCTTTTCAATACATGCGTATGCAAATTATGGCTTTAACAACTTGGTTGCTTAATTACCCATTTAACCACTTACTTTATCCTTTTTAACCTTATCTTATGGATATTAATAGATTTACGCATTTACTTGTCCATTTCACGTTTACCGAAACATTTATTATATTCATCAAAGTTAGGTTATATTAACAAATTTACCACAGAACCCATTTCTTAATGTGTTCCATATTTTCTTTTTCTTTTCTCGGAGTCCTATGTCGCATACTTACACAGGCTCCACATTAATGGTTATGCACACGATATGCTCTAGGTAGTGATTTAGGGCTTTTTACCTAAGGGTTTCAGACCCTTTTTTCTTTATCCCAGTGTTATTCGAGTTCCTCTTATGTGTTTTTAATAATTTACAAATGTCCACATTATCCCACTTCCTTTTTCACTTGGACGAAGCCAAAATCCGATGCTTTTAGAGTGGTTTGGCTGAAAAGAAAAGAATATGTCCACTGTTATTGTATTGATTTTAGTGTTTATAGAAAGCTAGGTACTCTTGCTACAAGAAGAATAAACTAGAATCCATTTTATCTTGCCTTTTGTGAAAGGAATACAATGTATTTATAGTTACCCGAAGATCAAGGGTTATAATGCCTTTATATATTCAAGCATTTACACCCATATGTAATGAATGTGATGGTTGATAGTCTTGACCATGTGGGTAAGGACCTTTGGTTATTTCCCAGGTGGTGACTATTTATCTACTGTGGTGATCTTCATTCTTCATGATGGTCAGCCTGCCTGTCGAGAAACTATCTTCTGGACCGATTAAGTGACTATTGACTAAGACTATTCCCACGTAAGGAGACAAGTGTGCATTTCTAATTGGTCCACATAGATGGATAAATTTTTGTATCAACAGAAGCCCACAATACTTTATGTTTGATATTTTTATTGAAAGGACGGAGTATGATTTCTATAAAGTTGATCATCCTAACCTGACTTGTAGCACATGTGAAAATTTTCCATGCCTTGATCATGTTGTGGTAGGTTTGTGGATAATTTAAATTGTAGCGACCCAGTAAAGGGCATATGAGTAATTTATATCTTGTAAATCTGTGCAACTGTTAGAATATCAATCATCGATACGATTAATCATTACCTGTACGATTTTATAGGTAAGCTATAAAAATCAAGACTTTGGTTGATTTTTATACCACCACTTTTCAAACTTTCGAACTCTCTTTCTCCTTCAATCTTTTCATCTTTGGGATTTCTTTTCAAGAGGAGAAGTGTATGATGGGCCTAGGTTCCGTAACTAGGATAAGGGATAGGTTTCTAGTCTTGATTATTGTATCTTTCTTTCTTGCTGACCAATTGTTTGATAATATGTTGACTAATGTTCCTTGTTATGTTTTACACAATTGAGAGCAAGAAAAAGTTTTATTAGGAATCGGACTTCCATTTTCAAGAGATGAAATTTTTGTAGAGCATCCATCAAATAATTATCGAGGAGAACCCTAGAGCAACCTCCTACTTACTACAATATAGATACTCAATCACTTCTTCTATTTCTAGGCCCACCACAACACCACCTTTAATTCCCATTAATCTAGAAGGGAACCGATTCCCACTTTTTCGACTGAGGAGTATATTAGAGCTGAGAAGGATTTAGGTACTTTTGATTCTTTTAAATTATTGGACAAAGTGGTTATCCCTACTTCACTCTTAGCAAGTATGAGGAAGAGGAAAATCCCTGACTTGATGACTCGAGCTTTATACCCTACCACCAAGAAGGCTGTAGAAGAGACTGTTAAAGTTGTTGATACTCAGAAATCTAAGGTAGTTGAGCAGATATCTGGGGGTGCTGAGTGAGTGTCTTAAATTATCAATGCGGAGGAAGTTGATATTTTGGCGCCTCAATATAAGAGGTTAAGGAAAGGCCTCTCTGAGAAACAAACTAAGAAGAATACTACCGACCAACAAAAGTTGGTTGAGAAAATCCAATCGGACATGGAGGCGGCTGGGTCATCCTCTATAACTATTAATCCCGGTCTAGCTAGGAAATTAATAAAAGATGGTACTTGCCCTACTGATAGGGAAACTATGGCTTCTTTTTAACGATTAAAGTTAGGAAAAAATGTTTTCCAGAGTTGGGCTTCGGTAACCCTTTTCCCTTTATTACTTGTCCTTACTTTCTTATTAGTTTTCTTTTAATTTGATATATTTCCTCTGTACATTTTTAGTTAATTTTAACCAACTGATGGAGAAGTTTGATCAA
Source organism: Sambucus nigra (assembly GCA_949130495.1). NCBI lineage: Eukaryota > Viridiplantae > Streptophyta > Magnoliopsida > Dipsacales > Adoxaceae > Sambucus > Sambucus nigra. The sequence goes on along the minus strand of OX422222.1, from coordinate 60,248,420 downwards.
CTATGTTCTTCTTCAGATGATGTTGAAAAGGCCTTTGCAGGTCTATGGTAATCTTCAAAGACTTTAAGACAAGCATTGGAGTCTAAGAAAAAGTCTTGGGAAAATGATTTTGACTCTATCCAATAACTGGGCTATTATCGCTGAAGAGAAACTGAAGACTGTTGAAGCTAATTTGAAGATAACATAGGATAAGTCCATGGTGGTCGAGGATAAACTGAGGGAAAATCAAACTCTTCTAAAAGCAGCCGAGGTGAAATCAACTAAGCTAGTTACTGACCTAACAGTTGAAAAGGACACAACCAACAAAATAAAGGAAACCACATTTGATAAGTGTTGGGAGAAAGCTGTGATACCTCGTTTAAAATAATAACAGGTGGCATCCCTATACTAAAATAAAGGTTTATTTTGAGTTTTCCCCCCATTTTTGTGACCAGTTTTGCAATACATGACCATTTTTTAAAAAATTTGCAATAAACCCCCCATTCTGTTAACTTTTTATCCAAACCATTAGTATTATTTACATTTTGTGTTTTCCGCCCACTTTTATACCCAGTTTTGCAAAAGACACCCATTTTTAAAAAAATCAATTTTTTTTAAATTATAATTTCACATTAATGGCCATCTTTATGTTAAAAAATGTTTTTTTATTATAATTTCACATTAATAAACTATACACAATGCTTATTTATAGATAACAGTTAAAAATTAAATATAAATAAAGTTTGATTTTATACCAAACATATATTTTTTATATAGAAAAAGTCAAAAATAGTATAAAACAATGTATGCGACTTCAACAAATTGTACTACAATTAAAAAAACGTTTTAATTGTTTTCCATTTATATATATTTAAAATATTTTTTAACTGGGAAAAACTCTTAAAACATATTTTAAACAATTAAAAAAAATTTAAAACCATTACATTTTTTTTAGTTTTAAAAAAAAAAATTTGTATTAACAAAACAGATTTTTTTAAAAAAAAATTGTTTAAAAGTTGTTTTGACTATTTTAAAAGCTATTTTTTTAAAAATAAAAAAGATTTTTATACCTTTTCATTAATAAAATGTTTTTTACCAATTAGTCCCATTTATTAACAATGTAGCTCAATAGGTTCTAACATTTTTTTTTGCTTTATCAGGTCCCATGAAAAAAGGTTTTTGTTCCAATATGTCCTATTTGTAAGCATACAGTGAATATTCAATCTATGTACAAATAGATTCTACTAAGGAAAAAACGTTGCGATAGGACCTATTAAGAAATGTCCCATGTAAATAGGACTTAATAGGAAGATCCCCTAAAAAAACAGCTTTGTCTATAAAAAGAACTATTTTTTTTTATAAAAAGATGTTTTCCCTGAAAAACTGTTTTTATATATAAAAAAATATTTTTATTGCAAACAAGATTACATTATTAGACTCTTTTTAACTAAAAATAAAATTTGTGCTATTAAAAACAACCATACTTTATTTATTTGTTTAACAAACAGTTTTTCATTTTTATAAAACGGTTAACCCGGTATAAAAAATAGATTCTTCTATAAAGAAAAAGCATTTTTTGATAAAAAAAACTTTTTTTTATAAGAAACTATTTTTTTAAACTAAAAAAATGTAATGGTTTTAAGGAATTTTTAATCATTTAAAAAATATTTTAATAGTGTTTCCCAATTAATAGTGTTTTTCTTAATTTTTATTTATTTTTTCCAATATATATTTATTTTTTGGACTTTTTTCGATTTTTTTAAAATGGGGGTCTTTTGCAAAACTGGTCAAAAAAGTGGGAGGAAAATACAAAATGTAAATAGTCCTAATGGTTTGGATGGAAAGTTAACAGAATGGGGGTGTGTTGCAAAACTGGTCACAAAAGCAGGGGGAAAACTCCAAATAGCCCTAAAATAAATCACGAATCTCAAGTGGATCATTCTCAGCATCTACTGTCGAGACTAAAAACATAGCTAACACAATACTAAAATAAGCGGAAGCCAAAAAAAATTTAAAACATACAATGGACATCTACAAACCAAAAACATATTAACTACTAAATATGATAATGTATACACACATACGAAGAAAAAAAAAGTAATCATATTTTACATCATGAGTACACAAAAGGAAATACTCGAATATGTTGTTGGGTCACAATCAATACAACAATAATGAGGAGAGAAATATACCAGTAATACATATAAACCTTGTCTATGAACCCGATATACATATGAATCCTATCTAGATTTACAAAAGATAGTGAGCGGCTATAACAAAAATTCCCGCAACAGTCCGCATCTGCTACAGCTCCGAGGACACAGGATAGAAAGGCACCATTGGCATCCTTACGGTGGGACATCTATAATATATATATATATATATATATATATATATATATATATATATATATATATATATATATATATATCAAAAGAGAAATATAAATAGGTGAAAGCCCGAGGTGTGAAAACATTTTATTTAGTAAGTGCATTAAAATGCATAATAATTATAAATGGACAATTCCATGATTAAAGTGGAGTCGCACTCTCGTGGAACTCAAACTCACCCCTCGACTAAAGTGCGCACCTAAAAGTATGCACATGAACCTCAATTAAACTACCTGATACATTCTAGGGATAATCTAATCTTAATCTACGCATAGTCTACACCCGCGTAATCTGCTATCTCGAGTATAACCCCAAATCTTCTCATGCTATCATATCCTAAATTCGTGCCCGAACTTATATGTTAACTTATACATAATTACACATATCCTACTAGAATTCATTTGTTTCCAGTTATTAACTTTAACAAGTTATTAGTATCAGAATGTTCACAACTTATCTTGATATGCTTATAAAGCATTGTTTCACCATAACGCATAAACCCAAGTACCAAGGACTAACTTCTCCCCATTCCCAGCAGAGCACTACGTTTCGTGCGTGGGATGTGTCACAAAGTGAAATCCAGACAAGGAACCCCCCCGATACACTACTCCTTGACAATGTTGATCGTCGAGATCCATTGTGCCCTCAGTACACAACACACACAACATCAACTACCTATTATGAGTAACTATCTCTAATTACCCAAATAATATCTCACACGAAACCTCTAGGATCTATATAGCATTATTTCTAGTTACAAACATAATCATTAAATCCTAACAAGAACGCACACATAACACACTCACCGTACATTTAAATATCCAGAACACAATCACATATAGGATATCAAAATACTTCACAATGCTATCATCTTCCAGGAATTACTCTCTTTATCCCGGGTTACCAGCCACCGAACTATTATCACACCGCTCTGGTAATCATATAAAACACAACATGTGGGAAGCAGTCATAGTTCCGAACCTGAAAGTGAAAACGAATCATACCCAAGACTTCTCACCCAGAATAAAAATTATGTAGTAAAGAGTGGACGACTATGACCTGGGGACTATACGCTTCCTGCTCCTCAAGCCAGGGGTCTCACCCATATCGCGCAACTTCCCATGATAGCACTGGAGGGGCATGCTCACACAATAAGTACATATATCATTCACACTATATATATACGATCACTTCATATATGCAAACCATCACACAAGGTATATACATTCATGCCATATTAATATGCACACACATGTGTATATATCCATACTATCTCACTTCCGTATGTATAAAAGTAATGAATTTTTCTACTTGTATATAACTCTCATTATTCTAGGCAACGTTATAGCGCATACTTTCCAAATTCATTTTATAATACGATCCCTCACTTGAAACATATTCATCCATTTCACTAATGATATGAATAGTCCCCCAATTTGATTAACCTTACGGATGTTATCTCATAATCGAATGTGTATAACAATCATCATAGAAACTATTTATATCCGGATGCACATCGATATACAATAATTATCCCATCTATAAATACACACACAACTATTAGTCGGTAATCCACAAGCTTAATCCCAAATTCATTTCATGATCCCATCACGCATTGCAATGCATACCATTTTTCGCACATAGATATATAATAACTATTTCAATTATAAGTAAGCTCATAACTATTAGTCCATAATATTTTAAGTTCTTCCAAACTCAAAGTTTGATTCAGTTACTCATATGAACCTTTAACGTTTTCGTATTTATGATTAAATACTTAAGTTCAACATCACTAAGCGTACACCTCCTCTCTCTTATTGACCCACAATTATCTCCAACTAGAAATCTTGATGCTAGTAGGATTCTCCACTAAGTTGATATGATAACTTCAATTTGTACTCTCTTGTAATAACTCAACACTACCTCAATATTGCATCATATATGAAACTCCCCAACAATCTCCAAACCGTACTTCTCATATCATATTAGAATGTTCCTAATCGATAAACCCAAATGGAACAGAGCGAAACTCACGATAGAAAAACCTCACAAAACAGCCCTATTTTCGAAATGATTCGGCCCCTCCGAATCGATTCGGTCCTAATAGAGAATCGATTTGGCCCAAGAGAATCGATTCAGTCCAAAGGGACCTGTTAGTCTACTATATACTGAATCGATTCGCAAGGGGAAAATAAATTCGGTCCTAAAGACCTGTAGGTTCTGCAACATGTCGAATCTATTCGCAAGGGGAGAATCGATTCGGTCTGTTCAGCAAGCTACGAAATGGATTATTTTCTCCAAAACCCAAAGTTCCAAAAATGAAATATATCATCTTCTCTCCATCATTATTCAACCCAAATATGTTTCTAACATCAAAACTCATTATATATCTCAACCCAACTATTTATCCAACGTCAAATTCATATATAACCATCAATTGCAAGATTTAACCCAAAAAACTAGGTTTTAACATATTAACTCAAAATCCATATTTTTATCCATAAATAATGAAATAAATGACACACATAAATTATTTAGCAAGATTAATCACTTTCCTCAAAGTTGTAGAGGTTGAATCTCCCTCGAAATCCCGGCTTGGCCAGAATCCCCAAGATTTTCCTCTTTCTCTTCTTCCTTTTCTCTTCTCTCTTTCTCTCTAGGGCTTTCTAAATATCAAGAATGAGATTGTTATCTCAAGTAGGATTAATAAGCCTTATCTCCAAAATACCCAACTTAAATGACAATACACACTTTAAATGACTCATTTACTCTAATTCGAGTCAAACTAACTTAACATATGCTGGAACCGAAATAAAACCCAAGGACAATCATTTTGACTATCTCAACCCATCCAGGATCAACCGCGCACTCAGAATCGTCATTCGAAATACTTTATAGCATCCTCAAATTTTGACCTCAATTGCCACATTTAAAATTCTCCAATTTAAATAACTATTATTTCTCCCAAAAATAATTAAATTCTAAGTCCTCAAAATTATGGGGTGTTATAAAAGCTTGCTTGGCCGCCTCTGCATAGATTGAATACGTCAAGAAAAAGTCTTTCAAGGGCGGTTGGTCGGAGGTTCTTAAGAAGGAAGGTATTATAGAAGACTCTGAGTTGTTCTAGAGGTTTGATCCAGGCACTCCTCCAAATTTTGAGGAAGAATTTGATGATGAAGAAGGATTATATGAATCTTCTCTAGCACTTGTTAAGTATGTCCTCGAGTTAATTGGTGAAGCCATTCTTCCTGTCGAACTGCCCTCTGAAGTTGATGTCTAGGACAAGGTGAAGGTCTAACTCTTTTGTTATTTGTTTGGCTTGTTAACAAATTTCCTGGCCTTTCTTCCCCATTTTGTAATAGTAACACATCTTTGTAATCCCCTCTTTATTTATGAAAGGATGTTTGATTAATTGTGTTTGTTATACTTATGGTGTGTTATTTTTACACTCTTATATTTATGATTCTAAGTTTGATTCTAGGAAAAAGGCAATCATTTCTGCTAAATCTGACCCACTTTGGTGGAGTGAAAATCTTCTGGAAGCTGTGTATACTCCTATATCTGAAGAAGATTTGGCTAGGTTTCTCAGTTCAAATGCATCTAACTTTGTCAAAGAATCATACCTTCATCTTCATTACTTATGGTATAGAGTTGTAGCTAACAATGTTGCCTATTATAAAATAATTGAGCAACTTTAAGAAGATCATGATCAGGCTAAAGTTTTACTGCATGTCTACTATGAAGCTAAGTATAATTCTTTAAGCAAAATATGGGGCTTTGAGAAAAAACTTGAAGAGTATGCTTTTACGTATAAAATACAGGAATTGTTATTAAAATAAGAATTGAATAATCTCGGGAAGTAGGCAAACTTCTTGAAGAGGAAAATAATCGACTAAAAAATGAGCTAGATAGACTAAAGAAATCGTCCACTAGTAGTGCTAATGAAGGTGTTTCTTTCTTGAAAACCTAGAATGCCAGGTTAATGGAAGAACTTGAAGCATTACAAAAAACCAAACCCGGGCAAACTTCCAGGTAACCGAGGTCTATTCGACCAACTGTGGATGAGGAAAAAACTAGAAAAACTGTAGTCGACCAAGCTGCCCAGTTGAAAGAATATAGTCAGGTCATTGCTAAATTTTCTGTCCAATTAGAGGTTAAGGACAAAGCTATCACCGATCAATCCATCTAGTTGAAAGTTAAGAGTGACATCCTGAAGAAACTTCAACATTAGGATGAAAGTTTAAGCATTCACTTTTGATAAGTAACCCATGGAGGTTTGGATAGAAGGTTACAGTGAGGCCCTTAGACCTGTAGATGATCATCTTGCACAAAATCATTGTGAAGGTTATAGATGGGGATGGACCAACTTGCATATCTTACTGAAATATGACTAAATTAGAGTGTTATGGTATTAGAATGAACCCAATTTCCTGGATTTCGACAAGCCTCCATTTAAGTTAGACATATCATAGATCCCTCCTAATACCATTCATCAGTGTTTAATCAACAAATACTTTAGAGAATATGGTCTTCACGATGTGCACGAAATAGTTCGTCCTCCTCATCTGATCAATAGGCTAAGAAACACTAATAAAAAAATGTTGAGGAATTTTAATTACATAAACTCCTTTATACCTTGGATGACCCTCCTGCTAGGATGCTGAGAGTGCAATAAGAGAGAGTGCAATAACCCTGTTCTGAAATTACCAAAGCATAAGGAAAACGTCCAGATGAATAATACTTCTTTGTTTTGTACTTTTAATATCTTTAGAAGATGAATAAATATATGTTATTATTGTCAATGTTATTTTTGTCAACTTTTTATTGGTAAATCAGTTAGTCGACTAAATTATTTACTTGATGATAAATGATCAAATTGTGATTATAGGGCCTTAGATTCAGCCAATGCACTTAGATAAAACTATTAATAGTTTTGTTAATCCAAGTTTAGCATCGGTTATAAGTGGTGACCAATTGTATGAGGAATGTATGTGTGTATTCATGTATTTAGGAATGTATACATGTTTTCCTATATTTAACCTAGTCGAGTAAAACTTGTTTTTAACTTTTCAATTGTATACGAAGTTTTACAAACTTCTTGTCCGTCACCTGTCAAAGATGAAGTCATGGATGAAGTGAGCTTCTAGTGGCGACCAAGTGTGTTAGGAATATATGTGTATATTCATGTATATGACTTGGTCTGGTAAAAATTATTGTCCCTGACTTGTTAATACGAAGTTATACATGAAGTAATAACATGGTTGGGTGAGACACAACTACATGTTAAGTTGTTGGTGAATCTCTAACTTAATAAGTTCAAACTGATTAGGTATTTGAGTTATGTAGTTGTTTTCTTCTGTTAATCGGCAAGGAATAAAGACCAAGAGATATTATTTTCTTATTGTTCCTAGGGATGTATATCGCCGTACTCTGAAAAAAAAATTGAAAAAAATTGGTAAACTAAATATAGATATTTTACTAAAATTGAAATAAAGATTTGTTGAACATAAAGTGAAAAGAAAGAAAAAATGCCAATGCCTTTATTCATTGATAATATTTGCTGTGGTGCTCGGGATTCCAAGAGTCCTTGAATTCTTCCCCATCAAGTGTCTCTAGCCGAAAGGTCCCTGGTCGGATTACTGGTGAAATACGATATGGGCTATGATAATTGGCGTCAAGCTTGTTACCCATGTGGATGACATTCTTGAGGACGTATTCGCATTCTTTTAAATTGGTCCGTTTAACACTTTTGTTGTAAGAATGAGTAGCCATTTGCTGATATGCTGCATTTCTGAGGGCGACATCTTCTTGGACTTGTTCCAACTTGTCCAAGACCAATCTTCTCATATAGCCACTCTTGGGAGAATCAAAGTTTAACACTCTGTCAGTTGGTAGGCCAATCTCAACTGGTACCATGGCTTCTGTCCCAAACGCAATCATATAAGGTGTTTATCCAATTAGTGTACTTGACGTTGTTCTATAAGCCGAAATAACAGATTGCAATTCATTAATCTAGTTACCCTTGGTGATATCAAGTCTCTTCTTCAGTCCATTAAGTAAGGTTTTGTTTCTCACTTCTATTTAACCATTGCTTTATGGATAACCTAGGGCAGAGTGAAGCTTTTGGATCTTATATTGAACACAGTATGCTTCAAATTCATCATTATCGAATTGGGTGCCATGGTCAGTAATGAAGTCATAAGTCATGCCATACATGCATATGATGTTCTTCCAGATTAATTGGTATACCTTCTCATAAGGCATCACTATCAATGTTTCTTCTTCCTCCCAGTTTATAAAATAGTCAACAGCTACGAATAGGTACTTGAACCTACCTTTGGTGGTCGGTAAAGAGCCGAACAAGTCAATTCCCCAAAAGGAATACGGCTAAGGAAAAGTAATTGATGTTAAAGCTTCACTTGGTGTTTTATCAATTACAGTAAACCGCTGGCATATATCACATTTTTCATGAGGGTCCTATAATCTTCCCTCATAGTTGGCCAGTAATATACCCGTGTGTTGATTCTCTATACTAATGACCGACTACGTCAATGAGATCTACAAGAACCTTCATGAACTTCCTTGATCAAATCATTAACTTCCGATGGATGGACACATCATAATATGGAAACAGTGAATCCCCTTTTGTATAAGACTCCTTTCTCTAACACATATTTAGCTGCATTATACCGTAACTTTTTTTTTCCTCTTTTGGATCAGTTGGTAGAGTTCCTTCTTCGTTGTAAGGTCTAACTGCGTCCATCTAGGAAAGTCCCAAATCTAAAGCAATAAAATTAATCATTAGATCCTTATCTATGCTCTTGATTGCCAAGATCTCAATTGGAATGCTTCTCTTAAGTCCTATTCTAATTGCTGAAGCCAGCCGAGCAAATACGTCAGCTCTGGCATTAGCTATCCTTGGTATACTGTTCATTTTTATACCTGGAAATTTAAAAATGACTTCCATTATTTTGGTTAAGTATCTAGTCATCAAATCTTCCTTGACTCCACATGTATGAAGCACTTAGTTGACAACCAACTCGGAATCACTATGGGCCACTATTTGCTTGGCACAAAATGATTGGTCTAACTCTTATCCATATATTAAATCCTCGTACTCAACTTCATTATTTAAATCATTGAATTAAAACATGAGGCCATATTCGACATGAATATTCTCGGGAGTGTTAAGTATGATACCTGCCCCACTACTTGTGGCGCATGAAGAACCATCCACATATAAGTTTGATAATGAAATTTCACTACTACAGATTTTTGCAGACAAAACTCCGTGGTGAAATATCTTATTACTTTCTTTTACATACTTACAAGCCATCTCTTGAGCGTTGGACGATTCCGGTTAGTCGACTGCGACTTTGGCTTACTTTTGAGTTAAGCTCTCTTCTGAAGAAGTCTACTCAGCAGGCAAGTTTGATTGGTCGGTAACCTCTGGATGTGAATTCTGTAATGAAAAATGCCAACGCTTGCACTTTTAATGATGATTTGGGCTCGTAAATGATGTCGTACTCTCCCATCTCTACTGACTAATACATTAACCTTCCCGACTTTTTCAGTTTGTAGAGTGATTACCGAAGAGGTAAATTAATGTACACTACTAAGGTGTGCACTTGAAAATAAGGCTTTATTCGCCTAGAGACTTTAATAAGGGATAAGGTTAGTCTTTCTAACCATGGGTACTTGATTTTGGCTCCCCCTGAATGGTTTGGTAGTATAGTAGACTAGTTTTCGAATCCCGTCCTCCAGTCGAACTAATGCCGAGCTAGATGCGGACTCAGAAATAACTAATAAGTACAATTTTTCTCCCAAGGTTAGTTAAGACAACAATGGTGTAAATACCATATATTTCTTCAATTCCTGAAATGGTTCTTCACACTCTTTATTCCATTCAAAGGTCTTTCTAAGCACCTTAAAGAATGGTAAACACATATACGTTGCTCGCGAAACAAATCGGTTTAAAGCAGCCATTCTACCATTAAGTTTTTGAATATATTTTTTGGAGGTCGGCGATTGCATTTCTATCAGAGCTTTTTTATGTTGTAAGGATTACTTCAATTCCTCTCTGGTTTACTATAAAGCCGATGAACATTCCCTTTTGCACATTGAACACGTATTTGGTTGGATTCAATTTCATTTGATGCTTTTCCAGCTGGTCCAAAGTCTGACTGGGGTCTTTGATATGATATGAAGTTTTCTTGATTTTAGTTAGCATATCATCTACGTAAACCTCCATATTTTTTCCCATCTGTTCTTCAAACACCTTATTGACCAACCTTTGGTACATTGCTCTAACATTTTTAAGCTCAAAAGGAATTACATTTTAGTAATAAGTAGCTTGGTTGGTAATGAAAGAAGTGCTTTATTTGTCCTCTGGTTTCATTTTAATTTGGTTATAGTCGGAATAAGTATCCATGAAATTAAACAACCCATGCCCAGTTGTGGCATCTACTAATTGATCAATTCTGGGCGAAGAAAAATGGTACTTTGGGCAAGCTTTATCAAGATCAGTAAAGTCTGCACACATTTGCCACTTATTATTATTTTTTTACCATCTCAATATTTTCCAACCATGATGGATATTTGACATCTTCAATGAATTGGGCTTTTTACAACATTTCAACCTCCTCCTGAATGGCCCGATTCTTCTCAGTACTGAACACTCTATGCCTTTACTTAATCGGCTTGGCATCTTTATTAATATTGAGTTTGTGACAAAGAAAGTTTGGATCAATTCCTAGCATATCCTCATGACTCCAAGTGAACACAATCCTTCATTCTCTTAAGAACGCAAGCAATTATTTTTTAAGGAGTGGATCCAATTCGGGTATTTCTCTCCAATTTTCCATCATCCAAGATTATACTTTCGGAGGCTTATACAATTTGTCCTTTGACTAACTCTTTTTAGACTCAGGGATCCAAAGTATCAACTTTTGATTCACTATTGAGCTCCGTAGTATCTTCTTGGAAAGTGGTGGTCTTATTCTTCAAATCAACCAAATCTTCCTGCTCGACTGAAGAATAATAGCATTCTCTAGCCATTTTTTGATCACCTTTCATGAAACATAACCCAAAGTGAGTAGGGAACTTAAAACATTGGTGAATTGTGGATGGTACAACTTTAAATTTCATTAGTCCTACTCTGTAGAATATCACATTGTGGGCACACTGAACACTTTTATCCATAATAAAGAAGCATATCTTTTCGATGCGACTTGCTGACCAAGTGTCGAATAACACTTCCAATCTAGTAGATATACTTTTTCTCCTAAAAATTCTATCAATGTCTTGTGGGATGGTTCCAGTTGACTAAGCTTCAGTCAAAACCTCTGAAAATAGGGATAGAACATGATATCAGCTGAACTACCATTATCTATCATAACCTTGGCAATGATGTCTTCTTGGATTCTAAATTTGACAACTAAATAATCATCATGAGGATATAGTACTCCATAGAGATCATTTTTGGAAAAGTCGATAACCAGTTTGTCTTTGTTTACTTTCCAGAGTCAATCATCGTCATTCAGATTGATTCATTATATATAAGAACATGCATGTGCTTCATTCAGGTAGGCTTTCTTTTTTACAGTTTGCTCTTCCCCTCCTACATCTACACCTGTAATGACGTGGCAATCAAAAGAACCAAAACTTATCATAGCTACCTCAATTTTTGGTTTCTTCGATTTCGTTGACAAGTCATGATTGTCTTCATAACCATCTTCATGGATTCACTTCCTATCATCTCTAGGTTTACAAGGAGAATTTGTCCTTCCTCCTATTTTTCGGCTTTGATGCCGATCAACAAATTTGCGCAACTTTCCTCAATGATTGAGGTATTCAACTTCATCCTTTAAAGTAATACAATTATCGATCATGTGGCCACCATGATCATTACAGAATTCATAATATTTAGATTCATCCCTCCTGTTGGGTGGTATCCTCAGCTTCTCGGTCTATTTCAAATATTTATTGTGCTTAACTTCCTCCAAGATATGGTGAATACTGACCGTTAATGGAGTATATGCTTCTTATTTTTTGGGCTTATCATCTTTCTTCTGTTTCTGGTCCTCCTTCTCATGCTTAGTAGCGAGACTTTACTTTGCAGCCACTGCTTCCTCGGCATTCATGATTTTTCCTACCTTAGCCATGATATTTGTTATGGTTTTGTGTGGATCTTTTTCCAAAGCATAGTATAACTTCTCTGGAAGTAATCCACTCATTAAGGCGATGATGGTTGTTTTCTCTTCATAATCAACCACTTATAGTTTCTCATTATTAAAATGAGTGATGTATTCTCTAGTGGTTTCTCCTGCTCGCTACCAGACACTTAGAAGGTGGGCTACTCTCTTAACTGGTTTGGCCGCAAAACAGAAGTTGGTGATGAACAACTCGATAAGTTGATTAAAGTTGGAAATTTATCCCCGGGGCAAGTTGTTGTACCATATTTGGGTTGAACCGGTAATGGTGATTGAAAAATCTCTACATATCATTTCATCAGGAACCAAATATACGTCAACTGTAGCCTGATACTCCTAAATGTGTAAAATTGGGTGAGATTTACCATCATATTTGAGGGTAACCACATGGGTTTTAAACTTGGACGGAGTTGGAAAATCAATAATTGCCTAGATGAAAGGAGAACCTTTGACAAAATTTGGCCGCAATGGGTTCTTTGCCTTAGCAATTTCTGTAATACCCCGTATATTTTTGGAATAAAATAAATTTAATAGGGATTATTTAATTCGGTAAAATTAAATAAATCAAGGTTGTGAGTAATTAGACTTTGTATTATATATAAACTTTGGAGTTGGACTTTAATGATTTGGAATAAATCAGAAGGGAATTTATTTTGAATAAAAATTATTAACATGTGTCATGACGTCACAATTAAAAAATATTTTTGGGCTAATTAAATTATTTATTTGGGCTCATTTGGGAGTCCAAAGTTGGGGCCTAAAGTCCAATTCAGGAATTGGGTCAAATATAAGATTTGGAGAAAGATAAATAACTCCCCACTATTAATCATAACCTAACCCTAGCAGCCCCACTTCAAGAGATAGAGGAACAAATGCCTATGAGGATGAAGGACACCGTAGGAGGAGGAAAAAATGCTTCTCTACACAATTTCAGGCAAGGATTTTCTTGGCATTCTTATTCAATTTTTGCTAATCTTATATAAATGTTAACTCCATGCTTAGATTTAAAGTTGAATCATGTTTTGAGACTGCACAATTAGAGATCTTTAAATTAGTGTAAAATTTAATGATTTATACATAATCCTTGCGTAGATCCATAATCTTTTTTATCGAATATGTATACATGTGATTTAAATTGAAGAATTATATGGAAGACATTTTGTATGAATCTTTCAACAAATTTGAAAGTTAATAGAGTAAATTAAGAAGAAATCGTGAAAATCCACTTCGATGTTTACTGTAGGGATAATAAAATTGATGTGGTGTTATGATTTAAAAATGAGAGGATTCAAGATATGTCTATGGATTGGAAATCGTGGTTATTGATTTTATAAGTAGAAATCAAATCTTGGTATTTAATATCACAGTATGACAAATCGATATTATTAAATGATAAATGAGAAAATAGAAATTTTTGGAAGAGGTTTCAACCGTTGAGAGATTTGCAGAAGGAAATTTTGGGTTTAAGTTTGAAAAAAAATGGGATGAACATCTATGGCGGGAGGCAGAATGAAGAAGGAGAGGATTGCAAACCCTGGGGGTCATTCGAACGACTCGGTGTCTCGTTCGAACGATAGTGGAAGTCATTCAAATGACCTAGGATTTCGTTCGAACGACGAGGAAGATTTTTTCACACTTTCTTCCTTTTTGTGGAGTTTCTACTTTTCTTTTTGGATTAAATCATTGCAAACGTTAATGGGAGGTTATACCTAGGATATTGAGAGTTGGGTATTAAGGAATATTAAATATGAAAAGTGTGTCAAACATATTTACGGGAATTTGTGAGATAAATTTTAAAAGGTTATGATATGTGCCAAGGGAGTGAGTCCGGGAATTTTGGATAAGTACTACCATTTTAATAAATTAAGTAATGCGTAATTAATTAAATTAAGTGTCAAGGAAATTGACTCGGGTATTAAGGGCTAGTGATATAGGAGTTAGGGATGGCGTAGTCAGTTTAATTTATTATATTTATAATAAATTATCAAATATCAAATTTAATAAAAGGTGTCTGACCTAATCGTGGGATATTGTGTAGTAAATTTAGAATGGTGAAGATACAGACCGAATGAGAGAGTCCAGATATTGTAGTGGAGTGTACTACTTATCCATATTAGAGGATTCCTTATGTATGTATATATAACCCTTTTCACGTTCCTTGACTCCTTATATATGCACATATAAACCCTATTGAAAGGTATTAAGAGGCGAAAAATTATTAATAATCTGAAATGATTGAAATTTGAGTTAAGAGGACAACATGCTAATATTATTAAAAGTATGGGTAAGGTTGGTTGAGGATAAGTATACATATAATGATGTTGGTAAGGTTAGTTCTGAAATAACTACACCTATAATATTTTGGGAATCTTAGTTTGGGAATAACCGTGCCTATATATTTTAAAAGGTAAATAAATGATGAAGTCAATGTGATTTTTAAGTCTAAAAGGCAATGTATGAGACTTAATATTTAATCGGGAAGTAGTCGTAGGATAACGACTTTAAATGAGTTATGGAATAATTGACTAAAATGTTAAAGTTAACCTAAGAAGCCTGTATTTTATATGGATTGAGATTTCCTTGGATTAAAGTAGTTATAGAGTAAGTTGTCTTGACATACCAGTGTTCCTGGACCATCCGATCTGCTCGGGGTTCGTGTGTTCAGATTGGGTGCCACACGCTAGAACATGTGTCCTTGGCGATTGTGTAGGTTATGTAGGTACTACGTGGATGCGCCATCTACGAGGAGAGTATGTGTTGATCCTGACCTAGCCTGTGTCACCACTAGGTGTGGGTTGTGAACAAGCATCTTGAATAGGGACGTCCCCCAACTTGTGTGTATTTTTTTATGTCCCTTTTAGATAAGAGATTCCTCTGAACTTGTCGATAAAGCACGAACGAGACACCAACGGTAGATTCCTTTATGTGTCGCATATATGTACGGATATATATATACATATCTATTTACACATTGTGGTGTACCTTATATGGGAATGTTCCCTCTTAGTCTAAAGATGTAAATAACGCTTAATGATAATAAAATCGATTTAATAAAATAATGTGGATAATTAAGGACGAAGATGATCCTAATGAATAATCTGGCAAATAATTATTAATGAGAATAATAATTGAACAGTTTATGAAAGTAGACAATATGTAAGGATAACGAATATGCACCTAGTTCATTAAATGGTATAAAGAGATAGACAAGGGTTACGGGATATTAAGATGTAACTAGTTTATGTAAATTGTGAAATTAATATTACAAAATCTATTCGGAGATTGGGGTGTCAGTCATGAGTAACCACTGTTAGTTATTGCATAGTTTAATGTCTTATTCTTCACATGAATGATTAAATGATGGAAGTTACACTTGATGTTTTGATTGAGGACACGAGTAGGACTGCTTCTAGATGAGAGGTGAGGTACTCGTTACATGTGAGCGTCGATGGGGAAACGTGAAGTATGAGTTAGTAACAAATTGCATATTTATTGGTGAAGAATCCTTGCACACCTTGGGCTCTCACCCAAATTATAAATATTTTCCCCCCATATATTCTTAATGACAGGGATAGCAGAATTGGCGAAGGATCATACTTACAGTTGCATTGGACATAGCACATTTCTCTCCATTGATTCTAGTATAGGTTGTACTTCATCTTTTTGTCATTTTATTTCTTTCTGGGATTTGTATGGGCATAAGCCCAAGTGTTTATTATAGCATATGTACTTACTTTACAGCATGGATATTGTATGACGATTCAGTTTTCATTGTTGTGTATTAAATCAAATTTCATTTAGATGTTTTTATTTAGTGTGGATTTTGAGATATACAATAAAGAATTTTTTTTATTCATTCAGCGCTAAGAATGGTATAAATTATTGATAAGCCCCATCTTCAGCGTACTGATCCTGGCTAGACTTTATGTGACAAAATGGGGTTGTTACAATTTCTCCCAGCCAATCTTCTAATCGTTGAGAAAATTGCCTCATGGTTTCGTGCATTGCATCTTAACCCCTGGTAATACTGGCAAGAATTCCATTTAAGTTGGTTGTTGTAGGTGGAGTAGATAGAATGGTAATATTGCCTTTATTTCTGGTACTACTCCCCGGGTCATTAAGTTCCTTTGAATAAAGACGTACAAGATAGAGAACGTTAATAGACATAGCTACCCACAGACGACACCAATCTGTTGATGTCAAAAATTGGACTAGATCCAATTTTCTAATCACGGATAAAATATAATTGGAGAAAAAATAAAGACACAAGTGATAAGGAGTTTTTAGAGTTATTCAGCTATGAAGGAAAGCCTACATCCACTGTTATTGTAATGATTTGAGTGATTATAGAAAGCTAGGTACTCTTGCTATAAGAAGAATAACCTAGAATATGTTCTACCTTTCCTTTTGTGAAAGGAATACGATGTATTTTTAGTGGCCCAGAGATCAAGGGTTAGAATGCCTTTATATATCAGACATTTAAACCCGTACATAATGAATGTGATGATTGATAGTCTTAACCACGTGTAGTAAGACTTTTATTTATTTCCCAGGTGGTAACTGTTTATCTACTCTGATGATCTGCATTCTTTATTTTGGTCAGCTTGCCTGCCGAGCAACTATCTTTCGAGCTAATTAAATGATTACTGACTAAGACTATTGCTACGTAAGGAGCCAAGTGTCCATTTGTAATTAGTGCACGTAAATGGATAATTTTTGGTATAAAAAAACCTCATTCTCATCATATCTTTTTGTCCCAATTACACATTCTTTGAAGACTAAAATTCTAACTTTTATTATTTCTTGTCTAAAAACAACAAAATCTTCTTTAAACTTGTTTGTACATTCTATGTCAAAATACTACAAGTTTATATGCATGAGAAGATAGATTTTAAACTCCAAAATCCCACTACGTTGTTTAAATATATTTTTCACCACTTATTTACCAAGTAAATAATTATTTCTAAACATTTTATTTCTTAAAACGTATAACACCAATATTTCTAGAAATTCCCATTTTCATAAAAGACCATCTTTCAGTATTCTAAACCTTGAAATATTTACTTATTCTTTAATTTTAACAAAACATTATTTTCTAACAAAATCACATCATTTGCAAACATTTTATTTCATAAAATATTTTTCATCTAGATTATTAGATTATACACTATTTTCATAAACACCCGCTTTTACTATTTCAAAACCTTGAAATCATCATCCATTCCTTATTTTTAAGAAAAATAATATTTTCCAGCATTTTTATTCCATAAAAATATTTATTGTTTTTTATGCAACAGTTATACCATTTAGCTAATTACACCCTACTTAAATGGTCTATATGCAAGACTACAAATGCGAAATATTAATTTTACCCTAAGAGTACGGTTTACCCACCTCTAATGGCTTCAATGGTGGTGTTGGTGTAGGAGGAGCAACTCCCACCTTCAAAGGTAGCCTCAAGAGGTTACCAATGCATCCTCCAAAACTCCAAGATAATAACTCCCTTCAACTCCATTAAAACCCACATTCTTCTTCTCCAAAATCCCCCAAATACTCTGCCCAAAATTTGTAGCTCTATTTTTTCCATGGTGAAAATGGGTATTTTGGTTCAAATATGGTGGAACACACCCTAAAAACGGTGGTTTATAGTTGGTTCAGGGTGGAGGAGTGGTGGCTTGGTGGTGGGTGGTGGTGGAAGACCACCCACCTCTTCCTTTATCTCTCACTCCCTCTCTCTCTTTCTCCTTCTTCCATTTTCTCCCAACACAAATAAACCCAAATACACCCAAACAAACCTTTATAAACCCACATGAACACCAAAAATCCCGTTTCACCCTTGCTGAACTGATATGGGCTCGACATCATACAAAATCAACGGTCCAAAACGTGACAGAGCACAAGGGTAATCTGATATAAAAACTATTCCAACATCATTTGAACGACTTCCCTATGTCGTTCGATTTAGTTGACATATGTCGTTAAATATATGGATTGTACGACCCTTCACCCGACCTGCTACTGTAAACTAGTAGCATGTCGTTAGAAGCCCTACTTCTAACTACCCTTCTAAGTACATCTCGCGACTTATATACTATTGTTCGAATGACATTCTCATGTCGTTTGAACGACCTTATTTATTTTTCTTTTTCTTTAACTTTTCACTCCTAATTCCTCCATAATTATAATTAACTTATTCTCAGTTATAATCCATATATGATTTAATTAATTTACTGATGCGGGATATTACATGACATCACAACACAACATCGAAATTTGTAGCTCCCACATGACGACACGTGTATAATTCATTAATATCTTATCCATTTATTAATTTTGTATTATCTAGATTAATGTAGGCACATATGTATTTGGTAAATACATGCATTTAGTTGGTTTATGTATTAGGAGGTTCATGTATAGAAGTCTAAATGAGGTATATTTACATTAAATGTAATAGATATATGTATTTTGGTATATATATTTTAAAGATCCTATAAATACCCATGTAATGTTGGCATTTGAAGTGAAGTTACAAAAAGCCAAAAATATTGTATGAGAAGTAAAGCAAAATTTTCTTCTCAAATTGAGTGTTATCTCTCAAATGTTGAATGTGTTAGTGTCTTTTACCTCTTAAATATTTTTTTTGGCTGTCACGTATTTGGATGAAGGGGTTTATAAGGGTTCTCTCAAGTTGAATGAACACACTAGCTATTTGAATGTAGGCTTTAATGAAAAAAAACTGTGTTTGAATTTTTGGGGTATGATGATTTTAAACGCATCAATAGGTTTCAAAAATTTTATGTTTGCTTTACGCATTAGTAGTGCATTATATTTACATTTATAATTTTTCATCTATAGATACTAATATATTGGGTTTATTAGGTTTGTTATAGTATGTTTTGTATAAATTTACAACGTGACATATATTTTATAAATTGTTTAATACTACAGACTAAGATTTTGTAATCTATTTGATGACTTCATCCTAAATGTTTTAGGATTATTTTACGTTATTTTCTATATACTTTTAAACACAAGTCTCTTTTATAATAATTTTGATATATTAATTTAATATTAATTTTTATTTATTTAAAATAATATTAAGATATGTTCTCAACATGCCTTAATTATATCACCCATCAAAATATCATTATACTTTGCTAAATATGTTCTCAACATGCCTCAATTATATTCTCTTTCACAATGTGAGTATTCAAAAAGTATCATTTTACGATCACGCAATGCATGGACTGCAAGCTAGTATTCCAT
Organism: Sambucus nigra; assembly: GCA_949130495.1. Taxonomy (NCBI): domain Eukaryota; kingdom Viridiplantae; phylum Streptophyta; class Magnoliopsida; order Dipsacales; family Adoxaceae; genus Sambucus; species Sambucus nigra. The sequence continues at coordinate 60,228,571 of OX422222.1, read as the reverse complement.
AAAATCAAGGCCAATCTGCTAAGAGCTATGGTTGATTTTCCCACCGAGGGATCGCGATCCACCACCTCTGGGAACCATTCTAAACTGGACAATACTTAGAAGATATAATTTGGCGATTCGGACACGTGTTCGAGTGTCATTGGTGTATTTTTAGTGGGACACACTAATTGAAGGTGTGCCCACTCAAAATGTGCCAATGACGCGCGAACCCATTTTCGGATCATCAAATTATGTATTAGAATCAAATATCAGTAATAAGACTTGGTGGAGAGTTTATTAACCATCTCGCATGGCTTAAAATCTCTTCATGTTGTCCATACATCTCTAACCTTTAGGCATCTAAAAAGGATGTGTTGGAGGCTTCCATTTCTTTGCAACATATGTCACGTAGAGGAGAGTTAGAGAATTCCATATTTGAAAAGATTAGACTTGCATGCCAAGGCATTATTCATAAACTTCCACACAAAATGTTTTATTTTAGGTGGAGTGTTAATGTTCCATATTGTCTTCCACATGTTGAGGTTGGGTTGAAAGGATGAGGTAGTCCAGTTTCTTATTTTATCATTGTTGATATTTGAGGATTCAATGCAAGCTGACTTAACTATGAAAGCACTAATTTTATTGAAATGTCAAATTACTTTATCATTGATATAACCTTGGGCGATAGCATATGAATACACTGTTAAACTCTCTAACCATATCCACTCTCGAAAACCAAGTCCACCTAGGTTTTTGGTTTGCTTGAGTTTGAACCATTTTATCGAGTGTCTCTTGCCCTTCTCTTCACATCCAACCCACTAGTAATATCTAATCATGGAGTTGATTTTGATACAAAAGGACTTTGGGAGAAAAAACACAGGGCGTCACACATGGCCCACTTATTTGAAAACACCCCATCTGTTGATAGTCTAAAAGGAAATTTTGCATATTAATATATTCTTTAATAAAAGGATTAAATTTTTTCCTATTAAATTTCTTATAATCTTAATGATATAATAAATTGCGGCAAAACTGAAATAGTAGATGTTAAGCAATGTGTTGTCATATTGCTTACAAAATTTATTTTATGTTATTGCAAAGCTCAGCTGTGCATTTATACCACTGTTCTAAAAAACCCGCCTAGGCTCCGCCTAGGCTCAAGGCTTCGGAGAAACGCATCGCCTTACGCTTTTCACGCCTTATTCTTGGTAAAACCCTCAAGGCGCACTTTTTTCTAAAAACAGCAATGCTTTAGTGAAACGATGTCACCTTTTAAAGAATTTGTTTACAAACCGAACCATTATCTCATCCAAAATAATCAAATAGTATTTTAATTTGCATATATTTAGACAATTTTTTATGATATGTGCAATTTTTGTATTTTAACAGCCTTATTACGGTTAAAAAATATTAAAATATATTAAAAAGGCCTAAACGCCTTTTTACGCCTAGTCCCGCCTAGGCTTCTAAGGCTTAAGGCTTGGTCTCCACGCCTCAATCACGCTCCGCATTTTTTAGAACCTTGATTTATACATTTTAAAACCATTTTGAAATTTTTGAAAAAAAAATATATTCTTCTTATCTTATACTTTAAAAACATAACTTACAAGTTTAAAATTTTAATTTACGAAAATTATTAATATTATCTGTTCTATAAAGAAAGTCTCTCTCAATAATCGGATAGTGGTGGTATTCTCACTACTAAAGGTATATAAAAATGAAAATCAAATAGAAGCCAATTTCGCTAAATTCAAAAATTCTAGTGGACTTAAAATTTGTAGATGGGAAAAACAAATAAAAAATATCTTATAAATTTGGATTTTGGTTGGGATCTAGTAGAACATAGAAAGAATAGAACTCAAATGGAGCACTAGTTGATCGAGATAATTAAAAATATGTTAAGAATACAAATACTACATATTATACTTGCCTCGTATATAGATGTTTTGTCTTCTATAGATTCACCTTTTTGGAAAATGTAATTAATTATGAAATCAAGACTCTTATTCGAAACAATACTTTGATTTTAACTGATTTAGCACCTGAAAATAAAATCATAGGACGCAAGTGGGTCTTCAAGTAAAAAATAAAACCTGATGTAAGTATAGACAAACACAAACCTAGATTATTCGCTAAGGGATTTTCCCAAGAAAATTGATAGATTACATTGCTACTTATTACCACCATTAGAATTTCAATAGCTATAGCATTTATCCCTAACTTAGTAATTCACCAAATGAATGTCAAGACAACATTTTTAATGGATATTAAAATGAAGAAATACATACGGAGAAACTTGCGGGATTTTTAGTAAAAGGACAAGAGCATAAAGTTTGTCGATTAGTTAAATCATTGTATAGTCTTAAACAAGATCCAAAGCAATGGTATGAAATATTTGACAAATTTATTTTAGATTATAGATTTGAAATAAATAGTCCTCATAAATGTCTATATTATAAGGAGGATAATGTAGATCATGTCATATTATGGGTGACATATTAATTTTTGGAACGAATTTCGAGATTATTAATAATATCAAATCTTATTTATCTAGAAACTTTAATATGCAGGAATTGGGTGAAGCTTATGGTATATTAGGAATGGAAATATGAAGAACCTTAAATGGAATATCATTCATTCAATCACTCACAATAGAAAAAAATGTTAATAAGTTTTAACCTTTTTCATAATATGTCGGTGTCTAGACCTTATGATCCTAATTTTCATTTGGTTAAAAGCAATGGTGAATTAATCTATCAATTATGATATTCTCAAATCATAGAATCTTTATTCTTCTTTACTAAACTGGTTATTTCCTATGCTATTGGAAGACTAAGTAGATTTAAAAATAATCCAAGTAAAAATCATTGGAATGCTTTAGAGAGGGTATTTAAATATCTTAAAAGAACTACGAATTATTCTCTTTGTTATAAAGTATTTCCTAATCTAGTCAAAGGATGCAGCCCTGCTAATTGGATATCAGATTATTTAGATGTGAAATATACTAGTGGATATATATTTATGCTAGGTAATACTACAATCTCTTGGGGTTCTAGAAAACAAACAATAATATGAACAATTGTCGTGGTCCATTTTCACATTTTATGACACTTTTGTGAAAAACAAAACTATCCCAAAAATCTCAAAAGTGTCGCATAGAGTGAAAATGATCCCCAAAGCGGAAGTAAGATGTGAAAAGGCCAATAAAGTGTAAATAATAAAACTTTTTGAAGCCTAAGTGTGTTATGAAGAACTAATATGTCCTAAAGTACCGACAACATTTTATATTTTATAATAAACTCTCATTTTCTTAGGGGAGTTAAAAGAAAAAACCTAGAATATGAGGATTTTCGAAGAATCCTTGAAACTATTATAATGTGAAAAAACCTCCTCGAACTATGCGTTTGTTGCCATGTCACCCCTTAGGGTATTTTTAGCGACACATAAATTATGACTCTATCGACAAAAAACATGATCCTTAAAACTCACAATTCATTTTTTTTGTCGTAAATGATTAGTGCAAGGGCCAGTGGCGTCCCTATGTGGTTTCGAGATGGGGCGGTAACACCTATTGAATTTTTTTTAATATTTTTTAGTAGATATTTTAGTTTTCAAAAGTATACGGGGGCATATTATATACTTTAAAAGTAAATATGAAAACTATTATTGAGGGGGTGATATCTACTTATCTATTTAAAAAAATGATCTGTATGGTGTGGACCTATTTATAGGTTCGCATGAAAGAGGAGTTATGTGTGTGTGTGTGTGTATAGGGAGAGGTTCAAAATCGAATATGAAAGATGAATATTTTAAGGAACTTAACAAAAAACACCTAAGATCCATTCAATTTTAATTCCTATGTTATAATTGGTCCGCGCCAGCGGAAACAAACACATGTGTGGCACGCATGTTTTTAATACACGCGTGTCACACATGTGTTCGTTTCCACTGGTACGGACCAATTACATCATTGGAATTAAAATGTATTGGGTGTTAAGGTTCATTAAAATGTTCATCTTTTATGTTAACTTATGAACCTCTCCCTATATATATATACTAGCGGAATGCCCGTGCCTGAAGGCACGGCAAAAATTTTCAAAGTACATAATTGCAAAACGAAAAAAAATTCATTGCCCAAAGTATTGAATTGTGTATAAATTCAGTCTGTTTTTTTACCACACAAACGTGTAAACAATTTAGAAATTTTGAGAAAAGCTTGCTTTGTTTATACGACTCCGCCCTGTTTAAGAAATAAAAAAATATTCCAAGAGAAATAATACTCATACCAGATTGTCATGCTTCTCCAATATGCACCACCCAAAAGTGAATTTTCCCAAAGTATTTAATCGACGATAATTTAAGTGAAAGTTTTTTTAAACCCGACTAAGTGTAAATAAATTAGATAATTTGGACAGGACTTCCTTTGTTTGTACAACTTTTCACCTTTTTAAGAAATAAAAATACTACAACACTTCATTAAAGCATTGCAAAACCTCAAAAGCCAAAATTTAATAGCTATAATTTCACATCATAAGTTCAAAACAATCATATGGTTCCATTTACTTGGTATACATACGTTAGGAAGACACGTCTTACTACCAATGGATCTCGTCTAATTTTATTCTTCATACACCATCTTTTATTCTTGATACACCATCTTATATAATAAAACTAAAAAAATAGAATTGTTCGAATGGATCTCCTCTAATGCTTCACCCCGAAACGATAGCTTCTAGCTGGTTCAGTGGATAAGATGACTGTGCTCCAGCTCACTCAAAAATGACGGCACGTCCGCCTGCGGTGCGGTAAGGCAACACCCTGTTCTGCCAGCATCCAACTCCAGTGTGTTCGCTTAGTTATCCTCATCAAGCCACTTATTTAGTGCATTGACCATAATGTATACTGAAATATGTTATCCTCATCAAGCCATTTACTGCATTGACCATAATCCTACACAATGTATACTGAAATATATTAGAAAATCTTCATTAATTAAATATGATATGCATATATTCAGATGTTTCAAGTCTCTTTTGTTGCTTTAAATCTGATATGCATTAATTAAATCTAATAAGAAAATTTAAACTTACTTTCATATTCACCCACTGGCATCTGCTTCCCCTTTCTGATGAGGATGAAAATGCAAGCAATTCCAAGTATTACAAAAATGACAACAACTACGACAGTAATAATTACAGTTCGAGTCGTGTTATTACCACCGTTTCCTGCAAAACAATAAGAAAGTACTTATTACCTATTTGAAAAAGTGAAACCAAAACATGTTGTTTTGAAAAGGAACAAGCAAAAAGTACATTTGGGATAATTATAAATAGTAAAAGATTATAAAGAGTGTGAGTGGCACTTAGTGAAACTTTATGAATTACATTTACCACAGTATGTAGAGGTTTGATGAAAAGCTTATTAAGGATGTAATGAGCTTGAAATCAGGAACAGGAGCACTTCTTGATGACAGGGTATCCCTATTTGAGACAGGGGGAATTTGAAGGAAGCCTGTAGTTGGCCATTGAAAATACACAGATGAAATGGCCAGCTAGGCCTAAGCCTTCATATCGAGAGGATCTTCACCAGTTTCTGACATGGATGCTCCAGCCCAAGCCACAGTGCAACCTCGAATAGATGATATCACCATTCATGTTGACAAATTGATCTCAAAGTTCTATCATTGAACAACTGGCAATCAAAAGACATGTTGGATTAGTTCACAGGGGTGTACCATCCACAATTCACACTGGTAATCTGCTAAACAACCTAATCACCTATATGAATTCATTAATTCATCCATTGTACCAAAGTAGGTAGACCATCAGAATTCATTAATTCTTTCAAGATGAAAGTTTATGTGGAAAAACAGAGAACAAAATATGATTGATTAGCCTTGGGTTAATTAAAAACAAAAAACTCAAAAGTCCCTATGTTAAAAGCATTAGAAATTAAATAGCATAAGAGAGAGTTATACATGATTGGTGTTTGAAAGAAAAACCTAGACACAATAGATTTGCAACTGAAAACCCCAAAAGATCAAATAATGAGAGACAAATGTGCATTAACCCTTGGGTGAGAGAGTGAGTCACAGATTTGGAGAAGAATCATTGATGTTGATGTTGATGTTGATGTTTTGTACTTGTATTGCAATATTTCGGATTGTCGAATTGCAGCCACCACTCTCGAGGTCATCTCCTCCTTAATTTTGTCAAAGAAATACATAAAAAGACAACAAAACATAAAATTTGGTATTATTGACTTCAAAAAAATAAAAGATAACAATATGAGACCATGAAATATAAAAGAAATGAAAACGATTACCAACTTAATTTCAATAAACTGAAATATATCAAAATCATAACCAATTTCACTTAACAGTACTCCCATAGTCCCACACGACTACATAAATAAAGCACTCTAGAGTCGATGAGTTAAAAATATTAATTTCAGGGGTCAATTTCACTTAACGCTACTCCCATAGATAAAAGAACTTGGATAAATGTTATACTGTAGAGGATGTGCTAAAAAAAATTAAAAATTACATATTCTAAAATATATAAGGTTAAGCAGATTGACTGTGTTCGGTTATGTGTGTTCAGTTCAAAAGGAATAAACATTACAACTAAAGAACTTGTCATCACGTGTGTTCGGTTAAGTGGATAACACATCATAAACATATTCATTATAGAATACCATAAACATTACAACTAAAGAGGTGAAGTAGATTAAAAAGTAACAACAACAAAAAGAGTTTAACTGGAGTTCAAAAGGAAGAAATGCCATGTAATCTGTAAAAAGATAAAAATTGCAGTAAAAAAATTCACCTAACTATTGCATCTAATTTCGGTAATCTCCTTTACTTGTCCAGCAAACATAACAATAAATTCATGATACCTCTATAGGCCTTTAAATATCCCTCTTATTGTCTATACACGCCTTTAAATATGATTGTACTAATAGACAATAACTCATATCCATTTCCAATCAAATTACAGAAGGTAGCATCATACATCTAAGCTTTAAACACTTAACTAATGAATGGCTACAATAGAACTAAATACATACCTTTTATAACAACAATTTGACCCTCTTGTGCACATAGTTATGCAAGCACTCGCACCCTCACGTGCAACAATGTGAGCCCATTGCAGACATATCATAGTCAAGGACATTTCGTAGTAAGCTTTCTAGAACTATCATAATAGTAAAATCAAACCAAAAATTAAAAAGCAACAAAACGTCATCCACCCCAAAATGTAGCAGCTTTGTAGACGATTGTCAGTATAAACAGTGAGACGATTTTACCAACCTCATTATCAGTATAAACAGTGAGATGATTTTACCAAAATCGGTTGTGAACACCTTGGGTATTGTGCATCATGATACTAAAGGTTCATTCAGTCTTCTTGCGTCTGTTGTCAAGTTTCATTCAGTTCCTTTCAGTGTATAATGCTATAGCTGCTGCAATGACCTTGCGTGAACTCCTCTGGTATAGCTGCTATAACTCCTAATGTCTTCCCTCTGATTTCCTCTGCAATCCCATCATAAAACCAAAAAACAAAAGCTCCAGAATTAGTGTAAACAATAAAAGAATATTCAACTCTTCCACCATACTGACATTGTTGTTGTTGAGCGTGCCGGAGCTGACCCAACATCTACCTCCTGCCGGAGCTGACCCCTGACATCAAATGTCTTTTTTTTTTAGCAAAATCGTCTAATTCACCTTCACACATTATTAATCCCACTCTGAAAGCCATAATCGGAAAATATTTCCCACTATGAAAGGCATAATCGAAAAATAATTTCCCAATCTGATCTAAGTACTAATCCCACCCTGAAAGCCATAATCGGAAAATATTTCAGCTAAACAGGGAATCCCAAAATATATTCATTCAATCTAAGAAAATACAAAAACCAAAGTATATAATAGAATAAAAAAATACCCATTGTCCACTGTCGGATCTCTCATAAATCTTATTGCATTCCCCGTCGATAAGTGTCGCAAATCCAACAACGTTTTGAATAGCAACACTGATATCCAAGCTCGTGATCCCTCCATGCAACTCTCGACCAAATTGTTCAGTGACCTGGATGTAAGCATCGTCGTCGCCTTCCTCCATATGCATATAGTGAAAAGTGCATAAGATTTAAATAGTTTTCAACATATGAATTCAATCAATTTCACTAAAAGTAAAAACGTTACCCACTTGTATGATTGTATCTGAGTTGTAATAACCATTTTCACTAACAATTCATCTGCCAAGCTAACATGTACTGTAAAATGCCAAAATACTATTTAGAGTACAATTTGACTTGAGCTATTTAGAAGAGATCAAGACAAAAAAAAGTAAAATTTGCAATTCTGTAAAGAGAACCTTGATAAAAAATTACCCTATATTCGTTATTTTGTCAAATATGTGGTCTACACACTTTCAAACATCAAATCCAACATGTTAATCAATCGATGTGTTAAAAAGACATGAAAAGGTGATATATTTCTATCTATTTTAAGGATGAAAAAATCAAAATTTAATTCCACTTACCAATAGCTTTTGACACTTTTGATATCAGGAAATTGTTACACATGTCATGACTTTTGACTGAGTTTAGGATCTTCATTCCTAAGAGATTTTCCCAATGTTTGTTAATGTCCCTACCCCGGCTTATGTTTTCAAACCATCTGTGATGGCCTTCGTGATGGATTAGGCCCACCCCTCTTTGATACCGCCTCTGCCACACGCCGTAGTTTAAAAGTCATTCAACACCTTGTATACCCTGCATTTGTAGAAAAAGGCAATGAACGCCCAATAAGCAATCAGTGTTTACCATCTACCAAGTAAATTTATAAAAAAAACTATAGTAAGACTAATGTTGGCTGATGAATGTATTTGTGGATAACGTTGGCTGACAAATTCTTGAACTCTAAAAATCACAACTCCCAAATGTCATAAAACCCTAAAAATCACAACTCCTAAATTCTCTTAAGGAGAGTGCCTAGCATCACAGAACAGCCATAAAAAATTGCCAGCACCATCTAGCATCAATTCCACCAATATAATTGGCCAATTAAAAAAAATGATAAACAATCTATTATTCAACATCAAAGATAACCAACAGTACATACTACACTTCATCTTAAATACTAACTTCTTTATAATCTAATGCTCTGGCTTACAACAAATGGGGTCAAACTTATATAAAGCTAAAGTCAATGACAATAATGCAGTTAAAAAAACATGAGTGGCGTAAAAAAAATCCATCGGCGCTCCTCAGTTGTAGGGAGAATACAATAGAAACAGGGAGAGAGAGAGAGAGAGAGAGAGAGAGAGAGAGAACATGGCTAATAGGTGATGGTGCAATTGAAGTAATATTTCAGAGAAGAAAGGTGTAAACTTCACTTAAAAAAAACTTTATGTTTAATTAATTTCCTATAATTTATAAAACACTTTTCCATGTTATTTAAGGAAGACAAAGAAAGGAGAATATCCTAGGCAAAATCTCATACTCGGTATAACATTACGACATTTTCGCTTCAGTTTATCCCCCGAAAACTTACTACAGCAAACAACGAATGAAGGAAACATTAAAAAGCATTTAGTTAATAAAATGGTAAATAAAATTCATGAATTTCATAGGCAATGTGTCCGAAATTGTACCTTATTATTCCTTTATCCTCATTGACGGGGCGTGATTTAAAGAGGGAATCTATCAACCCCACCTTTGGTGACTATGAACAGATGCTATGTTAATCAGTGGCCACTTCCTAGAACCGAAAACCTACAATGAACTGAAATCAGTGTTTTACCTCCCAAGAATTAAATAAGTCAACATCTACAAATAACGAATCTTGACTATGGTCACGTGAGTTTTGTAATTGTAAAAAAGGCTTACAAAATTATTGTGGTTCAGATTAGAAAAATATGAATCTTGACTGGGTTCAATGAATATGAAAATTCACAGACTGCATTGTCGTGTTTCCTATCATATGAATATGAAAATACATAACAATATGAGAACCGAGTCAAATTTCCTACAGTATCATCTTTCTCATCGCAACAGATAAAACCATCATGTATAGCACAAAGTGAGACACTCTAGTCAAGTTACATTTCTTTAAATCTAACACCTAAAGCCAAAACAATTAGAGCAAAAATATAAAATTTGAACAAACTTTAGAAAAATCACCATACCCTTCAAATTGTTGAATGGCATGTAGTAAGCCTGCTGTATTTGACAAAGATTGCACTATAGAGAACAACACATTCCCCAAAAATAGATTACAACCAATGTGATATGAAAATAGAAATTAAGAGAATTGAAAATGAAACAAACCAAAAACATAATGTTTGACTGAGAATTCCTTCAACCACTCTCCATGTGCCCTTTTCATTGTATGACGGTCCAAACAGGAATTGGATCACAAAAGTAGGTATAAAAGTATGAATCAAAAAATATCAAATAACTCAACTATCGTCATGTACTACATACATCCTTAATATGGTATCGTTGAGAAAGTTACTCACATTACAAAACAAAATCAACAATGTACGCAGTCACTATAAAGATTCTATAACAATGTATTACCTATTACAATGTCAACATATTTACAATCTTCTAATTCGGAAATTATTGAAAGTATTCCCCAAACCTTTTACATTGTAGCGGACTCCTAAAGATGTGAAATATTAGTTAGTTTATGAGAGGCTTGACTCACGTAAATACAAAAAACATTAAGTGTGACGCATGACTTGTGCACATAAGAGTGAGGCCCATTGTGTCACGAACGGTGACTTGCACTATTGCCCCTTGTCACAATAAATAGTGATCGGCGATGGTGGCACATTTTTTGCATTTAGATAGAGATTTAAGAGTATTGATTCAACTTTGACATCCTATTTCTCCTATTGATTTGACTTCCTGGAGATATAAGCTATGTCAAACCAGAATTTCAAAAGATAAAATAAAGGAATACTAATTAAACATAAAAAAAGGTTGGAAATATTGTAGAATATCACATTTAGAACAGTAAGATCCCAAATAGAACTTGAAGTGGACATATCATAATAGAATATAAAAACAACAAAAAGAGATTGAACAATAGTAGTTCACGCTACTAATACATGTTACGCTCATCAATTCAACATTTAAGAAGATGCTATATCCTAATGCCTTTTGTCTAAATTGATTCCTTTTTCTTCTTTCGTGAACATACAATTCAAACTTCAAACTCGAGGGATATGTATAACACATATAACAGATGTAAAGGTAACCTCAACTAATATCCTTGCACTTTATCACACCTTAATGGATAAAAAAGAAAATTCAAAACAAATTTAAAGTTTCGTATTAGAAATAAGGTATAAAAATACCCATTCACAACAAACCTAAACCCAGAGTCACAAAAATAGTTATAAAGCTCTCTTGGGAATTTTTTTAAATATTTGGTGCAAATTATCAACTACAGCAAACACCTAGATACAAAACAAACGTTGTACACAACAGCTACCCCCTGGAATTGAAATACTGTGCATGTGTTTTTCTAAATAATGTGCGTGTTTTTAAAAAAAATACATAGCCACCATGTTGAACCTGAAAAAACAGAAATCCATAATAAAACCAACAAAAACCATGTACATAAAACCCATATGCCTCAAATCTCAGGGGGGAAATCCCAAAATTGAGCTGAAAGGAAGGCTACAATCCAAGAATAAAATCACGAACCCCTAAAATGCAAAAAAAAGCATGCCAGAAATCCTATAATATTTGAAATTGTTACTAAAACCTAAAACCCATATATCCAAAACCCTAAAATATAAACAAAAAATCAAAAAACCCATACCAATAACCCTATTTCTATAAAATCCATGATATAAGAAAAAAAAAATACCTAAAACCCTTAAATCTGAAAGCTTATAAATGCAAAACCACTCATATCAGATAGAGGAAGCTGGAGATATAATACCTTTGACTCAATATTTAAGTTGAATCCATAGGGCGAGATACCTGAAATCTATATAAGAAATAATTATTTCAATTAAACCGAAGCACAAAGATCTTATGCACAAATTCAATTTAGCAACTGACCCGGAAGATACTCCCATTTTGCCGAGGGTGATAAGGTTGTTGGAAATGGGCGAGAGAGAAGTTTACACTGTCACAGGAAAAAAGGTTTTGAGTGTGTCATTTCCAATTTTAACCACGTTTTTGAATTTTGAGTAAGAGGGGGAAAGGAAATGAAGGGCTAAAAAGAGGGGGAAATACAATAACAAAGGGATAAAAGAGGAAAATGCAATAAAATAATTTCAACCATTGGATTGTTGCATTGTTGGTTTAATCCTAGCCCCTAATTAGCTTATCAACTTAAGGAATAGTAACCAACATTCTACTCCTTATTATATATATATATATATATATATATATATATATATATATATATAGAGAGAGAGAGAGAGAGAGAGAGAGAGAGAGAGATTTTTCTTAAATAGTAAAAAATATAGTGTTATGAGGGGCTTGGCACCCATTTATTTTTAGTAATTGAGTTTGACCCCGTTTAATTTAGTTTTCTAGGGATTTGACATCAAAAATGACTTTTGGCGACACCAAAAGTGCCACAAAATATTTCAGCAACTGATTCATGTGGTACTTGTTTAATTGTCGAAAGTTATCTCGGGGGTCAATCCGCAAGAAGTAAAAAAAAAAAACCAATATGAAAATATTAATTGTGGCTAAATGCCAAATAAGTCAAAAGTTTATTTTGATATGATTTTTTATACTACATATCAAGACAGAGTTTAGTTACATTATAAAAAATAATAATAGGCCAAAGTAATTTCGTTACTTTAAAAAAAATGGTGAGCAATATAGGATCTTATTTTAGGTATGTATTGAAATTTACACGCGAGCGCGCGCGCGCACACAAACACACACACACACACACACACATATATATATATATATATATAAGCTTCTGTACTTATCAAGTATACATACTTATTTTTTTTAATAGTAAAAAAAATATATTTTGTTTTATTTTTTATATGATATTTAAATATTTTCGGAACCATTAAAAAAATCATCTCAAAATAACTTTTTTTGCTGTTTCAAAAAAATCGATAAATCTTTCGTAGCTTTTGATTGTTTTTTTTAAATACTAAAAAATGTTATTTTGAGTCGATTTTTTTTATAGGGATCCCCTGAATTGTTTAAACACGTCACAAAAAAATGCAACTCAAAAATATTTTTTTAATATTAAAAAAAAAAAAAAATTGCGCCAGTGGTATAATTACTTAGTATGTAAGAGTCTCTCTCTCTCTCTCTCTCTCTATATATATATATAATTTTGGCAAGTTTTATCCGACTAGGATGCTTTGTATCAACTGCTTTATATTCTCCTATATGTCCTCCTAGATTTTGGCTAAACTCTGCAGGATCCCTTTTAGGTCACCCAAAACAACAGGTGTAAAGGGAGGAAAAACCTCCCATGCTATACTACTCTCTGAATTTTCATTCATCCTCAACAAATTATCAATAAATGACATAGTATCACAACAATAGGTAAATCGACATACATGAAACATAATCTCAAGAAGGAATACAGAGATTCAAGGAAGTATTAAGAATTTAGTGAAATTTCTCAAAAGTAACTTAATCCTCTGAAACCTAGATTGGATTTCAATTTAAAGGTTCATTAGAATTGGTTATCCTTGGTCACTAGAAAATGAAAATGAAAATGGTGGATACTAGAAAATAAGGAATACAGACAACACTAATATGTTACTGCTTATAATTGGTATACTTATTGCCGTATCTATAATAAACTAATTACCATAAAATAACATATAAGATGATCTAAATACTGAAATACAAAAACTAGAGAAAATAGCAGAGATATGATAGAAATATATTAAGAATTTGATTTATGTGGTTCGACCCAAATTGGTGCCTATGTGCATAGTGAAGTGTTGATTGTATTGATGGATGGACAATCGGCGTTGACAAGTGCAAAATAGAATCTCTCAATTTCTCTCTAGAGTTGGACAACATAAGAGTAAAATTAATCTCATCTACCCCCCACATGTTGGTGGTGTGTATTATTTATAGGTTGTTAGAGGGGAGAGAAAGGATAGGGACATGTGTCTCACCTTTATAGCTTAAGTGAGTACATCCTTTACACATATGGTGAAAGAATAATCATAAGTTAGTTTTTGGCACACAAGGGGATATTTTTCTATCTTATCCATGTGCACGTGCATAATGATTAATGACATCATCCTTTCAGACAACACATGTCGATTACAACAGTGTTAGGCTAACAATGTCAACTAACGGGGCTAACTACCCTATCAGTAATCTCTGAGTTGACCTTTTCGTAAGACAACCAACTACTTTGCCATGGTTGACCACATCATCTGGGTATGAATGAAGAAAAGTGTCTCATTTTCATTGTATCACGGGTCACCCTAAAGTTATGGAATTAGAATATAAATTTGTATATTTTAATATTTGGACTTGATCAATATTGATATTAGAAGATGTTGGTTGTTAAATGAATTTTTTGTAGTAACTCTCACTTGAGACTTTTGGGGATTGGATTGGACTTCACAATCGTTGTTCTCCCTCCCCCTCCCTTATTCCATGGATCCATTATTTAGACCATCTTCGGCAAAGCTCTGGCGATATTGGGAGTCTTATGAACAATGACAAGGAAGCTTGGAAAAAAAAATTAGTTATTTTTTCTTATATTTTCTTTTCTACGGATTCTATTTTCTTCATGTTTTGAGCCAATTGCACATTGATCCTCATTTTTAAAGGAAAAAGTGAGAATTCTTTACCAAAAATGGATTTAGAGAAGTATCATTTTGATAAATAACTCTAAATTGATAAGTTTAAGACTATTTTAAAACCTCAACCTCACCATATGATCCTCTTCATGGGCGTACGTGAACGAGTTCTCTACGATATACCTCCCGTCATGACTTCAGTCAAGCGGTACGATGCGGGGGAACCGTTCGATATACGTCAAAGGTACTTGGACAATGGAAGGTGAGAGTCATATCGCTTAGGCTAACTGCGCCCTACCGGACCAGCTCCCATCACGAAGTGACTCTCCGGTTGCTGGGTAAAATTTGATCAATAAAAATGCTCTTTGGTGATATCGTGTGAATCATGCATGATTCCCTTATTAGTATATTATGATAATGTCTTTTTTGATCATGCCAAACAGGGAGCAAAGTACAAGTACCAATGCTACACCAAGTATGGATGGGTGATGTGTGTAGCATGTGGATATATGTGATCCTAGGTGCACGTGGTGCGAAGTGTACATGGATAATTTTCTACAAGTGCGTGGATAGAAGCATAAGCATGAGATACGCATAAAAAATGGGGACATGCAAAAATGGGGGAAAATATAAACAAACATAACACACGTGTAAATAGAGTTTAGCCCTCAAAATAAAAAGTTCCCCAGCGGAGTCACCACTCTGTCCATCCCCGATCCTCACGGTGGGCGAGAGCATGAGGATCCTAGGTCCCGCACATTCCTCTCGGGAGCGCTTCGGCCGACGTCGTTGATGTGGTGAAAAATATAGAGAGATGGAGTCGCCAGTCTATTTTACTCAAAACATACAAAAGAAAGGGAGTCATCCCGAAGAACAGCATCCAAAGACATACTGATGCATATGAAACCAAAATGATTCAAAAAGGGTCCGGAGGCTAAGTTACGAAATGGGAAGGTGTTAGGCACCCATTCCTCCCTTACGGTCTCTCATGGGTTTTTGCTATTTTCCTTTATTTTCCACGTGATATGTGTGCATGTGTATATGTAGTGGAGATAGGAATCATCGACTTGTACCATGGAAGAGATAAAGTGAGTCATCCGTAGGAATGTAAAAATAATATTAAAAAATAGGATTTAAGCAATTATCCTTATGTTGATCGTTATGATGGAGCGATAACGTATGTGGAATAATACGCTACTAAGAAAAAATATATAGAATAAAAGAGAATTCAGTTTAGAGAAAATAGAAAATGGAAGAAAAGTAGGAATTGGACTTGAGTCTCGGGTTTTACCCTGAGATGCCTACGTAGCCTATAGACGCATCAAAGTCCACGTAATTTGCATGCAAAACGAGGGGTGGGTTTTATCCCATAAATCCAATCGGGGGATTCTCTTATTTGTGTGTGTGTGTGTGTGTGGAAAAATTTATTTAGTTGTGAGATAAGTGTAAGAAAAGTGTGAGAATTCCTGTTTGGAATTTATGAGCAAACCCTCTTTCTCTTATTTTTTGGGTTTTTATTTATATGAAAATAAGATATGTGCAATAATACTAAATAAAAATTATATTAGGATATGTGAGATGAGAGAATAAAAGTGCTAAGTAATAAAACAAGTTAATGCAAATTTATGAGAATTTAAGGAGAGAATTGAGAAAATTAGACCTTCTTGAAGATCTTGAGCTTGATCTTGAATGTTGGAGAGCAGCCCTTGTGCTTGGATGACGATGGAGGGTAGTTAATTTACCAAGTTTGATGAAAAGGATGATGAAAAGTTAAGGTTGGAAAAGGATTTGGATGTGGAAATCACGCTGACTTGGTGAGAGGTTTTCTGGATTTGCTGAGAGTGATGTCTATCAGATCTGGGCTCTCCTGCAAATGAGGACATGACCTCCTTTTTATAGGATTAGGGCATTGCCGATCAGCATAGCCCTGGTCCTACTAATCGACAGGTGTGTTTAGGCACACTGTCGATAGGCAGAGTCTGGGACCTGCCATTTGGTAGTGTCTTTCTGGCCTTTTCGAAAAATCGGTCGTAGAGTGCAAATAGTTTATTTGAATTATGCGTGGGGTAGACCATTGGAAAGCTAATTCAAAGACCTTAAAAAGTCCTTTGGACTGCTCCTGGGTTCGGGAGTTTACTTTGGGTCAAATGTGGCTCGAAAGCGCTCGTTAGTACATTGGACGGGGAATCATCGGACGCAAACGGATCATTCGTCCACAAGGTAAGTCCGAATCGCGCACGGGGCAGACCATTGGAAATTTTAGGAGATGTACTTTGACATTTTAAAGAGTTTGATCGAGTTTAGGGAGTTGACTTCCGTCAACCGGGCCCTGGAATCATTTGGTGACCTCTCGGAGTAAAACAGATCGTTCTTCCGTACCGTAAGTCAGAATCATGCACGAGGCGGACCGTTGGAAATGTGTTTCAGTTACCTTTGAAGATTAATTCATTCTCGATCGAGCTGAAGAGATTAATTAGGCCAAACGAAGCCCGAGACTGTCCAGTGGCCTCTTGATCGAGTTTCGGGGGAAAACGGGTTGTTCATCCGCATAGTAAGTCAGAATTGCGCATGGGATGGACCGTTGGAAAGGGGTTTCAGCACCCTTTGAGGATTCATTCAGTCTCGATAGAGCTGAAGAGGTTGAATTTTGGTCAAACGGAGCCTGGGAGCGTCCGATGGCCTCTAGGTCAGTACTTGGGGTGTGACCTGGGTTTGTAGTGATGAAAGGAGGTGCTAGAGACCTAAGGAGAGTTTAAGGGGTAACAGAATGTGGTGTCTACAGAAGGCTTTAAATTTTTTGACCTTCATATCTTGATGTTAGGATGGCTGCCCGTGGGTCTGTTTAATTCCATAACAAATGGTCTTAACTCTTCCATATGACGGGTAATATATGACGGACTAGACGTGTTACCACAAGGGTTTAGAAGATGGTTTCCAAAGAGTTTAAAGTTCAAAAGCCAACAACAACAGGTGAACTGGTCTCCTTGAAAATTCAAGATGAGGAATAACAAGTTTTTTTAATTTTCTAGAATATGATTACATCAAACTTTAGACACAAAAGTATGCAAATTAAAGAGAGAGAAGTTGTTCATAGTACATTATCCCAAAATTTTTATTTTGTTTCCTTCAACTAACAAACACTTGCAGCTCAATTGTATTAATTCTGCATGTTTGGTCATTTTTTTGGCATTATCCTCAATTGTATTTGGCTTGTTCTTATAACTATGTGACTTATGGGTGGGCTATTGCAAACTGAATATCTGATAGAATTTGCAAAAGAATACCTGGGGTGATCAAGGCCATGTAAAGTTGAACAAATCCCCCCCCCCCCTTTCTTTATGTTAGAGAATGATAAATTTCTTTAATTGTTCATCAAGTAGTGCTAATTAAGATTTTTTGTTTAAAAAACAAAAAAAGCAGGCATATAAAAGCTGAATATTCAACAACATGCTAATAAACAAACAACATACTACAAACCATCTTCCATACTACAAACAACAATATAAGCATATTAAAGACCAACAACTCATAGGATCATATCATATGATATCCACATCAGTCTATTACAAAGTAAAAAAAATAGGTCTGACAGATTTTAAACACAGTCTGTAGCACAACGGTCTATTACAATAAACTAAAAAAAATATGAGTCGAATTCTACCATAAGATAAATATGAGCAGATTTCTACCATAAGATAAGAAAATATGAGCAGAGCACAACACTATACTACAATAAGATAAAAATGCATGCATACCATTCACCAGAGTTCATAATTTCTTAATAGAAAATGGAGAAGTGGCCAAACCCAAAAGGATGGGGTGCGAAGGCGATAATTCTGACTATGCTGTAGTAGTAGTTGTCTGCAAATATATTACACATGTACCCATTTTTGGTCCCCGATTTCAGGTAGGACACGAAAATATTATTAAAATGGATTGTCATCAAAGAAGTAAAGACTAAGTAAAGCAGGTTAACCTTGCTAATTAAGCCTAAAAGAAGGCCAAAATAGCATAAAATTTACTAACAAAGTCAATAAGAATAACTAAAACAGTAAACAAAGATGTGCCATAAAATTAATTTATTCGTGGGGTTTAATTATATAAAGAGAGAGAGACCTACAAAAAACCACTACGAGAATCCTGAATTACCAAATTATAATATATCTTCAAAAAGTGTAAATTAGAACTCAAAACTCAATAGTGAATTAAGCATGATAGGCAACATTGGTGTGATAGTCTTAAACAACTAGTATGGTTAAGCTTGTTGGCTACATCCACTCGATTTATTGAAAGATTAACTCTATCAAACTTTAAAAAATAAAAAATATTAGAGACCGGGGGTGCAAGGTGCTAATCGAGGTTCAAGAACTAGATAGATTGAAATCTTTAGAAGTTTGAAATGTATTTTTGTGAATCTCTAGAACGATTATTGTCAAACTTGAAAAGGTTAAAAAAACTATATATTTAGGTGTCATTAATTACAGAATGCAACTACAACTGCCATTAATTATAGGTTCCACTTGGTGTATTAAGTATGTCAGTGGTAGACTCGCGTTGAAAGTGATGTGAGCCAAAAGGAGGCCCATATTTGTACAACCTAATTAACATAATTGAGAAATAAAACACTTTAGCAAGTGATAACAAATTACCAATCCTTATAACTAATTGGGCGATTTACAATTAGTTCATTGTAAATAATTTTTAAACACTTAAGGGCAATTTACTATTAGATCCACTTGTTATGCCACTAACGTGGACTTCTACAAGAAGATAATTAGTCGACATAAGTGTTTAAAATTTGTCAAAATTCCTATAGTGTTTAAAATTTGTTTGCGAGGGACCTAATAGTACTTTCCCCTAACTAATTCCAAATAATGAGAAGTATCAGTAATCCGCATACAAATAATATTTAATATGAAATACCTCCCCATAAATAAATACACTTGGCATATTTTTGGAATAAAAATAATCTTAAACATTAAAAACAAATCAATGTAAAATAGAAAGCGCCAGTATCGACTCCCACTCTTACTGTTTTCAACACTGCTATTATAAGAAAAATACCTATTTAAGACACTTTTATAAATTAATTTACATCCTTCAAAACTGGACCGTTGTAAAGGTGTTCTTCTATTTATTTTCACATCAACTTTTTAATTAACCGACCTAAATAAATTGTATTTGGTCATTTATACAACGTTTTTAGTTACAAGCAACTTAAATTAAAGCTCTCGCTCATGCACGTTTCTCCCTTATAAAAGAAAAATCGTGCCTTCATACTAATTTTCGTGCTACTCCTCCATATCTAACCTTGCTCCTCCATCTCGCTTATCTTCCTTCATATCTCTCATCTACATAAAACCTATACATAATCTGCATAATTTACCCAGTTTGTCCACGCCTCATCTTTGCCCTCTCATTACCACAAGTCCCCTCCTCAACTAATTGCATCAGGGTTTTTCTTACCCTAGCTTTGTTCGTTCATTTTAAATTTAAACCCTAGAAAATTAGAAAAACATTAATTACCTTACTTCTTCTCAATAACTTAGCAGAGCTCTCTTGGATAAGCTCAGACTATCAATCTTCAGGTATTAATGTTGTTTATTGTTCTGTTGTTCTGATATATGTAAAATTTATTTTGTTTGATATAATGATTCATTATAAACATGATGAATTGAAAATTAGCACATAATACATTTGTCTTTGATTTCATTTGAATGTATGTATGATTTGGAAATCCATATATATATGTCTTTGATTTCATGAGAATATTGGCAAATTATTATGTACATATTTTAGACTAATAATGAATGATGAAAATACAAATTTTTGAATTTTTTTAACCAACACACTTAAAATTTCTTCAAGAAGTTATGATTCCCTATTTGGGTTTGGCATAACTTACGTAATCTACTCTTTTTCTTTTATTTTTGTAGCTTACTAGTATGCCTATACCCTTATTTTTTTGTTCTTTTCCTATCTATTTTCCTTATAGTATTGAAGGTCAGTTCTTTAACTACATTGTTCTTTGGTATTGCTTTTTGATTTATGAGTATGAATTGTTTGGTGAAACCACTCAAATCCTGTGTGAGGGATAGTTATTTTAATTGTTAAATATATTCATAATTTATTTACCTTTTTCTCATTTTTAATTTTTTCTTTTAGTTCACTTCAAGTGACTCCGCATTTGGCATATATGATATGAACAGAGTAAAGTTAACGTTTAGACCAAATTGTATCACAAGATCCATATAATTAGCTGTCAAATTATGATATAGTTGTTAAGTTCATACCCGTGTAGCTCCATCATTACTTGTAGACCATAAAGTCGCAACGAAACAAAAGGTGAGTATTGGAACCAAGTCTGTGTTTTTTTTTTTTTTTTGCATTGGAAGAAAATTAGAATTTAGCTAGACTATATTTATAAGTATAAGCTATAAACTACGATACTTCTACCAAATAAGATATCACATTATGTGAAATAAAATCTAAATAAAAAACATATAAATAGTGAAGAGCAAGTTCTTCGGTAAAACAATAGGTACGATGATGTGTATGGATATTAGAATCTAAATGACCCTGTAGAAGACTCAATGTGCACTCTTAATTACCCAATTTATAATATTCATCTTGTAAATACCCATTTATAAATTTCATCTTCTAAAAGTATATATGTCTATATATCTCATACCATCAAAGTCTAACAAAGGTATCTACACGTTAATGCCTATATATTAAACTTAGTGCATGCTGTAAATTGGGCAATTAAGAGTGAAAGTTGAGTCTTTTAAGGGGTCATTAGCATACCGGGATCCGTACAAAGTCTAACAAACGAATATACTTGTCAATAACTATATATTTAACTTATTGCATATTGTAAATTAGGAACCTAAGAGTGAAAGTTAAGTCTTTTACAGGGTTATTTGGAAAATTAATTGTAGACAAGACCTTTGTTGCATCCCTTAGGCATCGACTTTTGCGGGATTATGATTCACTATTTTGATTTGACATACAGTGGAGAGTATACAAAATTTATTTCATAATTTAGTTGATTCCGATGTTGTAATATTTTATCACGTGGTACATATCGAGTTCAGTGTGTAAGATTTTGAAATGAATCAAAATCTCTTGGATTTCAGTGTGAAATTTGTAAGAGCCATTACTAATGATATCACTTGTACAAAATGAAAACCAAAACAATTTTCTAACAATTATTAGGTGTTTTCCTTTTGACTCTGTACTCCTTCAACCTGATTGTGCATGGGTTTTAGAAAATTTAATATCAACTATAACCTATTACTACCACAGTCCCAAATTAAGAGTTTACAATTCATTTTTAGATTATCCTAAATTGATAGTCCACTGTCCTTTTTTTAAAATTATATATAATCAATGAAACAAACTCCATGATACTGAACAAGTATTGATCTTGTCCTTTGATTAAATGTATTCCTAATCTAAACAAAACTAGATAGGGACTTAATTTGGGACAGAGGGGGTATTTGTTTATATGGACATGAGTGTTGACTAGTAAGGAAAAAACTAGGTTTTTACGTGGTAGTTCATAATAAAGGATGTGTGATTATATGAAAAAAATTATGTACCTCATTGAAGAGTCTACTGGGATGATAAAAATATTTAACAGAATTCGTACTTCGCTTGTTTACATTTTAACGTATAAGGGACCATTTTATTTTTACTTTTAGTTTAACACTCTTTATTAAAACGTCATACGAACATCACCAACATCACTTGATGTGGAGATTCTATGCCCAAGTGATATTCGAATATTTCACATGGTTGTATATAGTGTTTTAATAAGCCGAATCTTATTTAAGATAGCTTCAAAAGGAAAACAAAACATTTTTAGGACGAAGGTTGTATTTTAAAATTGTACGATTGGTCTGTTTTATTTTTGGATTATGTTTACGGTTCTGATTTGAGAATCTAGTGTTCATCTCTGGCATTAGGGGGAAAACCATGAAGCTTTTTACTAGGAATATCGTATATTTGGTTTGGGCACTACTAGAACAATAGAGTAGAATTGGAAAAAACTAGTGTGGAAGATATTCATGATATACGAAGAAAAGCCTCAAATCTAGGGTTCATTTGTACTCTAAAAATCATTACTCTTTATTGTATTTTATGAATTATAAATTTAAAATACGTGTCAACATATATTTCTGAAATCGTGCCAATACATATAGATGGGTTATGTGATATCGTATATAGAAATTGATGCCAAGATATGTTAGTGAATTACCTGCATGAAATTTGGATGATATGTATGTGTTAAACAATGTTTCATTGTGTTGAATTTATGGTATGATATTGGGTCCTTCTATGAACTTTGCGTTGAAAATTGAGTTGTAATATGTTGATATTTTGTACATATTTACCTTTTCTCCTAGATTATATGTTTACACTTATTAAATGTAATATTTTTGCCTTATGTCACAAGGTTTTGCAGTGGCACTCATGTGGGAGAACTTCACATGTTATAGGGCACAACACACGCATATGTAACAATCACTTGCATTATTGTTATGTTTAACTGAAAAATAATTGGTTTTATTACTAGGACACCCATAGCATTGAAAAGGAGGATCGAAAAATGTAATTGTAGAAAAATATGGAATGAATTGTGATAGATACATATGACACCCCTTTGAAATATGTAATGACGAATTCGGATAAGTAAAAAACTAATACCATCTCTAACAAGGCATTTCACGAGTTTCTTAAAACATACGTTTTTTTACCCAAAAATGCTACAATAATAATAAATTTTGCCATGTATATATGGTGAATAACATATTAATTGATGTTTCTTTTATTTATTGAAAATAACAAGAAGATATCTCTAAGAAATCCAACCCAAAATACAAATGATCTCAATTTTTATTTTGAACATTTGAGGAATCCATCATTTTGACAAAGGCTAAGCTTGGGCGCGGTTTCATAAGAGCACACCAACAATATATTCCATGAATATTGTTGGACAAACTATATTTCTATGAGGATGCATCCCCTTGTCATTTCAGCAAACTTTCTAGCATGAAACATTTGGTGACTAGTGGTAGGGGTGCCTCAGCCTAGACTCTGTTTGGTTATTGATGGCAAGAGTGTTATGCTTGAGGTGAATTGTGTGGGATGCAAACTAATCCAACAGCTATAACATAACAAATTATATGATGTAGCAAAATAATTACAGAAGAAACTTGATATAGGGAATTAGTCTCTTTAAAGGTTAAATTAACATATATATGTACTGATGAGAACTTAAACTGAATCTAGTGATGCATAAAATATATTTGTTATATATATGTTAATTTTATCTATGGCATATTAGTATAAACCCCTTACACTTTATTCTCATTCAACATTTCTAATGTCTGTACCAAAATTGAAGACATGTTAGCTTATTGTAGTCAATAAAATCATTATTATTTTTAGGGCAAGTAGACTCTGTCTCTCTAACATACACGAAGGAGTTAACAAATCTCTAGGTTGGGACACAAAGGAGAACATTGAAAATCAACTATTGGTCAAATAATTCAGTGTACAATATGAAATTCACTGTATCATGCATATTAGAATTTTACTTATTTTGATATGCATTATTGGTCTTATTTGATAGACTTTGACGAAGGGTTATAAAAATTAGAAATTTAATCGAAGAAGATAAAGTTATTATTAAGTTATGTAAAATTTGTTTTAAAGTGCAAAAATTGATTATGAGTGGTTTGTTTTAGACTTATTAGATATGTTATAACTAGTGATGAACATCATGTTTTAATTTGTTTCATTGTGGATTGGAGTTTATGAATTATGACACCAAGAAAAATGATAAATTATACCTGGTTGATAGCAATAATGTAAAAAGATATAATTAAAGCAAATAGAAAATAAGAATGGCATCGAGATCCATAATCAATACCATGTGGTGACTCGTATTCAAGATTCTATTTTACTTCAACGAGTCATCTACATTGGGATAAAATCATGGGTAATTAGTGGGGGTTATACACGATTGGGTATCCAATCTTAGGAATTTGTTATGGTACAAGGAATTAAAGAGGTGTGTCGAAGAGAGGTAGATGGGCCAAAGTGGGATTTGAAAGGCATTGGGTAATTGTAAGGACACAAATTTCCAATTGAGTCCATATATAGTTTTGGCTCAATTCCGGACAAAAACATTTATTCATAGGATAGTATTTATTGTAATATTCTCAAGCCTATGAAGTGTTTGTTGAAGACGTAGCGGCAAAGAGTATAAAGCATCATCAACATGCCGTAGTTTATGTGCCTCGTTTTTACGTCATCAACTTAGGTTCCATGCTCCCAAGGTATGAATGTATTTATATGTATATAGGAGCTTGGAACAATATTTATTTGGGTGTTAGGTTTAATAAAAGCCATGTTTATTTCAGAAATAATTTAAAAAGAACTTTATATTAATATATATAAATGTTTCTGGGCCAAAATAGAATTTAACAAAAATTTCTGAAACTCGTTCGAAATTTCGTTCGAACGAGATTTTTCGTTCGAACCAAACTTCGTTCGAACGAGACTGCTCTCTACCTAACTGGTCAGTCGTTAGATAAGTCGTTCGAACGACTTTCTCGTTCTAACGAGGTATCTAACGAGGTTCTAACGAGCCCAGGCTGGTCGCTCGTTAGAAACCTCGTTCGAACGACAGTCAAAGTCGTTCGAACGAGAATGCCAGGCGGGAACAGTTTTGAGCAGTTTTTTGGCAGTTTTCTCCCATGATCCCCACTTGTTTTTCAACCAACTTTTTCCAGCCTTATGAGGGACGGGAAACACATTTTTCCTTCGAACTTTTCCATCCTAATACATCTCCTAGAGAGAGTTTGAGAGATCATTCCAAAAAGGAAAATGTTCATGTTTTAAGTGTTCTTCAACTTAAAGAAAAAATCTTTAAACACTTAGTTTACACCCATTATTGTTTATTCCAAGTTCTATATATACATATCCTTACTTGGAGTTTTTGGCACCGGTTTTCTCTACCGAATTCAAGAGACGTTTCGAGTTTGCTTCTACACCCCATCACAAAGAAGACCTTTGTTGAAGATTTTACCCGTTTGGAGAAAGGCTCCATGTTCGGGTGACGGTGACCGTTTAAAGTCCCATCGGTGAATTTCGAGACCACGGTGGAGGTCCGTTGGTTATCCGCTAATTGGAGGTTGATACAAGAAGGAGCATCACGACTTGAGAGGGTTCGAGTTTAGGAAGTAAGTCTTTTGTCTTGTATTTGTAATACCGTTTTTAGTGGATTTGAGGCTAGGGCCGTCCCGAGGTTTTTTTTTTCCGTTAGTGGGTTTTTTCCTCGTATATCGCGGTGTAGTGTGACCTTGTTTATTTTATCTTGCACAATAATTTAGAACGTATGCTTTAGGTTTAATTCAAGATAAAATTGGGTTTAATTACCACACTCATTTAATTTGGGACTTAAATTAAATATTGGGTAAAATTGGTTTATTCAAGTCTCTTTCATTAATTTGGTTTCGCCTAATTTTGGATATAATTGTTAATCATGACTTAGGCAAAATTTCTAAGACTTGAATTCTGTTTGTATTTGTTTCTTAAGATATTAAAACCCGGCCTTGTTGTTTTGTGGAACCATCACTTGTATTTAACGCTTCCGCATTTGTTTAAAAAGAAAATTACTATTTTAATTGTCATCATCAAACTCCGGGGACTCCACCTTTTTCAAATTGGTATCAGAGCCAAAAACGATAAATTATTTCGTTAAGATCCTTTAATTTTTGGCTAAATATGGATTTTTCCCCATTTTCAAAATTTCCTATTTTTGATGGTTCTAACTACGCGTATTGGAAAGCGCGAATGAAATCGGCACTTAAATCTATCGATGAACGTGTTTGGATGTCTGTTGTTAATGGTTGGAACCCACCAACTTATTTAGTTGAAAATGAACGAGTTATCAAACCCGCCGATAGATGGACTGAAAATGAGTTTAAACTTGCTAACTTTAATTCCCGAGGTTTAAATGCCTTGTTTAGCGCTGTCGCACCAGATGAATTCCGACGTATTATGACGTGTGAAACCGCTAAAGAAGCTTGGGATATTTTTCAATTAACTCATGAAGGAACTAGTGTCGTTAAAGCTTCAAAACTCCAAAACCTCACCACTCAATTTGAAACTATCAAAATGGATGAAAAAGAAACTTTTGATAAATTTTATGCTAGACTTTCTGATATTGTTAATTCATCCTTTAACTTGGGAGAGAAAATGCCTGACGACCGTGTTGTAAAGAAAATTTTGAGGTCACTACCCGATAGATTTATTCCAAAGGTGACCGTTTTAAATTCTTTACCCACTTTAGCCTCTACGAAATTAGAAGAGCTTGTAGGTGATTTACAAACCTATGAACTAGATATGTTTCCCTCTAAAACTGAAAAGAAAATTGAAAAGGGCGTTGCTTTAAAAGCCCGCAAAGAGGTTAAACAAGTAGTAGAGAGCGATAGTGATAGTGACTCGGAAGATATGGCTTTGTTTGCTCGTAAATTTAGAAAATTTCTTAAATTTAACAAAGATAAAGTTAAAAATGATGTTAAGAAATTTGAATCTTCTAAACATGATAAAAACGAGAAGATTTCTAAAGCCGATAAGATCCCTAAACCAAGTAATGAAAATATTGATAGGGACGAGTCTAATAAATGTTTTGGTTGTGAAGGTTATGGCCATAGGGCTTTTGAGTGACCCACTAAACTAAGGAAAGAGGGTAAACGACCCATTTCATATAATGCGACCCTTAGTGATAGTGATAAGGAAGAGAAGCCCGAATCCCCCACTAAGAAAAATTTTGTGGCTTTTATGGCACATGTGAGTGATAATGAGAACTCATCGGATGATGAAATTATAGCACATGCCACTTCCAAGGTCATTGTACATGATTCTCTTATTTTTGATGATAGTGAGAGTGAAAAAGAAGAAGAGAGTGAAAATGAAGAAGAGGTTGATATGAATGAACTTCAAAATGCTTTTCATGAATTATATAAAGAATCTATTAAATTGAAAAGAGCTAATTTGAAGTTAGAAGCGAGTTTAAGAGAGAGTGTCAAGGTCATTGATGAAAGTGCCTTAATAGAAGACCTTAGGACACATGTGAGGACTCTTCAAGAGAAGCTTGAATATGTAGAAGGCGAGAGAGATAGCCTTAGGGGTTTAATGGAATCCTTGAAAAAGGAGCTTCTTGGCTTTGAAGAGCGAAATGTTTTACCAGAATCTAAAATTTTAGAATTGGAAAATAAATTAAAAGATTCTAGTAATGTCAAATTTGATTTGGAGTGTCGTTCCGAAAAACTAGACAAAATGTTAGGAACGGTCCAAATTAAAAATGACACTTTTGGTTTAGCCTTCAATTCTTGTAATGATTTTAACCCTAAAGTCAAAACCAATGTTTTAGGAGAATCTTCTAGGAATGGATTTAATGATCACTCCTTAGACAAATCTTTTCGACATGCTCTTACTTGTACACATTGTGGTCGACAAGGTCATCTTAGGAAATTTTGTTTAGATCTTAATCGAATTCCTAGAAAATCCCATAGTAAAGTAACCACAATAGCTAACGTTCCTACACCCCAAGATAGTAATTCTTCATTAATTTGGGTTAGGAAATCCGACTTGGTTGCCTTACAAAATAGGGATTTTGATTCTCATTTACTTTCACATGCTTCCTCCCTTGCTAAATCTAAAGGATAAATGTGTTAGTGTTTGCATACTTTAGCGTTTGTACTTCATGCTATATTCATATGCTAAATGTATGCTTGTTTAGTCATTTTCTAGTCATTGCCTTATTTCATATCACCTGCTAGAAATTATGACTTGTTTATCTTTTTGTATTATATTTTGTGTTTGAATCGACTGCATAATATAAAAAGATTTTTGTTTATCATTTGTGTTTTATTTATTTCATTTAAGCTTAATGAAAAATACAAATGATTTTTGTTTAATCTTTTGAGTATATATCTTTATTTTTGATTAAAATGTTAAAAACTCAAAAAGATTTTGTTTTGTGTGTATTTTTGTTTGACACACTTTATGTGGCATATATTTGTGCTTGAATCCTATCTTTTACGCTCACATGTGGCTAGAACTTTTGGTTTAGATTTTCAATCCTTAAAATGTTCTTTACCATGTTTTATATGGAGTAGTTGGATTTTGTATTGTTTAAATGGATTCTATTTCTATATGCCTCTATTCACACATGCACGAGCTCTTTTGAAATCTTAATGTCACATGTTATATTTGAGCTTTTTGAGATGTTCTCCTATCAATCTAGTCATATACATATCTATGACCTAGGAGGACTAGTGCATGTCAAAATCCGTTGCATGTGAGATTTGTGAGAAAAATGAAAACCTGATAAATTAATATATGCACGGGGAAGGGCTCCGAAAGGATGAATTAAATCCTTTGCGATTGTAAGCCAGCGTTGATTGGATCTAAAAGAAATACGTGATCCAAAGGCCTAAAAACAGAATATTTGGCATTAATCAAAAAGAAATTGCCAAGGCCTATGTTTGTTTGATATATTCATTCACAAACAACAGAATATAAATGCTCATTGAGGGAGATTTGGATGGTATATCAACGGTTTGCACAATGTCCGTTTATCCTAGTTGTCTTTAATGTCATGACTCTATTTGGTTTGTAGAATCATCATCATGCTAGGCTTGTATGCATTGTGTATGTCTGTTCATTGAGTTCAATCTTTATACTGTCACATGAGGTTATATTTAACTGTGATGAAGTTTGCAATCAAATGAGAACTCCGTGAACGTTTCTTAAGTGTTTGGGTCTAAATTTAATTGTTGCTAGTTCACACCCCTACACTTCCGTTTCCATATGACACATTTTTGCCATACGAGTGTGCAAACTTATTGTATTTTGTGTCATGTGTGTGTGTTTATATCTATCTATATATGCACGTACTTATTGGTATATTTATAGTATATATATATATATATGATATTTGTTTGTCTTTGCCTTGCTTTAATTGCCCATATGCTTTCATGTCTTATCACTTTAAGCTTACACATGCTGTTATTAGTTCTTTATCCTTTGCCTATTCCCGAACAAAAAGGGGGAGAATGATGATAGGGGGAGAAATGGTATCTAATCCTATTATTATTGTATCTTAGTTTGGGGGAGATTTATCTTAGGGGGAGATGTCTTTCTAAGTAGGTCGTGTATTTAAAGGGAGAATTGATTTAGGGGGAGTAATTAATTAATTGCATTTAATATTTTGATATTCCCTATGCATTTGATGAGTTTGCTTAAGTGTGCAGGAGTTATTCTAAAGCGGCATCTTTCTATGGCAAAGCGTTTGATCCTTGGGTTGAGTCAAGATTGGGCGGGTTATGTTTTGAGTCTAGTAGAGCTTGACGGCCCTTTAGGATTTTTGTTTGGTTTTTGTCCCGGAATAGCCAAAGGGGGAGATTTGTAAGGACACAAATTTCCAATTGAGTCCATATATAGTTTTGGCTCAATTCCGGACAAAAACATTTATTCATAGGATAGTATTTATTGTAATATTCTCAAGCCTATGAAGTGTTTGTTGAAGACGTAGCGGCAAAGAGTATAAAGCTTCATCAACATGCCGTAGTTTATGTGCCTCGTTTGTACGTCATCAACTTAGGTTCCATGCTCCCAAGGTATGAATGTATTTATATGTATATAGGAGCTTGGAACAATATTTATTTGGGTGTTAGGTTTAATAAAAGCCATGTTTATTTCAGAAATAATTTAAAAAGAACTTTATATTAATATATATAAATGTTTCTGGGCCAAAATAGAATTTAACAAAAATTTCTGAAACTCGTTCTAAATTTCGTTCGAACGAGATTTTTCGTTCGAACCAAACTTCGTTCGAACGAGACTGCTCTCTACCTAACTGGTCAGTCGTTAGATAAGTCGTTCGAACGACTTTCTCGTTCTAACGAGGTATCTAACGAGGTTCTAACGAGCCCAGGCTGGTCGCTCGTTAGAAACCTCGTTCGAACGACAGTCAAAGTCGTTCGAACGAGAATGCCAGGCGGGAACAGTTTTGAGCAGTTTTTTGGCAGTTTTCTCCCATGATCCCCACTTGTTTTTCAACCAACTTTTTCCAGCCTTATGAGGGATGGGAAACACATTTTTCCTTCGAACTTTTCCATCCTAATACATCTCCTAGAGAGAGTTTGAGAGATCATTCCAAAAAGGAAAATGTTCATGTTTTAAGTGTTCTTCAACTTAAAGACAAAATCTTTAAACACTTAGTTTACACCCATTATTGTTTATTCCAAGTTCTATATATACATATCCTTACTTGGAGTTTTTGGCACCGGTTTTCTCTACCGAATTCAAGAGACGTTTCGGGTTTGCTTCTACACCCCATCACAAAGAAGACCTTTGTTGAAGATTCTATCCGTTTGGAGAAAGGCTCCATGTTCGGGTGACGGTGACCGTTTAAAGTCCCATCGGTGAATTCCGAGACCACGGTGGAGGTCCGTTGGTTATCCGCTAATTGGAGGTTGATACAAGAAGGAGCATCACTACTTGAGAGGGTTCGAGTTTAGGAAGTAAGTCTTTTGTCTTGTATTTGTACTACCGTTTTTAGTGGATTTGAGGCCAGGGCCGTCCCGAGGTTTTTTTTCCCGTTAGTGGGTTTTTTCCTCGTATATCGCTGTGTAGTGTGACCTTGTTTATTTTATCTTGCACAATAATTTAGAACGTATGCTTTAGGTTTAATTCAAGATAAAATTGGGTTTAATTATCACACTCATTTAATTTGGGACTTAAATTAAATATTGGGTAAAATTGGTTTATTCAAGTCTCTTGCATTAATTTGGTTTCGCCTAATTTTGGATATAATTGTTAATCATGACTTAGGCAAATTTCTAAGACTTGAATTCTGTTTGTATTTGTTTCTTAAGATATTAAAACCCGGCCTTCTTGTTTTGTGGAACCATCACTTGTATTTAACGTTTCCGCATTTGTTTAAAAAGGAAATTACTATTTTAATTGTCATCATCAAACTCCGGGGACTCCACCTTTTTCAGTAATTAAAGGGGGTTATAGGCGATTGGGTATCCAATGGTGAAGATGTGACTGTGTCAATAACCATGGGTATAACTGTCATTGGCATTACTATGCAGAGATCCATCCTTTTTAAGAAGTAAAGATTATTCGTGTAAATAGAACACACATGCATAATTGGTAATTTGCATAAAGATGAGTAATATTCATTAGTACATTCTACGTAAATAGTGCATGTATAATTGGAAATTTATATAAATATGAGTAATATTCATTAGTAAATTCTGCAAGTATGAAAAAGATCAAATTGGATACATGAGTAATAATAATAATGTGTGAGTCACTAGTTTCTTTTGTTTACTTTTTTATGCCCACTCGTGATATGTACATATTCAATTAGAGATTGTGTTTATATTTCATCTAGGTCACAACTGGAAAGAGTATTAAAAGCATAACTTTTTCATATATCTAGTTCTTATCCTTTTTTTTACTAGTGTGAACATGTTAACCCCCACTGTGCCAGATCCTATTTTTTTAAGATTTTCTATGTTGTGTCAAAAATGAACACTGTGTCATGCTTCTTAGTATAGAAGTCACTTGTGATAAAACTCTGCATATGATTTTAAGTTTCTTTTGCTGGCTCAGAACTATAGATTATTTTAATCCATTGATCATTTATCAATGAACATATGATATGTTTTCCTAATGCTCGACTAAGTCACTGTTACTATTTCCCCTAATGGTGTTTATTTTTTGGACATAACGAGCTTTGATATTTTAGTTGCTTATGTTTTTAGGAGCTATTTTTGTAGATGTTTAGATTTAACTGAACAATAGTTTTACATATATATGTTAGTGTTAGATTCTCAGGTCGTAACTATCTGTTGTGTATGCTTTGGGGGACTTTGATGTTTTGTAGTTCTACTTATACATTGAAACAATAATTATGATGGATAAGTATTTTAATGTTCTGTAACTTTCTAATATTACTCCTTTAACCAATGAGCCATTTTTTTTATAGGACTAGCTCTGCTGAGTTTATTGTTATGTTTGGCAAGTGCATGGAATCTGTGTAGAATAACTATTTTATAGGGATGAAGTTCAAAATGAGATTTGAAGGTGACGAAGATCCAAAGAAGAGGTATGGTCAGTACATGATTATCTTACTGAAGTTGACCTAATCTTTAGAGAAAACATCTAAATGTTACTCATATTATCTTATTTTGACTTTGTTTATTTATATTTAATACGAATATGAATTGTGCTAATGGTTCTATGGCTTTTAAGAGGATTCAATTAGTTAGGGAGTTAATAGAATTTAAATCAGCTTGTATAAAAAATGAATTGGTTTGGAAACCTGTTATTAATGGTATTTTCACCTACCAATCAGCATATGAGCTTGTTAGACCTTAAAAACTTTCTTCTTTTCCCTATAAGTCAATTTGGCACCCAAATATCCCTCCAAAAATTCCAGTTCTAGTGTGAAAAGTTCTCACTAAGTGTGTTCCAGTGGATGATCTTTTTCAATCAGTTTGTATAAGGATGGCTTTCAGATGCCAATGCTGCTACTCTTCCATAGAAACTATCAATCACCTCGTCATCTCAGGCCCAATAGCTAGACAAACTTGGAAATTCTTTATTCAGTTAATGGGAATCAATTCGTTGTCTTCATCAGTTCATAGTTCTGTCATTAAGTCATTAAGTGGCGTCTTCATTCTTGCTCCTCAAAGTTGTCTAAATGGTTGTTTAAGGTGATTCCTATTTGTATCATTTGAGAAATTTGGCTTAGTAGGAATAAATCTTTATTTGAGGCACATCCTATGAATAAAAAATTCTTAATCCAAAGAGTAA
Organism: Sambucus nigra; assembly: GCA_949130495.1. Lineage (NCBI taxonomy): Eukaryota > Viridiplantae > Streptophyta > Magnoliopsida > Dipsacales > Adoxaceae > Sambucus > Sambucus nigra. The sequence goes on along the minus strand of OX422222.1, from coordinate 60,194,894 downwards.
TTTCTACTATATCAGATTTATCCAGCATCATTAGCTACAAAGGAGGACTAGAGGTTATAAGTCGGGAAGTATGGAGAATATTTAGTGTCTCAATGGCCCAAAATCCTTCATTCATCAGAAATTTAATCAAATGGAAGAAACTTATCAAAGGTGGCTTTAAACTAAATGTAGCAACCACTTGATAGAACCAAATGGTGAAGGGATCAGGGGAAGTTATAAAGAATGCTTAGGGGAGTCTAGTATGAGCCTATTCAAACTTCATCACTAGTTAAGTTCTAATGTATGCTCAGGTCCAAGCTATCAAATAAGTTCTCAAACACTATAAAGATAAGAATTTTCATGACGTAGTCCTGGAAATTAACTTTAAAGTCTTATTTGATATCCTTTCTTTAGCTTCAAATAATATTCCTCGGAGAATAAAGTCTGATATTAGAAAAATTCAAGATTCAATCCAAAATCTCCATTGACTCCATAGCTGCTATCCTAAAGAAGCAAACAAGGTCCCAATCCTTCTTGGTCATCATGCGATTTCGTAAAAATGTTCGTCTCAATTCATTAGAGTGGATGATCTTCCAAGAGATATTAAGGTAGCTGCTTTGTTACTCATCAAATTTTCCTCTCATAAGGAATATTTTAATGCCTTCTGTAACTAATATCTTCCTCTTGTAATCCACCTAGAGAGGGATATTCTCTCTTATTATCAATAATATATCTATTTTATGAAAAAAATGATAATGTTACAAATAGTGTAAGCTGTCCTGTTTCTCTGGAGTAAAAAGATCAATACACCCGTGTGGGTGGTGTTGAAATTGAATTGTGTGTCCTTTTTTTATCATGTAAAGGTAGTGAATTAGGATAAAACCATATCAAACCCAATTATAACTTTTATGGGGAAAAAAGGACCATAACAGTGGCCCGCAACTAGAGATGAATGGTGATACAATGCTATGGGAATGCACTTACTTTAATTCATTATAGGGAAAAGAAAGGAAGAAAATGGAGCGAGAAATCTAATATGCTAGAATCCTCCCTTGGATATTAAGAGCCCCTCGTATGCTAGTGCTACAGAATTATACAAATTTTTTATGCAAATACCAAATCACCGCATCACCCTTCCAACATTTGGTCCCACCAAACTCTCGAGAAGCCTGTACATCCATTGATTTAGAATTCTTGTCAAAGCAAATTTGCGACCCAGTACCACACGGTGCTGCTGCGACGTTCTTTAATGGTCACAGTAATTGGTGACATCATACAAAAAGTAAACAGCTAGCCAAGTCCTGTCATATACCCGTTCATGGGTGAAAAATACTTCGTCATAGGGAATTGATTAGTAGGCAAAACTTCTTTTGATATATATTTTTATTTAGTTAGAACAACCTTTATGTAGTATTTAAACGTTCTACTTGCTCCACGAAGTATTCATGATGTCCCATCAAGTGGATTATGAATCCCTACATATTTTGACCCAAATAATAAATCATGAATGGTGTGACTTACATTGACATGAGTAGCCCCTTCAAAAATCATTTGTTCAACAAAAATGTTTAAACCATGAACTGAGATGTGAAAGTTTCGGAAAGCTACCCTTTAAATATCTAAAACCCTGTATACCAGGCCGCATTCTCCATTAGACAATGCTTGTTTAGCTTTCTTGATCATATTTTCAGCATCTTGATCAAAACCATTTAGATGCAACTTCGGGTCTGAATCCTCGTGATGATCTTTATCTCCGTCGTCCGAATGTGTTGTATGTCTCTTTTCCATAAGGTCCGATAAATATTCAGTGCCGATGATATAGCCATTGTTATTCAGACAAAGTTTCTATATATTTGTATTAAGATCCACTTCATGTTTGCCTGGCATATCGATGACATCCATAGTTACAACATCACAGGGTGAAGATGGAAATGTCATATTTATATGTATTAGAAGAGTTTCTGTGTTTCAAGTCAACATCCATCTGATGAAATGTATATATCCCAATATAATACCTCGGCTCATGCAAGAACAATGTGGCCATTATGACCAGGCCGATGATAGAGACAACTGCTCCAACTTGTGTTTTCTGCAACAAGTGCTCTTCAGCACGAGGAAACATATTTATGCGTGTAATTGCTTGTTTCACACCCATGCTTATTATCTTAACTTTCCCGGTTGCAATAGAATCACTTTCAAGACAAAGAAGGAGAAACGACGACGATGGCAATACAGGACTAGTGTTAAGAGTTCAATTGTGTGTCCATATTAAGAGAACTGACATACGTTTTGAAGAAATTCTTTCTAGATTTGACAAAAATAAACATAAAGATATATTATAGTGTTTGAATGTTCCTATTAATGCTACCAAATAGTGCCATTGGCATAATCGATCAAATGTAAATAGTGCCACTGGCATAATTGATCAAACACATTGGTATAATATAAGAGTCACGGGTATTTGTGCATGTGTGAAATTTACTTTAACTGATAAAACAATTTGGTTATCATGGAACAGGTACTCTTCAATGTTAATGAATTCAGTATTTTGCTCCTTGGAAAAAAAAATCTAGAGTGGTTCAGCACTCAAAATATGGGGGTTTCTATTTCGATGAAGCTTCCTCCACATTGGTATAATATAAGAGTCACGGGGTTTACCCTTCTATGTCGATTTTGAATTGATAATTACCAACAAAAAATCAGATAAATTTGCTTGCCTATAAAGTATGCCAGGTCTTGATGTGAAATGCAGGGTCATAACTAGTAGTAACTATAAACACCTGAGCTATTTGACAACCCTATGCAATATAGGGATGGATGATATTGTTGACTCAGAGGATGCTTGTCTGACCTACTTACCATTTAAAAAACGGTTTTGGATATCTAGGATAATTAGTGTAACATTGAGTTCATATTTTCCATCTTTCTAAATGTTTACGGTGATGAAAAGTGGGGAATCCATCTAGTTTATGAAGATTATGTTAGACCCAAGGGATGAATTAATGGTAATCCAACATAGCTTTTATCCTGGCTAAACCAAAGGATCATGTATAATCAAAGCTCATCTCCTATATCCAAAATATCCATTTCCTTCTTTATTGCTTGGTTCAAGGCACATCCATGTAATCTTTTATATTATATATAAATATCTTCTCTCAATTCATTGCTAATAAGACAATTGTACTATAGTTTGAGATCTTGGATTCCACTTTGTTTAAACTTGTTGCTGAAAACGACAGTGGTATCACCTATAAGTTTGAGATATTAGATTCCACCTTGTTTAAACCTGTTGGGAACTCTGACAATCAGTTTCTAAAGGTTGAGATTCAATAGTTATACTGTAGTTTCATCAAAAACTGTCATTCTGTTATTGTGTTAAAAGATGTACCTTCCGAATGTTTGATTCCAGCTCATAGAATCGCAGATAGAAATCACTGTCTAAATATATTTGGGTGTGATTTATCTCTATCACTGATGTTGTCGTGTGATGATGCATTTAATTCCTTGAGATTTAATCAAAGTACTGGACATAGGTGTCTCGCTTTGATTGAACCAATAAGTACTGATTTTTAGATCAGACTACCCCATGAGTGTGCCCCATGTTTTGCACCTGTTAGAGATATTTCCACATCAGCAAAGTTTGTTATACCAAAGGTGTCATCATGACATCATCATTCCATTAATCTGTTTCTATTTGTTAATTATAGTTACAACATGTACAGCTCTGTATATAAGGGTACTGCATTAGCATTAATCATTTGATTGAAACACAATAAAAGATAAATTCTCTCTCTCTATCTTTTCTCTTTAAATATTTACATGGTATCAGAGCTCTCATAGACACACGTCTACAAATCCATGGCAGAAACCTCAAATGTAGCTGAATCTTCTTTTTCTTCTGGTTCTAATTCAGTTCCACAAAATATGATTCATTCCCCAATCTATATCCTCTCTAATATCTGTAATCTCATCACCATCAGATTAGATTCAACCAATTATGTTCACTGGAAATTTCAATTCTCTGTAATTCTTCGAGATCATTCCTTATATGGATATGTTGATGGATCGCATATTTGTCCTGAGAAATTCAAGCGAAGTTCTCAAAATGAAATCACCACTGAAGTCAATCCAGAGTACTACACCTGGATTGCTCAAGATCAAGCACTTATGACCCTGATCAATGCAAAACTATCTTCATCTGCATTGTCACACATCATTGGTTACAGTTCATCAAAGGAGGTATGGACTGCTCTTAAGCGAAGATATTCATCACAGTCCAGATCAAATATTCTTCAACTAAAGATGAATCTACAAACTAGAAGCAAGGGTAGTGATTCGATCGATGTGTATATACAAAGAATTAAAGAAGCCAGGGACAATCTCAGCTCTGTATCTGTTCGAATTGATGATGAAGATATTCTAATCTTCACTCTGAATGGTCTGCCTCCAGAATTTAATGCCATTCGAACTTCCATCCGTACCAGATCTGAAACCCTAACTCTTGAAGAACTTCATGTTCTTCTCAAAGCTAAAGAGAACTTCATCAAAGCACAAACTAAATCACAGATTCAGCAAGTTCCTTCTAATGCTATGGCAGCTCAATCTCGACCTCTTCAGTTCAACACTGGTCATAACCCTAATTACTACCAACGAGGACGAGGTCGCAGTCGAAATCATTATCGCGGAGGTCGTAACCAAAATTCTTGTCCAAGTCGCTATAATTTCTTCAATTCAGGCTTCAATGGTCGCAATTCTGGTATTTTGCCCACTCCTAGACCACAAGCACCATGTCAGATATGCAATCGCACAAATCATACTACCATAGATTGCTTCTATCGCATGGATTACTCTTACCAAGGGAAGCCTCCTTCTCCAAATCTCACTGCTATGGTTGCATCCTACAATTACAATCCTGAGAACACTAATCAGATCTGGTGCACTAATTCTGGAGCTGCAAATCATCTCACAAATGACTTCATCAATCTAAACTTTTCCTCAGATTATAGTGGTAATGATAGTATTCATGTTGCCAATGGTCAAGGTTTGCAAATATCTCACTCTGGCTCAGGTCTCTTACCTACACCTTCTCATTAATTTCATCTTCAAAATCTTCTCTGTTCACTTTCCATCTCTGCAAATTTACTTTCAGTTCATAAACTTTGTCTTGACAATCACTGTCGATGTATTTTTGATGCCTCTATGCTTTGTATACAGGATCTCTCCACAGGGAAGATTCTGTACCAAAGCCCCAGTAGTAATGGACTATATCCCATCAAGACCTCATCCATTGATGTTCCATCCAGATCTTCAACCACTTCTGCTTCTCCATCAGCTTTCATTGGCCAGAGACTCTCTCATCCTCTTTGGCATAATAGATTAGGACATCCAAATCAAAATGTTTTGAATAAAGTGTTACCATATGTACCATCTCACTCCTCTTCCACTATATAGTCACCTCACACACCCTCTCTTTGTGAACACTGCATTTATGGTAAAATGGCTAAACTTCCTTTTCCTATTTCTAATACTAAAGCTAAAGCTCCTATTGATGTTATTCACTGTGATATTTGGGGCCCTGCTCTTATGGCTTCCTAAAATGTTAATTTTATTACATATGTTTTGTTGATGACTATACTAGGTGTACTTGGCTATATCCACTTAAGTACAGATATGAAGTATTTGATATTTTTCACTCATTTAAATCTTTAATTGGAAATCAATTCAATAATAACATCAAAATTCTTAGAACTGATGGTGCTGCTGAATTTCAAAAAGATTCATTCCAGTCCCTCCTTGCTTCTAATGGTATCCACCATCAAAAATCATGTCCACACACCTCTCGGCAAAATGGGATTGCTGAGAGAAGACACCGGCATATTATTGAGACTAGTCTCACTCTTCTTTGCAAAGATTCTTTACCTATGAATTTTTGGTACCATGTCTTTGCCACTCCTTCCTATCTCATCAACAGATTGCCCAGTCCCAACACTAACAATACTTCTCCCTTTCATCTTCTTTATGACACACATCCCTCTTATTCTCATCTTAAAATATTTGGATGTGATTGTTATCCTCTCTTAACTCCATATAATAAAAACAAACTTCAACCCAAATCCACACCTTGTATATTCCTTAGGTATCCAGCTGATTATAAGGGGTATTTCTATTTTGATTTTCTTCATAATAAGCTCTTTATCTCTAGGCATGTAATTTTTTATAAAGCTCATTTTCCTGCCTTATCTCACTATCCTACCCCCATCACCATCAGCTTTTAATCCCCCTCAATGGTTGAAAACCTCTCCTTGTCCCTCCCCATCTCCAATCTCATCCACTACTTTATCTACTTTTGTTCTTCTCCCTCCTATTTTACCCACTCCTCTTCTTTCTCAACAAAATCCAACTAACTGGCTTTCTACATCTTCATCTTCCTCAATTGATATTTCCACATCAGAGTCTCCAAAATCCATCATTCCTCCTCATTTCAGATCCTTTGTGTCTAACTCATCCTCTCTTCCTCTCAATGCCCATCCCATGAAAACCAGAGCTAAATCTGGTATTCACATGAAGAAAGTTTTTCTATCACCAATCACCACTGCCTCTGAGCCTTCTTGCTATACTACTGATGCTCAAGATCCCAAATGGAGGATGGATATGGCTGAGGAGTTCACTTCACTCCATCATCAAGGTACTTGGACATTGGTACCTCATCCTACCCATAAGAACGTAGTTGGGTACAAGTGGGTTTATAGGGTAAAATACAATGCGGATGGTTCAGTCTCAAGGAATAAAGCCAGACTTGTGGCAAAAGGTTTTCATCAAGAGGAAGGGCTTGATTATTCAGAGACCTTCACTCCTGTAGCAAAACATATACTATGCGCACTGTTTATAAAATTGCTGCCTCCAATCATTGGTCAATAAAACAACTTGATGTCAAAAACACATTTTTCATGGGACTCTTCATGAGGAGGTCTATATGAGTCAGCCCTAGGGCTTTGTGGATACCAAACACCCAGATTTTGTATGTCGATTGCACAAAGCTAAATATGGTCTCAAACAGGCCCCTTGGGCCCGGTTTGATACCTTCACCAGTCATCTCTTCCATTTTGGATTCTCACAATCTCAAGCAGACCCTTCATTCTTCATCAATAATAATAAATCTTCCCTCACTTACCTTCTCCTCTATGTAGATGATATTATTCTCACCGGTAGCAATCCCTCTTATATACAGTCTCTTATTGGTCAGCTTGGGGCTCAGTTTGAAATGAAAGACCTTGGTAAACTCAAGTACTTTCTTGGCTTGGAAATTGAATACACCTCTACTGGCATCTTTGTGCATCAATCAAAGTATCTGCTTGATCTTCTTAAGTCCTCCAATATGCATTTGAGCAAGCTTTGTGTCACCCCTTGTTCCTCTCAAAACCGTCTTTCCAAAACAGCGGGAACCCCTCTACCTGATCCTACCCCATACAGACATATTGTGGGTGCACTGCAATACCTCACCTTCACACGCTCAGATATCCAATTTGTTATAAATCATGTTTGTCAATTCATGCATAAACCTACAGATGTCCATTTCACTGCTATTAAGCGAATTTTACGTTATCTTTGAGGGTCTGCTAGCTATGGCCTTCATTACTCTGATGGTCCTTTGAACCTCACTGCTTATGCTGACGCAGATTGGGATGGCGATCCCAATAATCACAGATCTACAATTAGGTTCTTGGTATTTTTAGGTTCCTCACCTGTCACTTGGGGTTCAAAGAAACAAGCCACCATAGCTCTCTCTTCTACTGAGGCAGAGTATCGAGCACTGGCTATAACGGCTGCTGAACTCGCCTGGCTTCACATGCTTCTGTGCGATCTTCAAGTACCTCTTCCTGATGCTCCTGTGCTTTTCTCTGATAATATCTCAGCTCTTGCCCTTGCATCGAACCCTATTTTTCACGCTCGAACGAAACACATTGAAATCGATTACCACTTCATTCGAGAACGAGTGGTTAAACGTGATCTTATTGTGGAATTTGTTACCTCTGATGACCAACAAGACGATTTCTTCACCAAAGGACTTTCATCTGCTAAATTTCTCAAATTCTGATTCAATCTGATGGTTGACTCCCCCATCAGCTTGCGGGAGGATGTTAGAGATATTTCCACATCAGCAAAGTTTGTTATACCAAAGGTGTCATCATGACATCATCATTCCATTAATCTGTTTATGTTTGTTAATTACAGTTATAACATGTACAACTCTGTATATAAGGGTACTGCATTAGCATTAATCATTTAATTGAAACACAATAAAAGAGAAATTATCTCTCTACATTCTCTCTCTCTATCTTTTCTCTTTAAATATTTACAGCAGTGTTAATACTAAATTTATTCTGCTGACGTGGACCAATTATGTGGAGACATGTGTCAATCTACATGGCACCCGCGAAAATTTTTTGACAACACCTTGACTCCGAGGAACTCAACCTCCCCGACCAACTCAAGCGCTCCGAGCAATAAGTGTTCTCTGAGGAACTTTATCGTACCGAGCAACTCATATATGCCGAGCTACTGAGGCGGTCCGAGCTGCATCTCGTACACAGCACTTATAACCGGATAATTAAGAGGATTGGATGCGCATTAAATGACTGATTATTATCATACAGATGTACGCGCCTATTGGACAGCTATGTAATATTCTCTCGCATGAACAGCCTCAACGCTATAAATACATTGTAACCTCCTCATTAGCAGGAGACTCGAAATTTCTTGTTGAACCCTTTATCTAGAATTCTAAAAACAGTCAGCAATAACACAAACAGTGGACGTAGGCCATTCTTTCAAGGCTGAACCACTTTAAAAATATTTTGTCTTGTTTAATTTTATCTGTGATTGAATAATTAGAGATAATCTAATTTTTTACATCAACAGATTGGCGTCATCTGTGGGAAATGACTGAAACTATCATTTTTCACCAAAACAATTCATCTCCAATGGCTGATAATCCAGAATCCAGTAATCGAAACACTGGAAACCCCCCAAATCCATCTGCTCCTCCAAATGTTCAAGATTTAGCCGAAATAATGGCTAATCTAGCCCAAGGCCAGACAGCCATGCAAGAAACTATGCGATAACTCATGCGAACTATCCAGGGTGGAGTGTTGACCCATTCAGGACAACGAAGCGTTCAAAGAAACACCCGTTTACTTTCTTCTCATACTGGACATACCGATTCATATCGCACTGAAAGATCTGATGATTTTTCTTATCAACCAGGTCAAACTTTGTCAGTACGAGCCACAGATACTGAATAACACATCACCCTCTCTCCAGAAAGGACTAATGCATTGGAGAGATTAAGTAAGTCCTCTCCTTTTGATCAATTGGGCCCTAGGATGAATAGAAGTCCTCCTAAGGCTATGTCGAGGAACTTTCGATGACCACCCGATCTAAGGGAGGGATCTGCCCAATCACGACCAGCTGCTCATCATGATAGATCCCATGAAGCAACTTCAACACGATCAATTACTCGAACCAACAGGCCCGAGGAGGAAAATGATGCATGAAAAAGCTCTATTCGAAGTTTGGAGGATAGATTAGGGGAGATGGTTAAGGCCAAGAATCCTCTACAAAGAACTTTTGTCCAAGGGACACCTTTTATCCAGGCAATTGTGGATTTTCCCACACCATCAAAGTTCAAAGCACTTGTTGTGACTCCTAAATATGATGAAAAAACTGACCCTGTCCTTCATATAGAACAATACCAAGCTGTTGCTGACATCTATGCCGTGCCTGATGAGATGAGATGCAGGGCATTTTCGGGAACTCTTACCGGATCTGCTCAAATATGGTACAATAATCTTCCTCGGGGGAAGATTTCAACTTTCTTTCAACTCGCCGAGCTCTTTATTGGAAATTTCTATTTTGGAGCTAAACCAGTTAAACGAGTAGCACACTTGTTAAATGTTAGACAAAAATTAGGTGAGAGCACTAGGGATTATATAACTCGTTTCAATAATGAGAAGCTCGAAGTTATTGATTACGAGGAAAAGATAGCGATTACCGCTTTGATGAGTGGGCTATTGCCCAATAAATTGTACTACACTTTGGCCAAAGATCCACCCAGGACCATGTCAGAACTGATGGCGAAAGCGGCCAAAATCATGAATGCCGAGGAGGCTATGGCTGCAAAGAAGAACATGGACACCAAAGAGATCAAGGTTGAAGTGGATAAAGCTAAAAAGAAAGAGCATAAGAACAATGGTGGTGACAAGTAGTCAAAAGCAAAGCCATTATGGGAAATGTTGAAGAAATTTGAAAATTACACTCCTTTGAAAGTAGACATAAACCATGTTCTGTAAGAAATCAAGAACAGCGAGGAGCTAAACTGGCCAGAGAAAATGAAGATAGACCCTGACAAGAGGAATAAGGCCAAATATTGCGAGTTCCATAAAGACCATGGTCACACGACCAAAAATTGCATAGCTCTTCAGAATGAAATCGAAGCACTCATCAGACGAGGAAACCTGACTAAGTATGTTGATCGCAGAAATGAAGGAAAAAGCAGCGATCGAGCAAGACAGAGGTCTAGATCTGCTCATCGAGCAGAAGAAAACAAGAAAAGAGGTCATGAAGATGATCTAGAAGATGATCCTGATTTCCCCAAAAGACCAAGACAACCAGAGCGTGAGGTATTTTCAATTCGTTTTGGATCGTTTGATTGTAATGTTATTACAGGTGGAGATGTAGGAGGTGGAGACCTTAATGCAGAAAGGAAAGCATACCTCAATGAGGCTCAAGCTTGTTCATACATTCAGCGAATAAATCTAGCTAAGGATAATCGCCCGAGGAAGATGAAAAAAGAAAAACTAGTCATCGGTTTCTCCAAGAATGACCTCGCAGGTGTGTTATATCCTCATGATGATCCATTGGTGATCAAAATGAGGATGAAAGAAGTAATAATATCAAGATTATTGGTGGATAACGGTAGCTCGGTGGATATCATGTTCTATTCATGCTTCGACAGCTTAAATTTAAAGTTGTCTCAACTGGAGCCTTATCATAGGTCCCTCCTCGAATTTGCTGGCGAGAAAGTTTTTCCACTAAGGACAATCAAGTTGGATATGTTCATCGATACATGGCCTGCTTGTCGAACAAAAAGAGTGCGCTTTTTGTGATGGATAAGAATGTTCAATCAGCTTATAATATCATCATGGGAAGGGTATGTTTGAAGAAGTTCAAAGCAGCACCATCTACTGTACATCAATGCCTAAAATTTCCAACCAACTTTGGAGTAGGAGTTGTAAAGGGTGACCAAAAAGTAGCTCGGGAGTGATACTATTCATCTACCGAACAGGAAGAACTGGAGAAATCTAGGAAAAAGACTACCACCTATCAAGTGGATGAGGGTGCAGAGATTGAAACATTAGATCCTAGAGACGAGTCGCAACTCGTGAAAGGCCAGGTGGTGGAAGCTACTGAAAATGTCATTCAGGACGATGAGCACCCGGAACGAACAACTCAAATAGGTTCGTCGTTGGACGCATCACTAAAACAAGAATTAATAGTTTTCTTAAAAAGTAGAAAACAAACTTTTGCTTGGAGCCATGAGGACATGCCAGGAATAGACCCAAATTTCTTATGTCACGAGATCAATGTAAATAAGGAAATCAAGCCAGTGAAGTAGAAAAGAAGAGTGTTCAGCCCCGAGAAAAACCAAGCTATACAAGAGGAGGTCAAGAAGCTCCAAAAAGCTTGTTTTATTGAAGATGTTAAATATCCAGACTGGTTAGCTAATGTGGTGATGGTGAAGAAGAAGAACAACAAGTGGAGGATGTGTGTAGACTTCACCGACCTCAATAAAGCTTGCCCAAAGGATCATTTTCCTTTGCCCCGAATTGATCAATTGGTGGATACGACCTCGGGACACGAGCCGTTGAGCTTCATGGATGCTTATTCTGGTTACAACCAGATTAAAATAAAACCTGAAGATAGGGAGAATACCTCTTTTATTACCCCTAGGAGAACTTATTATTATAATGTTATGCCTTTTGGTTTGAAAAATACAGGTGCAACATATCAGCGGCTGATGAACTAAGTGTTTGTAGAACAAATCAGTCACAATATGGAAGTTTATGTTGATGATATACTGACAAAAGGCAAGAAGGCTGCTGACCATCTAATTGATCTAGGTCAAACCTTTGATCAATTAGATAAATATCAAATGAAGTTGAACCGTACCAAGTGAATATTCGAAGTACGAGAAGGCATGTTCCTCGGGTATATTGTCAACCAACGAGGTATTGAAGCAAATCCAGAAAAGATCAGCTTTATTGGGACTACGATCTCCAACGACGAAGAAGGAAGTGAAAAGTCTCATAGGACGTGTTGCTGCCCTTAACAGATTTGTGTCACGAGCAACTGATAGATGCCTCCCATTCTTCAAAACACTTCGAAAGACTTTTGAATGGAACGATGAATGCGAGAAGGCCTTTGAAGAATTGAAGAAGTACCTAGGAGCACCTCCGTTGTTGTCCAGGCCGGTGATGGGAGAAAGATTGTACCTGTATTTAGCAGTTTCAGAGAATGCAGTTAGCTCGGCATTAATAAGAATGGAGTATGGAGTGCAAAAACCAATTTATTACACTAGCAAGGCCTTCCGAGGAGCAGAGATCAGATATCCAAAGCTGGAAACGTTAGCACTAGCATTGATCGAAGCAAGTAGAAGAATGAGGCCTTACTTTCAAGATCATACCATAGTAGTGTATACCGATATGCCATTAAGGCAAGCTTTTCACAAACTGGAGAAATCGGGAAGATTGATGTACTAGGTTGTAGAGTTGGGCGAATACGATATAATTTATGAGCCCAGGTCGTCACTTAAAGGGAAAGCAGTAGCAGATTTTATCGCAGAATTCACTTATCCTGGTACTTTCGAGGAGCAAAAGTTGAATACCGACCAGCCTATGGATGTTACAGGATCATCAAATTTAAACCCCGAGCAACTTGAGTTGGTTGGTGAGCAAGAGAAGATGGTCGACGAGCAGCAAGAAGTGCTAGAGGAGAATAATAGGAAGTAATAAATATTTCACCGAGGAACTCTGTCTGATAAAAAATTTGAGGACGAGGTACCTATATGGAATCTATATGTGGATGGCTCATCCTGTACTACAGGCTGTGGAGCAGGGATTATTTTGAGCAGCCCAGATGAGATCGATATGGAGTATGCTTTGCGCTTCCAATTCAAGGCTTCTAATAATGAGGATGAATATGAAGCAATGATTACAGGTCTTAGTTTAGCAAAAACCATGGGGGCAGAGTAGGTTATCGTATTCAGTGACTCGCAATTGATTGTAAATCAGATGCTGGGAGTATATGCCGCCAAAGGAGAATTAATGATAAAATATCATGCAAAAGTAATGGAGATTTTATCAAGCCTGATTGTAGTATATATAATTAGAGTACTAAGGATGGAGAATGAAAGAGCAGATGCCTTATCTCGGTTAGCCTCAGCAACACGCACCGAGCTACGAAGAACAATCCCGATAGAAGTTTTGGCTAGCAGGAGCATTGACGAAGATACGATGAACTTCATTTCCCTTGATTTAGGACCATCTTGGATGGATCCCATCAAGGCCTATATTGAAGAAGGGACATTACCATCTGATAAGCTCGCGGCCAAGAAGTTGAAGTTTAAAGCTTCCCGTTATGTATTGAATAATGGTATCCTATACAGACGAGGAATCATAGCTGGCTTGCAGAGATGCGTATATCCCACCGAGGTGAAAGACTTGATCGAAGTGGTCCATGAAGGGTCTTGTGGAGCCCATGTAGCAGGTCGGACACTTTTGCAAAGGATAATGACGCAAGGATACTATTGGCCGACGATGAGGACTGATTGTATAGCCTATGCAAAAAAATGTGACAAATGTCAACGCTTCTCCTCTATCCGAAGAACTCCCCAAGCATTGTTGACACCCATTACTTCCCCTTGGCCATTTGCCATGTGGGGAATTGACTTGTTCGGGCCACTTCCAACGACCAGAGGAAGGTTTAAATATCTCGTCATCGCAGTGGATTACTTTACTAAATAGGTGGAAGCTGAGCCTCTTGTTGATATGACGTATGAAAAGGTATACCAATTTATTTGGAAGAATATCGTTTGTAGATATGGCCTTCCCCATGCATTCATCACTGACCATGGAACTCAATTTGACAACGAGGAGTTTGCTGCATATTGTCATTAGTCAAACATATTGAAAACACATTCTGCACCAGGCCATCCCTAGAGCAATGGACAAACTGAAGTGACAAATAGAACGTTGTTGAATGGTTTGAAAAAAAGACTAGATGATGCAAGGGGAAATTTTTTAACAAGCTGCATTCTGTACTGTGGGCTTATCGTACTACTCCACGAGCAGCAACAGGAGAATCTCCATACATGCTGGCATTTGGAAGTGAAGTTATTATACCTGCCGAGCTAGGACTCCCCACACACAGGGTGCTGAATTTCAATTCTCCTTTCATCGACTTGATGAGAAGATTAGACTTAGATATGCTCAAGGAAGTTAGTGAAGAAGCAGCGATCAGGAATGCTGCATACCAGCAACGAACATTTCTGTTCTACAACAAGAAAGTAAAGAAATGTGACTTGAAAGAAGGGGAGTATGTGCTAAAGAAAGTGATTAAAAAACACAACAAACTGGAGGCTAATTGGCATGGACCCTACAGAGTAACAGAGGTTGTTCGACCAGGGACGTATAGGATTGAAACCTTATAAGGAGAAGAGTTTAAGAATGCATGGAATGTAGAGCATCTTTGCAAATATTATCAGTAGTTCAATCCCCATGTAATGCAGTTTTCTTCAATATGAATAAAGTTTGGGATGTTTTGCCCAATTCTCTCTTTTTGTTGAAATTTTTTCGGAGTACTAGTGATATACACTACGCATCAAGACCCTAGATTAGCGTCAAGACTAAAAATCCACCAACTACAGTTGATCGGGAATAGAAAATCCACCAATTACGGTTGGTCGGGAAAAAAAATCCACCAACTACGATTGGTCGGGAATAAAAATCCACCAACTACGGTTGGTCAGAATAAAAAATCAACCAACTACGGTTGGTCGGGAATAAAAATCCACCAACCACGGTTGGTCGGGAATAGAAAATCCACCCACTATGGTTGGTCGGGAATACAAAATCCACCAACTACGGTTGGTCGGGAATAAAAATCCACCAACTATGGTTGGTTGGGAATACAAAATCCACCAACTACGGTTGGTCAGGAATAAAAATCCACCAACTATGGTTGGTCGGGAATATAAAATCCACCAACTACGGTTGGTCGGGAATAAAAATCCACCAACTACGGTTGGTCGGGAATAGAAAATCCACCAACTACGGTTGGTCGAGAAATGAAAATCCACCAACTACGGTTGGTCGGGAATAAAAATCTACCAATTACGTTGGTCGGGAACATTTGGGTAAGCAAAGCAGAATCATGTGATGAATGTCGTCTCATGGCTTAAAAGTAAAAAAAATGATAAATCACTATAAAGAATAAAACAAAATTGCTTTACTTGTGATATATCAAAAAATTGGTCATCAAATACTTATTACCAATCATTACCAACTCGGGATAATTAACAAATTTTTACCAAATCCAATTAGTTGACAGTTTAAAGTAATACAGGACATTTTTTATACACATACATATTCATCAGTAAATAAAACAGAATATTTCCAAGACAATGACAGTCAAGATTGCAAAGAAAGACAAAAAGTTTTTCATTAAAACAAGAGCAAATTACATTAAGAATAAGATACATATTACTTAAGAAGTTATTGCATCAAAAACCCTATTATATTGGCTTTTTCCCTTTTGCCTTTGAAACAGGTTCCACTCCAGCAGGAGGATCGTCTAGGGCACAAGGAGAGTTTATTAAGTTTATGTCTCGAAGCATCCTGACATTCATTACTGAGGGCTAATCAAGAAGGTGCTCCGGGCGAAATATCTCGAAGTTAGAATGAAGACTGTAGTCGCTGAGATACTTTGAAATTAGGCATTGAGGAATGGTCCGAGCAGGAATCCAGCTCATATCAAGTTTGAAAGGTGGCACTGGAAACTCGAGCAAACCAGGGTCATAGTAATCCCACAAATAGTGACCCTGTTCCAACTGCAGCACGCCCAAAGCATTCAACCATCCTTGCTTGTACCCCTCATTGTTCGACTGCTGGATCCGATCATCAAGGTGATAGAGGGCTTCATTATAACCAACCATCCAGAACTCTCTGGGCTGCTTGTGGAATTGGTAGGTCAACCTCTCTAACTACTCGTGAAGATTCTTCACCAGATTTGTTTTGTTCTCCAAGGCAGAATTTTGGGCAACAAGTTGCTCGTCAAGGTCTGAATCTTCTTAGACATCTCAGCTAATGCCTGATTCTTTGCCATCAACTGGAAGGCCTGATTCTCCAAGGCTGCCTGCGTTCTAGCATCTCTAACAGTAACCCGAGCAGCCCTTACTCGTCCTCGAGAAGCTCTTGCTCGTCCCCGAGCAGAAGTAGAGGGCCCAGTCCTCTTTAAAGTTTCCAACTCGTCTATCAAATTGGCATTTTTGACTTCTAAGAAAGAGAACCCCTCATCATTAATAGGAACCAAAGCGCTCGAGGTAGATGCTGCAAATTTTAGCTGAGATATCTCTCCTCACAGGTTATTATTTTCTTGCTCTAACAGTTTGGCGATCTGTCTATGTTCTTCAACCTCGATATTCAAAATCCTCTCCTTCACATCATAAGCGGCGACCAAATTATCATATCCTTTATCAGCATTTAATTGCTTATATTTTTTCTCATACCCCTGATGTAAAAGGGAAGAAGACTCATTGTATTATTGTTGAAGTTCCTCGATAGTCCCCTGAAGGTCTTCAATTATCTCATAATATGCCATATTATTGGCAACTGCACGGTCGAGTAAGCATTTCGGGTACTGGTAGGCTTCTACTGCTCGCTTAGAAATATTTGGACCGAGGATATCGATGATTTGAGCTTCATTCAAGACAGCATGGCCAGCCTTGAAGTAGTCACTGCATTTTTTCATCCGTTCAGTATTGTGGGCTGACAAGAGCTCCATTCTAGCCATAAACTAGTAAAGAATGAGATAGAAAGAATCAATAATAATGCAAACAGAGCAAGAAGAATAAGATAGATTGATAATAAGAGCAGAGAAAGAGAAAGGGAGTCAATATGCATAACCAAAACTTCAAATTTTATTACATCATGAAAAGAAGTACATGGCCCAAAGTTACATTCAACAAAAATAAAGAGCAAAGAGCCCGAACAACTCTACACCTTCTCCTTGCTTCCTAAGATTTCCTCGGGAGGCTTAGACGAGGAGGTCGATTACTCGGTGGGAAGAGAAAGCTGCTCGGTAGACATGTTAGTCGGCTGGGGCTGCTCGTAGCGAAGTTCGACAGTAGGGACCTGGTCCCCAACTATCATTGAATATTCTTCAGAGGCAGCTTTGTCCTCTTCTTCTCCAGGAGAGGGAGGAGGACCATCAGTATGACATTGAAACAGCTCGAAATCCTCAAAGACCTTTAGCTCTTGAAGAGATGCAACCCAGCCATCTCGAAAGTATTTGAGACTAGCAAACTCCGTCTGAGAGGACATGGCAGCTAAGCCTTTGTCCCAACCCTTGTCCCAGCCAGTACTGAAGGACTTCTTAACAATAAGTTTTCTCTTTGCCTTCTATGAGGAAATCTTCTGAGAAAAAAGTTCCTCGGCAGCCTTCAGCTTTCCCTCCAGTTCCTGCTTCTGACGATCAACGTCACGAAGTATGCCGAGCTCCTCTTCTGCAGTTTTGATCTTGGACTCGAGCTCTCTAGCATTTTTGAGCTTTTACTCAAGCTCATTGTTTTTCTTCTCAGACTCTTTCATTTTTCTCACTAACTCCTGAGAGTCCTCCACAACTTTATCTCTCTCTTGCTCGATGGCTTTTAATTGCTTCTCCTAAGCAGTTTTATCTTCGCCATACTTCTGACGAGAATCCTTTAATGACTGTGTCAGACTACAAGAGCCTCCTCCACACCTGACGAGGAGCTCGAAGCTTTAATAGCTTCATCCTTCTTCAAAATGGTGTTGAAACAAGTTACCAACTGGAAAAAGAAAACAATTTTAAGTCAGTGGAAGGACATTACATTGAAAAATGAAAGTTTAGATTAGTAATACTTATTGAGGAAATATGTTGAGCTGATAAGGTGGTAACCCTCTCTCGAGAAATATTTTCTTCAATACCTTGGATCTCGGGGATAATCCAAGACTTCACCGAGCTCATGGCAGAGCTCGGAGGAACAAAAGTGGGAACACCACTTCCAGCAGTTAGAGGCTGAGAGATGGATTCAGCCAATTTATCCGAGGAGATTTTCTTCAATTTCCTTGTGGGAGAAGGAATATTTTCAACCAAGGATGTGGTCTTGGTCGGTGATATGACTATAACCTCTCTTGGAGGAGAGACAGCAACAATCTTGCCCGGAGCCACAGGGGGCTTCTTGGAAACCTTCTTAGTAGCAGCTGGAGGAGGTGCTTCAATATTTCTCGTCCCTTCTCCTGGGACATCCTGGTTGCTTTTCTTTGCCTCTCCAGCAGTAGAGGAAGACTTATCAAAGAAGGCAGGAGCTCTTCTTCTCTTCATTCTGTCACTGAGAGGAATATGCGATTCAGGAGAAGAACCTTCAGAAGATGGTACTAATTCTATATCACTTATCACTGGACGAGCAGTAAAAGACGAAGTGTAACTCTTGTACTGCAACAAGTATGAGGCTGATCTGATATGTTCATCGGCAAAAGTTTGGTGCAAACCCCAGAAAAGTTTCAGATGCTTTAAATTAACCTCTATCTCCTTTGGAGATCTTCTTTTACTATCAACTGCAAATAAATAAAAATTAAAATATCAGTGACACATTTTATCAAACACAAAGAAAACATAATTTCAAAAATAAAATAAAATAAAAACAACCTATCCCATTGTCATAGGGAGGGCAACTAGGACCCTGATATACATCATTTCCATTTAAGGGGGCATGTTGCCAATTTTTCATAACAACCCCATGTTCGAAGTAATCCCTGTTGGCTTCTGGGAGATTGACAACTAAGGTCCTATTTAAAAGCCTAGTTTTCAAATAAAAAGTGTTATCGCTGACAGCCCATCTATAGCAAAACATAATTTCTGGAATCCCTAAGCGGGTTCCATAGATCTGATTTAACTTATGAACTCCATTAACTAGTCTCCAAGTGTTTGGTGCTATTTTCGTAGGAACCACATCAAAATATTGACAGAACTCCAAACATAAGGGGTTTAGAGGAAAAGAAAAGCCACATTCAGCAACAAAGAGATTGGGGAGCCAATGTCCCTCAGCCAAACGAAAATAGTCAGAGGGTTCAGCAAGTTCCTCTAATATGACCCATGAAGGAATAGAAAAATCAGAACAAAATTTATCAAGAGACTCCACAAGGTAAACCATGATGAACGAAGAAAGAAAAAGAGAAGGAAGAAGATCTTATAGGAAAAGGGTGGATCAGTTGACAATGAACAATGGAGGAAATGAACGCACAAGATAGAGAAGAAGGGAAGAAGTTCTGAGATGCAGATTTGAAAAAGAAAAAGGCAGTCGAATTTTTTGAAGCGTTTAAATACTTTACCTCAGGAATAGAGAAGAACAATGATTACCAGGATGGACGATTGCGTACCCTGCGGCTAAAAAGGAGAAAGTGACACAGAAAACGAAGCGGTTATAGAAATTTAAAAAGCCTGATACTATGTACTCAAAAAAAGGAGTTATGTACAATGAACGATTGTCTAAAATCCATAAAGTTTAGGCAGCATAAATGTTCCATATTTTTCTTCAACATCAAATTACATAAACATTGGGGGCTTCTGTTGATAGTAAATTTATTCTGCTGACGTGGATCAATTATGTGGAGACATGTGTCAATCTACATGGCACCCGCGAACATTTTTTGACAACACCTTGACTCTGAGGAACTCAACCTCCCTAACCAACTCAAGAACTCTGAGCAACAAGTGTTCTCCGAGGAACTTTATCGTACCGAGCAACTCATATATGCCGAGCTATTGAGGCGGTCCGAGCAGCTAATGCGGTCCGAGCTGCATCTCGTACACAGCAGTTATAATTGGATAATTAAGAGGATTGAATGTGCATTAAATGACTGATTATTATCATACAGATGTACACGCCTATTGGACAGCTATGTAATATTCTCTCGCATGAACAACCTCAAGGCTATAAATACATTGTAGCCTCCTCATTAGCAGGGGACTCGGAATTTCTTGGTGAACCCTTTATCGAGAATTCTGCAAACCGACAGCAATAACACAAACAGTGGACGTAGGCCATTCTTTCAAGGCTGAAACACTTTAAAAATCTTTTGTCTTGTTTAATTTTTTCTGTGATTGAATAATTAGAGAAAATCTAATTTTTTTCATCAACAAGCACTAACATGCATTATCGCAAGACTCAGTAATTGCCAACTTATTGATGATGTTAAGCCGACCTTTTCTTTCAGTAACACTTGAAACCCGGATGCATTTATTCAATGTAGGTGAAATTGTACAGCTCAACAATAGACTCAATAGCTTACAAAATCATTGCAAAAGTTGAGATACGATTTATATGCTTTGCGTCATTAAAAGATGACAAACTTATGTTCTCAAAAATGTTGTTCTCTTCTATATCGATATTTTCATTTTTTAATTCAGTTGTGCTAGTGGACTGCACCTCTCCATAAATAACAGCATCGGTTCTTGATATGAATTTCTCTCTGTCAGTTCAGGGTGAAAATGTTCTTATTGTTATTCTTCCTTCTCTAAATATCTGGTTACATTTGTTCGATTTGAATAACGTCATTGATGTAGTCAATTATTTTGTTTCACAACTGGACAAATCTTCATCAATAAAGAAATCAGCAATTTACCGAGTGGATAAAATTGAAAATTCAAAAAATGATCTTTTAGAATATCATCAATCTCTGAGCATGTAAAGTAATTTTGCATCGGATTCTATTCTTATTGTGAAGTCAGAAAATGTTTGCATAACGATTCACGTACCTTCTCGCAGAGGCGGATCCAGGGGGCGAGGGGTGGCCTTGGCCCCCCCAAACTTCTAAGAAATTCAAATTTTAACCCTAGAGTTTTAAAATTTTGTGATTTTTTTATATATTTATAGTTTTGCCCCCCATAAAAATTGATATATATTGTTTGGCCTCCTCTTACTCATATATCTGGATCCGACACTGCCTTCTCGGGTCATTGGAAAGTCTTATGATCATGTGGAGATGAGTGACTCATGTAATATAGATGATGAATCTTTTGAAGATTCCTAGAAGTTTCAGTTAAGCATAACTATGATGCATGAGAAGAGTGATCTCCTTGAAATTACAGTCATGACGGATATTTGTCTCACATCATCAACTCCGCTAAAATTGTATCTTACGGAATCTCTTTGTGAGGTATTTAAAATTTGATTATTTCATATGTCCAAGATAACTTTTCAACATCTACAACTTACTAAGACCATCCCCGGATGATGTTGGCATTTTCCAAGGAAAAATACATAAAGTGTGTTTTCCATAACCAAAACTTGTTTGTTCCAAGCAACAGTGAATTTTGTATTGTTTTGTGGCACATGTGACAAATGTATTAACATAAGTATTATAGTGTGATGATGCATTTAATTCCTTGAGATTTAATCAAACTTTCCAATCCTATTTTTATTTGTTAATGCTGAATTTAGTTTGTACTCATCGTCACAGTGATAATATAGAGTCAATGCAGGAGTCTAATCAAGTATGTTGGTTAAATATCAAGGAATAAAAGGCAACCTATCTCTGTTATTGATGGAATGAAGTTTGTGTGCTTCTGCTCTAGTAACTTTGTTTTTATGATTTTTGTATACCTGCATTTGATTTGATTTTACCGCTTCACTTAGAAACTTGTTTACTACTTCACTTAGAAACTTGTTTAATTGCGATTCCCATTACATAAAGAATAGAGAAAATTATCAATTACCTTCTCACAGTACTTGAAACAAACATTATAGAAAGTAACAGTGTATCTTCATTTTGTGGTTATACTTTAGTTGAAGATCCTTTTTTGGGGGTGGGTCGGAGTTAGTCTGGCTAGGAGCTTCCCTTAACATGGCCTAATAAGCCTTGTAATTCACATTTAGTATTGCTGGTATATGATGTGATGAAAATTACAGAGTCATTATGTCTTTAGTAGTGTTGGTATCTGTTATGCTTATCCTAACATAATTTGTCACAATCGTATGCATATAATATAAAGAACCAACCCCCCATAGATATTTCTTTATTTTGAATTAGTCGTAACTCAAGATACATGAGAGTCAACTAATACGAAAAAATAAAGTGACACCACTATGAATATCAAAGCAAGAAACAAATAAGATATGCAAAAAGAACAAATAGGGCATATTGACAGTCATATTAATCAATACGTGTTGATCTTACAAAACAAAGAGGTGAGTAATTTGGGCAGTTTATGCTATAATCCCATCTTAAACGAATCTTTAATCAAGATAAATGTATATCGAGCTCAAGTATCTTGACTTTTTTAAAAACAAAGATATAACTATCCATAAATATTGATAAAGCCTACGACTTTTAGAAGAAAATAACAATTTTGCAAGTCCTAAACGTTATATTCTTAGTACTTTGAAATATTTTTATTATGTTTATAGTCTTACAGTTCCGCATAAAGAGCACTGTCTAATGCTTACTAAGTGTGGAAAATTGAACCAAATTATTATAATGCATAGATCCATTGCATAATGATGAAATTGCGTTTTATATTACTACATGAGTAGATTTCATCTTTACCTAGTTATAATGTTCTTTCCAATTATAAATATATCATAAAAATCTTGTTATCTTAATGTGTCATCCTTCCTTTGGCTCTAGGAATAGAAGACAGAGACCGGTGTGGAAGGCCATTAAAATGACTAAATATATGTGCATGAAATATATATTCTTGTCGTTTTCCTCCTTTGACTATTTTTTACTATTGTGTCATTTGTAGTGCCCCAAACAACCCAAGAATGTTGTGGATATTATGTAATTAACTACATGCGAGAACTCATGGAGAGTTTTCATTCTATCGATTTGATGGTAATGAATTGATTTTTTTTGTATTCTTATTTAATTTATGTCTTATTTCATGTTATTTGCCTATGCTAGTTAAAGAAGTTAATCGTGAAAAAGACATACACAATAGATGATATAAATGAAATGAATGTTCATTGGTTGGGCCCTTTGCGTCACCCCAGCGATGAAGCAACCAAGTTCTATTTCAATGCATGAGTAAAATGTCATCGCTACTTTGGTTCGAGTATAATTTATCATTCACCATTCATCATGAAATTATTGTCTTATAGTGGGCTCATTCTATTGTCTCTTGATGGAAATAAACGACCCACAATACCGTATTGGAAGGATGTAAAGTTAAATAAATATTAGTATTATTGTAATATTTCTTCCCTCACTTCCTATTACTAACATTTAAGCGCTTATGTCATTTAGTGCCCTAAACAACATACGAACGTTGAGTGCAAACACTATGTGATGAAATATATGTGAGAATTAATAGAGAGCCCTTCTAAGTTTATTGATTCAAAGGTAATTAATTATGCTTTTGTCCATCATTTCTTAATATATGTCTTCAAAACTCATCATTTATTCTTGGATTGTTTAAGATGAGCATGCTATTTTAATAAAGAGACGTACACAAAGGATGAGATTAATGATGTACGAGTTGATTTCATTCAATTCATTTTAAGGCACCTTAAAGCGTATTAGGTCTCCTTCTCTCATTCATACGTGTGATATTTAGATGAACTAATTAATGGTATATACACCATTCATGTGCGATGCATACTATTAAATAATAATATGTTTGTGTGATACAAGATTTTTTCCCTTGGTTTATTAAAATTCAAAAACTGATACGATATTCATGTAATAGAGATAGGCAAGAGTTGGGGTTGGCAAGGTTTGGGGGGCTACTGTTGGTGTGGGTGGGTGAGTGGTTGTGGTGGTTTGTGTGTGTTGGGGGGAGAGGAGCTGTTGGATTTTTTTTACTTATGCTAAATCAAATTGTTATTATGAAATTATTTTAGTTATATGGGTTTTCATATATTGGTTTCTTGTTGTAACTGATTATAATATTTTCTTTATTTTTTATAGGTTTATGGAAACTAGTTTTGTAAAGAAAGAATGGAGCGGGCATTTGTGGTGGAATGTCAAGGACATATTTGGTTTATAATAGTTTCATTTTCACTGTTTGAGATTAATTTTATTAGTTTTAATTGATTTTGGATGGAAATGTAATTGGAACAAATACCTTTTTAAATGTATGTATTACTTTGTCAAGACAGTTTTTGGATATATATATATATATATATATATATATATATATATATATATATATATATATATATATATATATATATATATATATAGGATAACGTTTGGAAGTAGATATTTGGATATGCATTCAACTTTCGAATGTAATATATGGATATGCATTCTAGTGAAGCGTCCTATAAAAAACACAGTTAGGACGCTTTTGGGAAAGTGGTAGGTAGTGAGGGAATTTTTTGCAACCCTTGTAAATAACGTGTCTTGAAAAGCTATATTTTTTAAGACGTTTTTTTGAATTTTTTTATGACAGCGGTTTTTAAGACGCTTTTGATTATATTTAAAAGTGATGTAAATATCTCTTTATGACACTTTTTAGCCATTGTAAAAATACTTTTTTCTTCTAGTGTGCCTGCATTTTAATAATATATTTATCTATATTCCTTCGCCACCTCCCATTTCCAAAACACACGTTCATAGACATGTATGGAGAAAAACGGTGTCTGGTTTTGATTTCTTCACTTACAATTCTTGTAGATCTTCCATTTTCAAGTTCATTAGACACAATTACAATAAACTAGCCTCTTCAAGATTGTGATATTTTAGTCTCCAAGAAAAAAACATTTGCACTTGGGTTTTTGAGAAAGGTACATTTGCATTTGGGTTGCTAATAGAGATATTCCAATAAAGGGAACCTCTGGTGTTCTTTCCATTGATACTAGTGGAAATCTTATCTTATGTGACAAAAACCGATTCATCCAAATACGGTCTACTGATGTTAATTCAACAAGTTCAACCCCAAACAGTTATTATGCTCAGTTAGTAGAATTCGGGAACTTGGTGTTGTTTTCTTGAAGTGGTTGTAGGAGAGTTTAAGCATGGCAAAACTTTGATTATCCTACAGACGGAATGCTTTCGAATTTGAAATTTGGGTTGGAAAGGAGAACAGGGTTGGTACGGTTGATAACATCATGGAGGTCACCCAAGGATCCGAGAGACATTTGTGGGTCACAGAATAAAAGAAAGGTGGCCATTGTTGTATTATTTGTTGCAGCCGAGGTTGCCCTTTTTTCCCTTGCATGTTGGTTTCTTCTAAAGAAGAAATTAGTTAAATAGAGTATTTTTTTTCATCTACCATTTAATAGCAATACTAGCCTGTACATCAAAGAAATACCCTTTTTTAATTGAAATAAATTAGACCATAAACAACAATTAAGAACTACATTTGTTCAAATTGCATCAACACTCACAAACCCCTAAGATTCTTTCCTATGGAAAAAGTCCAATGTCTATAGTTGGTGTAGAAAATTTTTGGACAAAACCCAAGTCCACTACATTTGAAAAATTAGGAACTTGCATATTTTTTTTCTTAAAAATGCTAGACCGATAGATTTGCATTCCAAAGTGGTGCGACATAGTGACGTGTCACACCGTAATTAGTTATTGCCTTATGGATGTGTCTTCGCATCAATGGCACTAGCCAATACGGGTGAGACCCATCACTGTGTCCCACAAAATGTATCAAAAATTTGTGTCAATATATAAGGATACTTTTTCCCATCAGAATTCCGAAATATCATGATACTTACGATGTATTTTGTATTTCAGTCCTATTGATATTCATGTAATACGTTATTCTATCAAATGACCAATTCTAATAATATGAATAACTTTATTTGACGCATGGTTTGAAATATAAGTGGTGTTTCATGTCAAACAAAACTATTTTCTCACTAAAACTCTTTCTATATTGTCAAATATGTTTTTGAAGAAGTAATTCTAAAGTCCAACTTAAAATGGCAAAAACAATTAGGTCATATTTATCTGTGGAGAATTGTTTTGTGTTTTCTATTTCCAATTTGATCTCCATTTCTAATTTTTATTTTCCATGGAAAATTTTATAAAACTTTTTTTTATAAGTAAATGGTTCAATAAAACAAACTCGTCTAAGGGGGTGAAATCTCGTATGCAATAAGTTACAAAGTAAGGAAACTAAAGGCTAAAACCCAAACCATCTTAAACCAGCCCCTGGAACTCCTTTAACAACTCAAGCAAGAGAGACAACGGCGAATCATGCCTTTTCTTATACCAAGTAAGAAGAAGGCACAGTTTTCTATACCGAATCCTAGAAGGATCAAGTTCGTCCCCCTAGAAGCATCGCTTGTTCCTCCTTCCAGATGGTCCAAAATATACAATGAGGGACCATCATCCAGACTTCCCGAGGGTCAGTCCAACCCCTAAGCCTTCTCCAATCTACTATCACCTCGCACGCCGAATGAGGCATAACCCAAACAATGTGGCATAAAAAAAATCAGGTCCCAAAGGCTCCTAGTCACCTGAAAGTGTAGAAGAAGGTGATTAGACGCCTCCTCCTCCTTCTTACATAACCAACATTTATTGGCCATACTCATCCCTATGTTATGAAGCCCCTCAATAGTCAAGATGGCCTTCCTAGCAGCCTTCCACTCTAAGAAACGAACCTCGGGAGGCGTTTGACTTTTCCAAATGGCCTTCCACGGAAAAGAAATACCCACACGAACTCTTAACACCTAGTAAAAACTCTTAATTGAAAACCGGCTATCCTGAGAGCAAGGCTACCTCAGCCTGTCTTCACCTAAAGATGGAGCCGATGCCAACCTCATCCATTCAAAGAAATCCTCAGACTTCTCCACCACCCACCCCATGTGTTGGGCGCCCCAAAATAGGACCCCATTCATACGGACCCACCTCATGTCTAGCGTCCACTAATTTCTTCCACAATATACCTCCTTCGGTATTAAAGCACCACAACCACTTTCCTGATAAATCCTTATTAAATTAGGCAAAGCTTCTCACCCAGGCCGACCCTCTCTCGGGAACCTGGACACCTTATCCGAACTCACCAAGAAATATATAAACTAATCATAATTCCTTCTTTATAGAAAATATTCCATCAACTTATCGAGTCTTTTGTCTACGGACCAGGGCAAAGGGAGAACATACATAAAATATGTCGGCAGTCTAGATAAAAAACTTTTGGTCAGTGTCAACCGATCCCCTTTGGACAGATAGATGTTCTTCCAACTATCAAAACTCCTCTGAACTCTCTCCAGGATCGGATCCCACATTGAAGAATACTTAAACTTAACCCCTAAGTGGAGGCCGAGATAAGTATAAGGGAGAGCACTACACCAAAAACACCAATTTGGCACACCTTGATGTTAAAAATCTGGCACACTTTTAAGCATTGCCAAATTTTGGCACGGTTTAATGATAATCTGGCACACTTTTAAGCAGTGCCAAATTTTGGCACCGTTTAAAAGTGTGCCAAATTAGGAACACTTTGCTAAAATATAAATATCCTAAAAAAAAATTTACCTCCCTCGATTAGTTTTGGTCTCCCGCTCTCTCTCTCTCTCTCTCTCTCTCTCTCTCACGTTCAAGAAATCCCCCTAATTTTTCTCAGCCGATTCTTCCTGGGACCAACCCACCCACCGCCGTCAATGGAGATTCGACCCCGACCTCGAAGTAGTATGCCTCCGCAGCGTCTCTTACGAGTCCTAGGGATGCGTGTTGCCTGTCTCTTGTAGCGTCTATATTTTCCTCGATCAAGGTTGTTATTGGGCAATCATCTTGATCCGAACGAGGAAAATATAGACGAAGACGAAAACAATAAACGAATTCTATCAAAACGGCGTTCAAAAATTCCCACGACAGTTCTTGTGGTAGGGGACGAGAATCTACGAGTATTGAAAGGAAGTCATAAGGTGCTCTTAGGCTTAACGCAGGTGTCAGGATCCTTAAATGCCAACCGTCCGAGGGGAAGATGTGCAAGGAGGTTGTAATTAAGGAGCATCTTTCATCATCTGTAGCAGTTGTCATAGTTGGCTCCTCTTTGCCCCAATAGCAGTCGACGGGTCTTGCTTCCAGAAGGACTTTCTGAACCACATGTGACTTAGGGACCTTTCAATGAACAAATTTGATTGGGATCATCACCCACTTGGTTAATGGGTTTAATTGATGGTTTTTTTAATCCATATTTTCAGATTTGTTTTTTTACATTAGTAGATGAATATTTTTTGATCTTTTTTTCTTAAACTGGATGATAGTTTTTTATCTATTAAAAATAATTTTTTACGTTAAAAATCACTTTTTCTGAAAATGATTTTTATTTTGCTAGAAATTAGTTTCTAATGATTTTGTGAGATTTGGCTTTTGCCTCCCGACAACCCAGAAGACTAGCCAGATGTCCCATGTTGTGACAACCCGCTTAAAATAATAACGGGTGGCCAGCCCTATACTACATTAAATCAGGTATCTCATATGGCACAATCTCAACATCAACTGACAATACTAAATAATATAAGGCTAACTACCCGAAATCATTAAAAGTGGATTGTCAAAATTTTAAAACTTTTATTTAACAACAACAACAAAACCAGTAATGCAATCACAACCAAAAGCTACATCTAACTATGATGAGTGAAAGTGCAAACTCCAAATAATAAGAAAGGGTACAATACAATGTACAACAAAATCTCAATAATAAAATACCCGAATATGCTGTCGGGTAACAGACGATACAATAATCTGAGAAATGAAATATGATAGTGTTAATATACAACACTTGAGTATAAACTCAATATACAACTAAATCCTAATCTAGATATACAAGGATAGGAATCGACTAAAGCAAAACGACGCAACAGTCCGCTACTGCCACAGCTCCACGAAAACACTGGATGGATGAACATCAATTGCGTCCTTGCGGAGGAACACCTAAAGTAATACAATATATACATGGAGGGAGAAAATATAAACGGGTCAGAGCCTGAGTTGAAAAACATTTTTATAGCAAGTGTATTAAAATGCATAATAATTATAAATGCAGTATTACATGATTTAATGAATCGAACTCTCCATAATTATTCAACTCACCCCTCCACTAATGCGTGCGCTAAACGTATGTACGTGATCTCAAAAAGGATGCCCAATTTCTATTTAGGTAAAAAGATTCTAACTTAAACCCAATTGAATCATTTAATTTATCTCCCAATCTACACTTAACTATATTCATTCGATTATATACTTTATCATTGGTATTATTATTATCTTTATAATGTTCATTTGTTGAACATATAAAGTTGCGTCATCATGCTCATATCACATCATCATAATACATCAACATTCTCAATTATAAGAATTTCATATATTCTAGTTATGCCCTCATTTGGCATGTAAACAGGTATATAGAATTATATATGAGTTATTAGCATCAAGATTTAAGGACTAAACTCCTCCCGATTCTCAACACGGAACTACGTTTCGTGCGTGGGACGTCTCGCCGAAGCGAAATCCAAACAAGGAACCCCCCCGTTACACTACTCCTAACCGTATCGATCCTCGAGGCTCATTATGCCCTCAATGCATGATACATGTAACCCAAATTATTATCCAATTTTAATTAATTAATATTCCCAATTCTCAACAGTACACGGCGTTTCATGCGTGGGACATCTCGCCGAGACGAAATCCAAACAAGGAACCCCCTATTACACTACTCCTGGAACTTTCGATTGTCGAGATGGGTGATATATATATATAAATATGAGCATTAAGGACTAACTTCTCCCCAATTTCCAACATTACACTGCGGTTCGTACGTGGGACGTCTCGCCGAGGCAAAATTCAAACAAGGAACTCCCCCGATACACTAATCCGGGCAATGTCGGTCGTTAAGGTCCATTATGTCCTCGATACCCAAGTACAAGCACAATCAATAACCATCTAACCAAGCTATAACTCGAGGATGTAGGCTCACATGCTATAATCTTCCAGTTGCCCATACACGTAGCAAACTGGGGCCACCTGGTGGGGTTCAACGATACCAACCTCGTGATCAACTCACACACACAACGTATGGGAAGCGGTCATAGTTCTTAACCGGCAAGTGAGAACGTCACATACCCCCGACTTATCACCCCCAAAGAATGCATATATATATATCGCATAATAATCACAATGGACGACTATGACCTGGGGACTATCCACACCCTGCTCTTTGAGCCAGGATGCTCACCCACAACGTGCGCAACTTCCCAATGATAGCAATGAGGGGGTATGTTTCACTATATATATATATATATATATATATATACACACCATCATATAAGGTATACATACATCATCACATCATATAAATATATACCATCATATAAGGTATACCTGTCACATCATTTTCATATTTATTATACGCCCTTAGGCGCAACCAAATTAATGTCATTGTTTAGTATATTCTCTCTCCTGATATACTACTCGTCATTTTCTCACACATCTTCCCCACTTAGTATACACGATACTAATTCTCGCTTGAAGCTCAAATTTCGCTTCTAATTATTAATTGTCTCTCAATTGTTTTAAGTTAAGGATATTCTATATCCGAAAGCACCTCAATTTACATTTGTAATTCTCCATCCATAATATGGTTCAATTCATTTTATAAACCTTTGAAGTTATCCCATTTGGGATTGGATCCTAAGATCCGATATCTCTACATCATTCTCATTCTTTAATAAGAATTGTAATTATTATCACCAAGTAGAATCTCCAAATCAAGGTGGGCTTCCTCACTTAGAAAATACCAAAATATCTAATCGGTATTCCTCAAATTTAGTCAATAAGACTCCAATAATTTCTTATAAGGGAAACTATCTAAAAGTATCCAAAACATAATCCAAATATCTCCTATGGAGGTTCCCAATCGATAACCTCGAACAAAACGGAAAGAAATTCTCCCTAGAAAAACTTTCCCCCGAAAGCCCTATTTCCGAATCGATTCGGCCCAGCGAATCGATTCGGACAGAAAGGCGAATCAATTCGGGTCATCAGAATTGGGATTCTGTCTCAGGCCGAATCGATTCGGCTGGGGTCCGAATCGATTCGGTCACTCAGACCTGGACACCTGCATATTTCGGAATCGATTCGGTAGGAGGCCGAATCAATTCGGCCCTTCAGAACTCTCGAAAATGGCCACTTTTTATTTAGCCCAAAATACCCTAAATTCATTTAAATCACTTTCTCTCCATTTCTCTTCAACCCAATCACATATATAACATCAATAATCATCCTAGAAGCAATATACACTAATTTCTCTCCTCAAATCAAAGATCTACATATCAAATCTAAGATTATACCCAAAAGTTAGGTTTTGTTAAACTAAACCTAAAACCCATAATATCAATCCACAAATCATGCAATAAATGGTACACAACAATTATTTAGCAAGTTTAATCACGTGCCTCGGGTTCGTAGGGTCTGAATCCACCATGAGATCGCATGTTGGCTGAAAACTCCTCTTTCTCTCTCTTTTCTCCTTCATTTTCTTCTTCTTTCTTCTTCTCTCTTTCTTTCTTTCTATTTATCTTTCTCTCTTTGGAGAATAAATCTCCCATAGGCTTAATCAGCCTTTCTCCCAAATGTACACATCTTTAAATGATAATACACACTTTAAATGACTCGGTAACTTTAATTCGAGTCAAACGGTCCTAAATTATTTCGGAACCTAAATAGACCCCAAGTACAGTCATTTCGACTTTCTCGACCCTTCCGGAAACAATAATACCCTCAGAATTGCCATTCAAGACACTTTCTAACAACTCCAAATTTTGACCTCAATTGCTAATTTAATTAATCTCCAAATAAAAATAATATTTATTTCTCCCAAAATAAATAAATCATCATCTCCAAGATCTCGAGTTGTTACAAACTTCCCCACTTACAAAAATTTCATCCTCGAAATTTAGCTAAGCCTAATTCTCCAAAGCTCAACTAGTCCTACTACACTCATCCTCACTAATCCTATCTCCAAACTTCTAACTTCCCATGACGTATTCATTTTAATTTACTTTATTTTAAGTTAAATTTGAGTTTAAAAAAAAACAATTTCTACAACTAGGGCACCCATACACCCTTTATATTCGAGCTATCGCTCGTACCAATCGTGATGAGGCTTCATTTTCCTCCACAATTCCACAATTCCATAGGTGTAAAGTATACTAGCATTTTAATAATATAAAAAATTTTGGATGGTCCAAAGAAATAACTCCTCTCAATTCCTGGCATTCGCCACTTTCGTGCGGGGGACGTCTCGCAAAAGCGAAATTCAAACAAGGAACCCTCCCAATACACTACTATGTGGCGACGTTGGGGATTGAGAGTTTGTTAAATCCGGACTAGAGTTTAAAAAATATTTTGGGGAAAAATCATTTTGAAATGGCCCAAGGCCTAGAAAAAATTTTATTTTGAAAAACAGTTATGAAAAATATTTTAGTTTATGTCTTACAATATTTACATATAGTGCCTTATGTCCCACACAAGGTCTTTTAAATAATCATGCATATAACAACATATAGCTCACAAAAATTAGCATAATTATGAGCTAAAATTTTCCTGCGTCCCATCAATCCACAATCTCTAAACTTTTAATCGAACACAACATCTTTCATCATTTCAAGATATTGCCCTTTAAGGCTCATCCATATCTGGAATACAACAATTATATAAGTCTAACATGACTATGTAAAAGAAGTAGCTTTATCAATACTACTTATTACATAATAACCATCCTTACATTCACCGCAAGGTTTATAGCTCTTTGTAATACCACGTATTTTTATGCTTTCTAAATTTGGGGATTTATTAAATTTAATGTGAGTTATTAATTTAATATAAATCCGAAAATTAATTATTTTTAATTACTAACGTGACATGAGTTAGTAAGTATGGGAAACTTGTTGAATATTACTAATGAGTAAAGTAATGTAATATTCTTACTATTAAATGTCACGAGTGAATAATATGATAATTTTGGAAATTTGAGTCGGGACGCGCCCGTGTCGTGTCGGGACTAAATATTGATTAATAAAAGTGAATAAATTATAAGTCGCTCGTATGGTCGTTTTGAGTGCGCCAAAGTGTCCGGAAGGGTCGAGATAGTCAGAAAAGTGTACCTGGGGGTTTAGTTTGGGTCTCGGGCGTTTTTAGGACTATTTAGCACCCCGGGAGGGCATTTTGGATAATTTGCATTTTTGGGTAATTAAACCCACGAAATTTATTAGGTTATATCAGCCATTTGGAATGGTCCCTTAGGGTTAGCAAACTCAAAACCTTAGAACGGCCATTAGAGAGGAAGGTAGAAAGCTTTCTAAGCAATCCAAGGCCAAAAACTCATCCGATTGCACCGCCACCACCACCAACACGTAGATCGCGCGACGGGGAACGCAACCATACCAAATTCGTCCACAAATCAAAACTCTAAAATTTCCAAGCAAGTATTTATCTTGCTTAATTTTGTTAATGCATCACTCATGTTACTCTAGGGATGATTAGGATGAGTTTCATAGAAGAAAACCCATATTGGAGATATGAAAATTGCATGTAGTAAAAATATGAATGATAATCTGGAAATCCCCTTCATATGTAGAGGTTTAACCATGGATTTATGATGTATTAGAAGTACAAGTTCTGGAAAAATACTGATTAGAACAAAGTTAAAGAAATTTCTAATGTTCTTGAGATTGATATAAGTTTTGGCCTATTAATCCAAGATATTGATGAAAATTCGCATGCTTTACGTAGAAGATGTTTAATTTGGGTTTATAATGTTTGTAGTATGAATTTCTGGGAGTTTGGGTGTGAAAAATCTGGATTTGGTTGATGTTGAATGATAGAACCTATAACTGTTAATCTGCATAAATCGCCATACCTGTTTGATCGATCGATCGAACCAGGAGTGTCGATCGATCGACGCATCGATCGATCGAGCCCCTGCCATCGATCGATCGACCCCTCCTAGCAGACTCATATTTCCCCTTTTAAATAGCTGAATTCAATTTAAATGAGTAATAATCCTTAGACATCGTTATTAAAATATTTTGGGAGAAAAAGAAGACCAGTAGGACTTATTGATAATATGAAATCTTTAATGTAAGACAAGAATTACATTTTCGGGGATGTTTACATATAAGGGACGATGGAATTATGTATTAAAGAAAGAGACGCGTAAGATAGTTACGTTGAAAAATAAATGAGGAACTACTGAAATTTCACTTGGGAGTATAGGAATCCACGAGTGTCACTTGATAAGTTGGAATAATCCCACAAATTATGGAAAGAGGCAAATGTTATACGTGATAACTAAATAACGAATAATAAGGACAAATGTCATAATTATGGGTTAAGAGATGTACTTAAATTTGATATGGTAATAGTAGTATATTTATATGACTGCATTTATGCATATACGATATACGTGTTAAAATCATGCCCACGCTACTTGCTATCCTTGAGGTTACCGCGATGGGACAATCTTATCTCGATGGGACCTTTATGGGGGATATTGACTCATACCCTAGAAGATAGGAATCCTAGGTACAGGCTACCGGATCGATAGTCACGGTCCTAAGAGACGTGAGGGTATGTGCTGACCTCTTGGACTTGGAAACTATGCTTCGCCTCAATATTATTTGTGTTTTGTTTCAATACAGTTCGAGAGTGATTCCAAAGTTGTATTTCCCTTTGTACGAGTGATACGGGGACTGGATAACAGAGTATGCCCACACCATAATTTTATATGGGGTGCTGTTGGAATATATATATATTATATGAGTATTTAATATATATATATATATATATATATATATATATATATATATTAAATTCTGAAATTTGGGAATTTCCTACTGTGTTTATGGTAAGTAAGAAATAAATAATGATTTCCATTGAGAAATACGTGCTTTGAAAGTATAGTATATTACTAGGAAACTTTATTCACAAATAAAGTTGAAATGATAGCTTTGTTATTAAATGAAATTTACTTCTTGAACAGTTGAATTGTTTAGTTTAAATCTTACAGTAACCTAAGATAAGATAAGTTAAACCGTTGGGAAGGTTAGTGCGATAGGTGTGCACATTAGAAGAGAGGTGAGAATTTCTCAAGGAAGTGTCGCACTAATATGTTGTTGCATTGGCCTGTAAACATTTTAAATACTTTCTAAACAAATTTGAAATCATTTTTACAATCGGGCTCTGACCCGTTTCCATTTTCTTTTCTCTCTTGTATATATATGTATGTATTACAAGTGCCCATCCACAGGGACGTCTTGCATAGTATCCTTTGGAAGGAACGCGCTACAGCTTAGGTGGGGGTTGCAGGCCTCTTACTTAGACGACCTCATTTCTTGATTCCACTTCTAGCACAATTTATTCAGTTGGACATGTGTCGCCCTTTCCATTATTCAGTTGTTTAGCGGACATTGTGATTCATTTATTTCCATTACTTTACTCTTTTGAATTTATTACTTTGATGGATGTTTTTCCTTTAAGTTTTAATGTTGGAATTACTTTGATGGATGTTTAATTATTGCATTGTTTGTTCCAGTATAGTTGTTGTGTGATTCTTTAATTATGAATTTCGTAAAGTTTTAAATGTTGGTTTATATAAAATAAAATTTGGAAAGTAATGTCTAAAATGGTTTTGACACTCAGCTTAATTATTTAGGGTGCTTAAATTGGAAAAGTTATTTTTTTCGACAATGACGCTAAGAATGAACCAACTGTTCACCTTGATTTTAATTTAATAAAGGAGTGATCTCCCGGTATTTAATTAGGAGGGGTGTCACAGGTGGTATCAGAGCATCATGTTCTAGTGTCCTTAGGATCTGTACGGCTTATTTCGCTTTCAGCTTAGCATTTTTGTTATAGAGCCCTATGTTAGGATTGTTGTACTCTTGATTTTATGATTATGTCTTTAGTTATTTAAGATTTGATAATAACTGTAGACTAATAAGTTTCTTCATGTTTCAGATGCCTTCGAGATGTGCACCAAAGGATAGGCATGCCCAAGCCGAGCAGCCAGCAGCTCCGGCTCAGGGAACGATGAATGCTAATGAGGTAGCCTCTATTATTACTCAAGCGGTGAATGCCGCGTTAGCGGTAGTACAACAGGCTCCACCCCAGATTCAGGTAGTGGCGCCAGTACCTGTACAGCTTCCATCAGCATGGGAGCGGGTTAGGGATGCCTTTCAAAAGGCGCATCCCCCTGAGTTCTCGGGTAGTTCAGATATCATCATCGTTAACCAATGGAAGAAGGATATCCAACGGCATCTGCGTATGTATGAATTCACGGATGTGCAGAAACAGTTGTTGGTTTCCTTTAAGATAGTGGGGGGCGCTTTAGAGGAGAGGGATACTATTCCGATTCAGTTATTCTGGGAGGGGTTTGACCGCAAGTATTTTCCACCCACCGTGCAAACTGAGATGAGGCGAAAGTTACTGAACTAAAAGCAGGAGAATTCTACTGTTGCTGAGTATGAGGAGGAGTTCACGAGACTTCTCACTATAGTTCCAGATGAGGCACCCACTGAGGGTAAGAAGATAATGTTGTTTGTGGACGGGATAGCTTAGAGGATCCGTCAGCACCTTATAGGGAATTTGTCACTGAGTACCTTCACAGATGTACTCAATGCTGCTTTACTACACTACCAGGATCACCGCTTCCATCTGCAGGGAAGCAAGCGAGCAAGGGAGTCCGGCCAGCAGGGCAGGACAGGGGGTAGTGGTGCTAGTAGAGCACCGACATCTCAGCGACAAACTCATCAACATGAGCAGAGTTCCCATCAGGGGGACCCTGACAAGCGGTTCCGATCAGGTGATTCCAGGCAGCGATTTGGGGGATATAGGCATGGTCAGTAGGGCCAGCTTAATCAGCAGGGCCAGCAAGATCAACACCGCCAGCAGCAGGGCCAACAGGGCCAGCAGCGTTTCCATCAGGGCTAACAGGGCCAGTGGTGGGGCGGTAACGGCCAATAGGGCCGTGGTCAGCAGGGTCATAGGGGAGGTAATTTCAGTGGTCGATGTTTTGTGGGCGGTAAGAATGGCCATAAGCGCCAGGATTATCCAGAGGGTGATAGGGCCCTACAGAAGCAGGGTGCCCGTAATGAGCCGCAGAGGCCACTTTTCCCAGCCTCCCTTCCAGCACCAGCTCAGGTACCAGCCCTACCCGCCATTCTAGCCGTTCCAGTTCAGCAGGGGCAGTTACAGTACAAACGTGTCTATAACGTCCACCATGCAGCAGCTCCGCAGGCACCACCCGCGATTGAGGGTATGTTTCCTATCCATGGTACAATGGGTCGGGTTTTGTTTGATACTGGGGCGACGCACTGTTTTATAGCTACTCATTTTGCGAAGGCCTTAGGGTTATTAGCCACAGCAGAGAGCACTGTGACGTGTGTAGACTCACCACTGGGAAATGGTTCGCTTATTTTCTTTATATGCCGGGGTGTGGGGGTAGAGATTGATAGCTTGGTATTACAAGCAGACATGTTAGTCTTAGATATGCATGAGCACGACATTATTATCGGTATGGATTGGCTCGCAGCTTACAGAGCCATGATAGATTGTTTTTGTGGGAGTATTGTCTTTGCCATTCCGGGGCAAGAGATTTTTGTAGTGGCGATTCCTCGCCCAGAGGGAGGCTCGACCGCTCATTTGTATTACATAGAGGAGGATACCTCTAAGGAGGTTGTGATTCCCTTAGACTCGATCCCAGTTGTACGTGAGTATTTCAATGCATTTCAGGAGATACTAGCCCTACTCCCCAGTCGAGATATATACTTTGTCATAGATTTATTATCGGATACTAGACCTATAGCATGCGCTCCATACCGTATGGCTCCGGCGAAGATGTGAGAGTTATGAGATCAGATAGAGCAACTGTTAGGTCAGGGCTTCATTCGCAGGAGTACCTCACCATGGGGCACTCCAGTTTTATTTGTGAAAAAGAGAGATGGTTCACTAAGTCTATGTGTGGATTATCGGGAACTGAATAAGGTCACGATACGGAACAAGTATCCTTTTCCTCGAATCGATGATCTGTTCGACCAGCTGAGGGGAGCAACTTTCTTTTTGAAGATAAATCTGAGGTCGGGGTACCATCAGCTACGTATTAGGGAGCATGATGTTTCAAAGACTGCTTTCTTGACGAGATATGGGTCCTATGAGTTCAGAGTGATGCCAATTGGCCTCACAAATGCTCCAGCCGTATTCATGGACTTGATGAACCGAGTGTTCAGAGAGTTCTTGGATCAGTTTGTCATCATCTTTATAGATGACATTTTAATATATTCACACTCCGAGGAGGAATATGCCGAGCACTTGAGGCAGGTTCTTCAGACTCTACGAGAGCATCAGCTGTATGCTAAGTACGATAAGTGCGGGTTCTGGTTGTGGGAAGTACAGTTCTTGGGGCATGTTGTTTCTGAACAAGGAATAGCAATTGACCCGAGTAAAGTGTCAGCGGTGAGGGAGTAGGGACAACCCACGACACCGATAGAAGTACGTAGTTTCTTGGGATTAGCCGGATACTACAGTAGATTCATTCGGGGTTTTTCCAAAAT
The DNA here is from genome assembly GCA_949130495.1 of Sambucus nigra. Classification (NCBI taxonomy): domain Eukaryota; kingdom Viridiplantae; phylum Streptophyta; class Magnoliopsida; order Dipsacales; family Adoxaceae; genus Sambucus; species Sambucus nigra. The sequence goes on along the minus strand of OX422222.1, from coordinate 60,156,046 downwards.
AGCGGGTCCATTGATGAACTTGACTTGCAAAGGGGTGCCATATGTTTGGGATGGTGCTTGCCAATTGGCTTTCGATGAACTGAAAGACAATCTTACTTCAGCATCGGTCCTTGCTTTACCTAAGCCGGGCGTGGAGTACCTAGTTTACACCGATGCTTCTTTACGAGGGCTTGGGGGAGTACTTCAGCAAGAGGAGAAGTCTAGAGCTTTTGCCTCCCGCAAGCTTAAGATGCATGAGAAGAATTACCCCACCCACGACCTAGAGTTAGCAGTGATCGTTTTTGCATTGAGGATTTGGAGGCACTATTTATTGGGAGAGAAATTCTGCTTGTTCACAAACCATAAGTCACTGCAGTACTTGTTCACTCAGCGAGATCTGAATATGCGTCAGCGCAGGTGGTTAGAGTTTGTAAAGGATTATCAGTTCGACATACAGTACCATCCGGGGAAGGCCAACGTAGTTGCTGATGCGTTGAGCCGTAGACCGGTAAACGATGTAGCGGATGTCTGGAAAGCAAAGTGGAAAGAGTTGAGTCACCAGGATGAAGTAGCCCGTTCCTTCATATCTGTCATGACAGTGACACCTGAGATTGTTACGAGGGTGATACAAGCACAGACCGCAGACCCATTTTTCCAGGAGCAGATTGTACGACTTTTAGCCAAGGGTGTTGAATCCTATTCTGTTAGTTCTGATGGGGGATTGAGGTTCAATGGGAGATTGGTGGTTCTAGAAGGAGTAGAATTGCGTCATGCAGTGATGACTCAGTCTCACGGGTCCCGATTTGCAGTACATCCTGGGGGAGATAAGATGTATCAGGATATGAAGCGGTAATACTTGTGGAGTGGGATGAAAAAGGTTATTGCTGAGTTCGTGTCCAAGTGTTCTACCTGCGAGCTGATAAAGGTGGACCATCAGAAACCGTCAGGGTTGCTTCAGCCATTGGAAATACCCGCGTGGAAGTGGGAGAGTATTTATATGGATTTTATTACTGGGTTGCCTACATCACAGCGGGGCCACGACTCCATCTGGGTGATTGTGAACCGTTTGACCAAGGTGGCTCATTTCCTGCCGGTGCGAATAGACTATACCACGGGTCAGTATGCTTAGTTGTTTATTGCTGAGATTGTCAGATTACATGGGGTGCTCCTGAATATTGTGTCAGATAGAGACAAGATTTTTGTGTCACGTTTCTAGGAGAGCTCTCAGGAGGCTATGGGTACAGAGTTGAGGTTGAGTTCAGATTATCACCCACAGACAGATGGACAAACAGAGCGTACTAATCAGATGTTGGAAGATATGCTACGCATGTGTGTCCTTGATTTTGGAGGAGGTTGGGAGCCACATCTTCCACTAGTAGAGTTCGCTTATAATAACTCTTATCAGTTCACGATTGGCGTGGCTCCATTTCAGGATTTGTATGGCAGGCCTTGTCGTTCCCCAACTTGTTGGCTAGAGGTGGGGAATAAGAAGTTTCTAGGACCATAGGTGATTCAGGAAACCTCCGCGAGGATTGAGATGATCAGGGGTCGTATTTGAGTAGCCCAGGACAGGCAGAAAAGCTACGCCGATGCGAAACAGTTCTTTCGAGAATTTAATGTGGGGGACCAAGTATTACTACGAGTATCTCCTATGAAAGGAGTGATGAGATTCGGGAAGAAAGGAAAATTGGCCCCGAGGTACGTGGGACCATTTCCCATTATCGAGAGGGTTGGGCCGGTAGCATACAGGTTGGGACTGCCAGAGCATTTACATCGCATTCAGGATGTATTCCACATCTCATCGTTGAGACGATACCTTCGGGATGATATGGCCCACACCCACATCGCGATAGATGAGATAGACTTACAGGCTGACAGCTCTTACGAGGATAGACCAGTGGCTATCCTAGACCATAGCGAGAGGAGATTGAGTTCGAAGGTAGTTCCACTTGTACGGGTCCAGTGGGAGCATCATAATGTGGAGGAATCCACCTGGGAGCGCGAGGCAGATATGCATGAGAGATACCCAGATTTATTCTTACCAGGTATGCCTTATTTTTTTTCGAATTTCGGGACAAAATTCCATTATTAGGGGGGAGGTATGTAATACCCCGTATTTTTATGCTTTCTAAATTTGGGGATTTATTAAATTTAATGTGAGTTATTAATTTAATATAAATCCAGAAATTAATTATTTTTAATTACTAACGTGACGTGAGTTAGTAAGTATGGGAAACTTGTTGAATATTACTAATGAGTAAAGTAATATAATATTGATACTATTAAATGTCACGAGTGAGTAAACTGACAATTTTGGAAATTTGAGTCGGGACGCGCTCGTGCCGCGTCGGGACTAAATATTGATTAATAAAATGAATAAATTATAAGTCGCTCATATGGTCATTTTGAGTGCGCCAAAGTGTCCGGAAGGGTAGAGATAGTCAGAAAAGTCTATTCGGGGGTTTAGTTTGGGTCTCGAGACATTTTTAGGCCTATTTAGCACCCCGGGAGGGCTTTTTGGACAATTATCATTTTTGGGTAATTAAACCCACGAAATTTATTAGGTTATATCAGCCATTTGGAATGGTCCCTTAGGGTTAGCAGACTCAAAACCTTAGAACGGCCATTAGAGAGGAAGGTAGAAAGCTTTCCAAGCAATCCAAGTCCAAAAACTCATCCGATTGCACCGCCACCACCGCCAACACGTAGATCGCGCGACGGGGAACGCAATCACACCAAATTTGTCCATAAATCGAAACTTTGAAATTCCCAACAAAGTATTTATCTTATTTAATTTCGTTAATGCATCACTCATGTTAGTCTAGGGATGATTAGGATGAGTTTCATAGAAGAAAACCCATGTTGGAGATAGGAAAATTGCATGTAGTAATGATATGAATGATAAACTGGAAATCCCCTTCATATGTAGAGGTTTAACCATGGATTTATGATGGATTAGAAGTAGAAATTCTGGAAAAAGACTGATTAGAATAAAGTTAAAGAAATTTCTAGGGTTCTTGAGATTGATATAAGTTTTGGCCTATTAATCCATGGATATTGATGAAAATTCGCATGCTTTACGTAGAAGATGTTTAATTTGGGTTTATAATGTATGTAGTACGAATTTCTGGGAGTTTGGGTGTGAAAAATATGGATTTGGTTTATGTTGAATGATAGAACCCGTAACTGTTAATCTGCAGAATTCGCCATACCTGTTTGATCGATCGATCGAACCAGGAGTGTCGATCGATCGACGCATTGATCGATCGAGCCCCTACCATCGATCGATCGACCCCTCCTGGCAGACTCATATTTCCCCTTTTAAATAGCTGAATTCAATTTAAATGAGTAATAATCCTTAGACATTGTTATTAAAATATTTTGGGAGATAAAGAAGACCAGTAGGACTTATTGATAATATGAAATCTTTAATGTAAGACAAGAATTACATTTTCGGGGATGTTTACATATAAGGGACGATGGAACTATGTATTAAAGAAAGAGACGCGTAAGATAGTTACGTTGGAAAATAAATGAGGAACTACTGAAATTTCACTTGGGAGTATAGGAATCCACGAGTGTCACTTGATAAGTTGGAATAATCCCACAAATTAAGGAAAGAGGCAAATGTTATACGTGATAACTAAATAACGAATAATAAGGACAAATGTCATAATTATGGGTTATGAGATGTACCTAAATTTGATATGGTAATAGTAGTATATTTATATGACTGTGTTTATGCATATACTATATATGTGTAAAAATCATGCCCACGCTACTTGCTATCCTTGAGGTTATCGCGCTGGGACAGTCTTATCTCGATGGCACCTTTATGGGGGATATTGACTCGTACCCTAGAAGATAGGAATCCTAGGTATAGGCTATCGGATCGATAGTCACGGTCCTAAGAGACGTGAGGGTATGTACTGACCTCTTGGACTTGGAAACTATGCTTCGCCTCAATATTGTTTGTGTTTTGTTTCAATACAGTTCGAGAGTGATTCCGAACTTGTATTTCCCTTAGTACAAGTGATACGGGGACTGGATAGCAGAGTATGCTCGCACCATAATTTTATGTGGGGTGCTGTTAGAATATATATATATATATTATATGAGTATTTAATATATATATATATATATATATATATATATATATATATATATATTAAATTCTAAAATTTGGGGATTTTCTACTGTGTTTATGGTAAGTAAGAAATAAATAATGATTTCAATTGAGAAATACGTGCTTTGAAAGTATAGTATATTACTTGGAAACCTTATTCACAAATAAAGTTAAAATGAGAGCTTTGTTATTAAATGAAATTTACTTCTTAAACAGTTGAATTGTTCAGTTTAAATCGTACGAGTAACCTAAGATAAGATAAGCTAAACCGTTGGGAAGTTTAGTGCGATAGGTGTGCACATTAGAAGAGAGGTGAGAATTTCTCAAGGGAGTGTCGTACTAATATGTTGTTGCATTGGCCTGTAAACATTTTAAATACTTGCTAAACAAATTTTAAATCATTTTTACAATCGAGCTCTGACCCGTTTCCATTTTCTTTTCTCTCTTGAATATATATGTATGTATTACATGCGCCCAGCCATAGGGGCGTCTTGGATAGGATCATTTGGAAGGAACGCGCTACAGCTTAGGTGGGAGTTGCAGGCCTCTTGCTTAGACGACCTTATTTCTTGATTCCACTTCTAGCACTATTTATTCAGTTGGGCATGTGTCGCCCTTTCCATTATTCAGTTGTTTAGCAGACATTGTGATTCATTTAGTTCTAGTACTTTACTCTTTGGGATTTATTACTTTGATGGATGTTTTTCCTTTAAGTTTTAATGTTGGAATTACTTTGATGGATGTTTAATTATTGGATTGTTTGTTCCAGTATAGTTGTTGTGTGATTCTTTAATTATGAATTTCGTAAAGTTTTAAATGTTGGTTTATTTAATATAAAATTTGGAAAGTAATGTCTAAAATGGTTTTGACACTCAGCTTAATTATTTAGGGTGCTTAAATTGGAAAAGTTATTTTTTTCGACAGTGATGCTAAGAATGAACCAACTGTTCACCTTGATTTTAATTTAATAAAGGAGTGATCGCCCGATATTTAATTAGGCGGGGTGTCACACTCTTTTTGAGCACCTTGCAAAATTATCTCTTCACACAAAAGATAATAACATAAGAGCCTAACTTGCTCAGAATCCCCTTTTTGGGTCATTACATAAAAAATAGGGCAATAGCACTACCCTTTCATAGATATCTCCCATACGATATATCAAAACTTCATATAGTAATAATCCTATTCATAAAGGAAAAACAACTTACATTATCCATCGCTAGTCCGATTGCCCTTCCTCATCAATGGGCTCCCAAACATAGTCCTCCGGTCTAAAATGACCTCGAATTTGTTGTAGGGGTTGCACTTCCAAAATTTCATCAAACTGTGGTCCTTTACCTCTTTTAGGACAATCTCTCTTTTTATGACCTATTTCTTTAAAAAAGAAACACTTACCCACTAATTCTTTCTGCCCACTCTCATTTCTGGCACTATCATTGCCAAACCTACTTGATGAACTCGAATCTCCAAAGTTCTTAACCTCTTGCAAACGAAGACGATATTCATGACACTTTAATAGTGTCGCATTCACTACCTCGATGAAAGTCACTAACTTAGGACTCTCTAACAAATGTTGCCGAATTTTCCAATCTAAACCTCAAACAAACTTTGATATACGCTTCTCTTCCGTATTTACCTCATCAGGTACTAACTTTTCCCATCTAGAAAACTCTTCCTCATATTCTGCCACCGTTCTATTTCCTTGAAAAATCTTTATGTCTCGACTTGGGGAGGGAAAATACCTTTGATAAAAAAGTTCCCAAAATTCTATTATAGGTAAAGTATCTCTCTATTCAGATGTGGTGACAGACTCCCACCATTGAAGAGCTTCCCCCGACAACTTAAAGGTGGCTAAAAATTGCTTCTGCACTTCACTACACTCAATCATACGAAGGTACCTCTACATACTATGCTTCCATTGAATTTCAGCCATTGCATCACCTCCCCCTGCAAACTCGGGAGGATGCCCCTTACTAAAATCTTCCTTCACTCTCTCCCATAAAGACAATCCTAAATGGGGTTGGGCTGCTCGAACGGCAGATTGCTGCGCCATCGTAGAAATGGCAACAGTTACTTCTTGTGCCACAATATTGGCAACTTCATCTGTAGTCACATTCTTTTGAGGCATTTGGGGTTGCACATCCCCTTTATTTGCCCTGACTGAACGACCTCTCTTCGGTGGCATCTGAAACCAGAACAATTGTATCTGAACGCCTTTCCAATGTTTTCAAATCACAGAAGAAATATGGACGTATGAATGTAACCGTCCTAATAATAAGGCTCTACGTCAAGAACGCTTACGGAAGATCGTAGTAATGCCCACAGATCCTAAAGACACTAGAACCTGATGCTCTGATACCATCTGTGACAACCCGCTCAAAATAATAACGGGTGGCCAGCCCTATACTACATTAAATCAGGTATCTCAGATGGTACAGTCTCAACATCAACTGACAATACTAAATAATAAAAGGCTAACTACCCGAAATCATTAAAAGTGGATTGTCAAAATTTTAAAACTTTTATTTAACAACAACAACAAAACCAGTAATGCAATCACAACCAAAAGCTACATCTAACTATGATGAGTGAAAGTGCAAACTCCAAATAATAAGAAAGGGTACAATACAATGTAGAACAAAATTTCAACAATAAAATACCCGAACATGCTGTCAGGTAACAGACGATACAATAATCTGAGAAATGAAATATGAAAGTGTTAATATACAACACTTGAGTATAAACTCAATATACAACTGAATCCTAATCTAGATATACAAGGATAGGAATCGACTAAAGCAAAATGCCGCAACAGTCCGCTACTGCCACAACTCCACGAAAACACTGGATTGATGAACATCAATTGCGTCCTTGCGGAGTAACACCTAAAGTAATACCATATATACATGGAGGGAGAAAATATAAATGGGTCAGATCTCGAGTTGAAAAACATTTTTATAGAAAGTGTATTAAAATGCATAATAATTATAAATGCATTATTACATGATTTAATGAATCGAACTCTCCATAATTATTCAACTCACCCCTCCACTAATGCGCGCGCTTAACGTATGTACGTAATCTCCAAAAGGATGCCCAATTTCTATTTAGGTAAAAAGATTCTAACTTAAACCCAATTGAATCATTTAATTTATCTCCCAATCTACACTTAACTATATTCATTCGATTATATACTTTATCATTGGTATTATAATTATCTTTATAATGTTCATTTGTTGAACATATAAAGTTGCATCATCATGCTCATATCACATCATCATAATACATCAACATTCTCAATTACAAGAATTTCATATATTCTAGTTATGCCCTCATTTGGCATGTAAACAGGTATATAGAATTATATATGAGTTATTAGCATCAAGATTTAAGGACTAAACTCCTCCCGATTCTCAACACGGCACTGCATTTCGTGCGTGGGACATCTCGTCGAGGCGAAATCCAAATAAGGAATCCCCCCTCCCCCCCGTTACAGTACTCTTGACCGTATCGATCCTCGAGGCTCATTTTGCCCTCAATTCATGATGCATGTAACCCAAATTATTATCCAATTTAAATTAATTAATATTCCCAATTCTCAATAATACACGGCGTTTCATGCGTGGGACGTCTCGCCGAGGCAAAATCCAAACATGGAACCCCCTGTTACACTACTCCTGGCACTGTCGATTGTCGGGATAGGTGATATATATATAAATATGAGCATTAAGGACTAACTTCTCCCCAATTTCAAACATTACACTGCGGTTCGTGCGTGGGACGTCTCGCTGAGGCGAAATTCAAACAAGGAACCCCCCCGATACACTAATCCTGGCAATGTCGGTCGTTGAGGTCCATTATGCCCTAGATACCCAAGTACAAGCACAATCAATAACCATCCAACCGAGCAATAACTAGAGGATGCATGCTCACTTTCTATCATCTTCCAGTTGCCCATAAACGTAGCAAACTGGGGCCACCTGGTGGGGTTCAACGACACCCACCTCGTGATCAACTCATGCACACAAAGTCTGGGAAGCGTTCATAGTTCTTAACCGGCAAGTAAGAACGTCACATACCCCCGACTTCTCACCCCCAAAGAATGCATATATATATATATATCATAATAATCACAATGGACGACTATGACCTGGGGACTATCCACACCCTGCTCTTTGAGCTAGGATGCTCACCCACAACGCGCGCAACTTCCCAATGATAACAAGGAGGGAGTATGCTTCACTATATATATATATATATATATATACACCATCATATAAGGTATACATACATCATCACATCATATAAAGATATACCATCATATAAGGTATACCTGTCACATCATTTTCATATTTATTATACGCCCTTAGGCGCAACCAAATTAATGTCATTGTTTAGTATATTCTCTCTCTTGATATACTACTCGTCATTTTCTCACACATCTTCCCCACTTAGTATACACGATACTAATTCTCGCTTGAAGCTCAAATTTTGCTTCTAATTATGAATTGTCTCTCAATTCTTTTAAGTTATGGATATTCTTTATCCTAAAGCACCTCAATCTACATTTGTAATTACCCATCCATAATATGCTTCAATTAATTTTATGAACCTTTGAAGTTATCCCATTTTGGATTGGATCCTAAGATCTGGTATCTCTACATCATTCTCATTCTTTCATAGGAATTGTAATTATTATCTCCAAGTAGAATCTCCAAATCAAGGTGGGCTTCCCCACTTAGAAAATACCAAAATATCTAATCGGTATTCCTCAAATTTAGTCAATAAGACTTCAATAATTTCTTATAAGGGAAACTATCTAAAAGACTCCAAAACATACTCCAAATATCTCCTATGGAGGTTCCCAATCGATAACCTCGAACAAAACGGAAATAAATTCTCCCTAGAAAAACTTTCCCCCGAAAGCCCTGTTTCCGAATCGATTCGGGCCAATCTGAATCGATTCGGCCCAGCGAATTGATTCGGTCAGAAAGGCGAATCGATTCAGGTCATTAGACCTGGGATTCTGTCTCAGGCCAAATCGATTCGGCTGGGGTACGAATCGATTCGGTCACTCAGACCTGGGCACCTGCATATTTCAGAATCGATTCGGTAGGAGGCCGAATCGATTCGTCCCTTCAGAACTCTCGAAAATGGCCAGTTTTTATTTAGCCCAAAATACCCAAAATTCATTTTAATCACTTTCTCTCCATTTCTCTTCAACCCAATCATGTACATAACATCAATAATCATCCTAGAAGATATATGAACTAATTTCTCTCCTCAAATCAAAGATCTACATATCAAATCTAATATTATACCCAAAAATTAGGTTTTGTTAAACTAAACCTAAAACCCATAATATCAATCCACAAATCATGCAATAAATGGTACACAACAATTATTTAGCAAGTTTAATCACTTGCCTCGGGTTCGTAGGGTCTGAATCCGCCTTGAGATCGCGTGTTGGCCGAAAACTCTTCTTTCTCTCTCTTTTCTCCTTCCTTTTCTTCTTCTTTCTTCTTCTCTCTTTCTTTCTTTCTATTTCTCTTTCTCTCTTTGGAGAATAAATCTCCCGTAGGCTTAATAAGCCTTTCTCCCAAATGTACACATCTTTAAATGATAATACACACTTTAAATGACTCTGTAACTTTAATTCGAGTCAAATGGTCCTAAATTATTTTGGAACCTAAATAGACCCCAAGTACAGTCATTTCTTTCTCGACCCTTCCGAAAAAAAAATGGTACCATCAGAATTGCCATTCGAGACACTTTCTAACAACTCCAAATTTTGACCTCAATTGCCAATTTAATTAATCTCCAAATAAAAATAATATTTATTTCTCCCAAAATAAATAAATCATCCGTCTCCAAGACCTCGGATTGTTACACATGTTTCCCCATATTACCAACGAAAATTCTATCACTCTTACTATTATTGATCTATAAACTCGATACAACCTCAAAATATTCCATTAGCAACCGTAAAATCCTCACCTCATCCACAGAAGTCCATAGAAGATAATAGTATCATTCGCAAACAGTAAATGCGAGACCATAATAGAATGGGGAGCAGGGCTCCCGATCAAGAAACTCGAAACTAGGACCACCCTCCACTGTGCGAATCATCATTCGAGAGAACGCCTCCATAACAAAGTTAAAGAGAAAAGGGGACAAAGAATCACCCTGTTGAAAACAACACCAACTAAAAAAGAACCCCTCTGGCAGCCCATTAACAAGGATAGAGAAATTGACAGAGGAAGTACACCTCTTTATCCACCTGCACCACCGCTCCCCAAACCCCATTCTCCTGAGCATATATAGAAGGAACTCCCAGCTCACATGATTGTAATACTTCTGAGTGTCAAACTTGCATATAATCTAAGGATCCCCGCCTCTCAACCTGGATTCGATGCACTTATTTGTGTTTAGCGCAACATCAAGGACCTGACGACCCCCCACAAATGCGCTCAGAGCATCCGAAACAAGAGGATCAATCACACTTATAAGTCTAATAGACAAGACCTTAGAAATGAGCTTATACACACTGTCGAACAAACTAATAGGAGTGAAATCTCTCACATCCTTCGCTCCACCTTTCTTAGGAATCAAAGTAATGAATGTGGCATTAAGACTCCTCAAAAAAGTAACCCTTATCATAGAACTCCACGAAAATAACCATCACATCCACCCTGAGTACCTACCAACAATGCTGGAAAAAAATCCATAGTGAACTCGTCCGAATCAAGCGCCTTATCACTGCACATCAACCTCACAAACCTGGACAACTTCCTCCTCTGTGAACATCCTCTCCAACTGACCCACCTCGTCTCCAGAAATTCTTGGCACTGGAAGCCCATCCATATTCGGACGCTAAGGTTCCTCCTCTGTTCCCTCTCCTCGGTGAACTCCACTCCCCCAACCCACCACCTTCCCAATATTGTTTAAGTGTGGATGGGAGTTAGCCATTTTATGAAAGAATTTAGTGTTACTATCCCCTTCCCTACACCAAAGAGCCCTATACTTTTGCCTCTAACTCACATCCTCCTCGACAAGACATTTCTTCACCTCCCTTTGTTTTTCAATCCTCGCCAATCTTTCCTCCCCAGAGAAATCGCTTGCCCCTTCTTTTCCATCGAGAGTCTGGATATCCTCTAAAGTCTTCTCTATCATCCCCCCCCCCCCCCCCCTCCTCACAAAGCCTAAATCATATTTGTTCCACTAAATAATACCCCCCTTGAGGCGAAATAATTTAGGCGTTAGTCTGAAGCTCGCATTCCCCCTCCACCTCATACCCTTGCCACCACTCTT